>CAXKWD010000005.1:126607499-127207499 GCA_964059195.1 Ectobius pallidus
ACTGAGGTCTGTTCTTTCGAGATTGAACTGTACAACTGCTTCAAGTGTGTAGAGAGGGATGTAGTGATTATGGAAGTACAATAAGGAAAACATAGAAGCCTGCATATTACCTGTCTCTCTTCAAGGGTTCTTTCTGAGTAACCTTCAGCCTCTGCAGGCCATTTAAGGTCATTCAAAAGAAGTAATGAATTTGAAGTTTCTGCCTCCTTCACATCAAAAGTCTGGTTTTTCGTGCACAATACAGCAGGATCGTTTGCACACCCACGAAACGTCAAACTAAAAATATAGAAACAAAAATGTATGATTAAAAAGCTTGAATCTTAACATCTTGACCATCAGTCGAGATGATTCATTTGTGTTACCAAAAGTGCCAAGCACATCTTTTTTTCCTGTGGAGATTCAGCCACAATAGATGACCAAGAGGACTTGATACCTATAGCAATTTTTACACAGTACTTAAAAAAAACAACAAATGAAAAAGGCACTTATCAACAGGGTATAAACCTTAGTGCCCGATAGAATAAGTTATCTACTATGCTGGTAGAGAGAGTTTGTATTGTATGTGCTCCAAGGTTATTCATAGGAGCAAGAAGGTCTGTTTATAGGTATCACTGTGAGACTGGAATGGCTAACATGCGGAATGCCTTTGATATTTAATACAGGAGATAGCAATGTTCTTTATTTCCTGCCGCACCAATTAGATTGTTACCTCAGGAATTTCAACCAATCAGAATCTAAGAATGCATTTTGACAGCTACATGTCAACTCTGCGTGAGTACTTTAGCAGAGTTACAAGACCTCTTGGCCGTGCATGCAAACTATTAAGAGCGAGTATATTAATGATTGTTTGTACATTTCATCTAACTGGTCTGTGGGCACTAAGTTACATGTGACAGCGCATTCTGATCAAGTGATAAGGCGATGAAGAACAATAATGATATCGCATGCCTTTGATGTACAGCATGGTAACGTTCTGAGTAGTTTAATAATACAGCAGTTACACAAGTTGGAATACAAGTATAGGAAGATCCAGACTACATAAAACGATTAATGGTGACACAAATATTTCAGTAGCAGCTTATGTTAGCTGCTCCATAGGGTCATTCCATGCCAAATCATCACAGCTCCCAACCCGACCATCTCAGATTTACATGAAATTCGATAAGAAGTTAAAATACATGAAGTTGTACACACACGCAAACAACTAACAACAGTTTCAGGCAGAACGCACAACATAACATAAAAACTACGCACCAAAATTTCAACAGTCTTCAACGCTTTGAGGAAATTATAAATTTGTCATGCTAACTGATGAAATATACATACACAACTTTTTTGTATAACAAACTTAGGTTCAATAAAATTTTGTAGGCTATTTTAAATTACAATGTGGATTTTTACCATTAAACTTTGTGTGTGTATAACGCAATTTCTGGCCAACTTTGTTCCACTATAACTCTGGAACCAGTTGAGTCTCCAGTCACCAAATTTTTATCACATCTTCATATCATAAGGAGGTATTGTCTGTACGGTATTAATTTCATAATTTTTCACCTAGTCCCTTTCGAGATATTCTACTTCAAATATTGCCAAAATACGCTTTTGGTTATTTTTTAAAAATTGTATAAAAAAAGAGCAAAGTTCTCAAGCTTGAAACTTCTGCAGCAAGTAGTCCTAGATAATAAATCTATACAAGGAAAAAAATTAAAGGTGAGTCTTTCTTCCTTTTAATAATTTTGCAGCACTAAATTTCCGTTTTAAGTTAATTTTCAATTTGTAGTTGTGAATTTTTTTCTTAACTTTCCTCACTACTTAGGTAATATTATGTTAGGACAAAAATCTAGAGCATATCATTCTGATAATTTTTTTTTTTTCTTATTATCTATAAAATTAACAGAGTTAGATACATTTGTGCAAAACTTGTTTTTGGCCAAAAAAGTATATGAAGCAAACTTAAAATGACCGCTAAAAAAAACTATGGGCCTAAAATTTTTCTTACCATAGATTTGACCTCACCTCGTATTGGAGAATAACTGTTAAAAAAATTAGGAAAATCAAAAATGTTGAGCAACGTGGTCTGGTTCATTTCTAATGGATTGACCATTATATAATAAAATAGATGTTCCAAAATTCATAGGCAGATGGCAGAATTGGGGGGTATGTGGTCAGCATGCCAACATCTACAGCCGTTAAAGGCGGTTTCCGTGATCAGAACCACTACTTCTCCATCGAGTAGCTCCTCAGTTTGTATCAAGAGGATGAGTGAACCCCATTCCAAACCTCTCTACCTCAGAAAGATCTAAGGAGGTACTGGGGATCGAGTCCAGGTCTGTGGATCCGTAGTCAGCAATGCTAACCATGAGACCATGCAAGCGATCAAAAACAATCTTCGATCAACTTCTAAACATTGATTATCCTAAATCAAGTGATTTCTCTTTAACTCACCACCCCACCTTGTCAACGTAATCTTCTATCTTACTGCCACCACATGTTTTGGTCCGAATGTAAGAACTGTCTTTTAATTCCTTGTGGTGTCTATAAACATTTGCTAGAGAAAAGAGAAGCTACACATGAAGAGAGTGTAGCCTTTGCCTAAAATTCATTGGATGAATCGATGGAGTAGCAAGAAATTAAGTTACGTTTCAGTAATAAAGAATTGGCTTATGTCAGGAAGTAAAGTAAGTTAACTAGTATACCAGTACTGTGTTTACCAATCGGTTTAATCAAGCTGATACAAATGCAATGTATTTAAGTTATTTAAATATTTATTAGAATAAGTGTAGGATGAGCAACAGTGGGAAAGCTGACGAAAATCTCAAAGACTCTAGCATTAGGCTAGTAAGAATACCAAAATTCTATTTATTCAAACCATGGTGTTTCCAGTAATTCTATACGGTTGTAAAAACTGGACTTTAAAACAATTTTTAATTATTGACCTGGAGAAAACTATTAAGAATTCCATGGGCAGAAAGAAAAACAAATGTATAAGTATATGTATGTAATGTATAAGAAAAAATGTAATGTATAAGTAATCAGAAAGATAAGTCCAAAATATTCACTTGAGGCAAGGGCCATGAAGCTAAAACTGTCATAGTTTGGACATTTCATATCAGCTTAAAGTTTTGTATATTGTTGTTAAAACATGCATGTTTATTCTGATCTGACGTGTTCTATATCCTTGAGCCTCGCTCAGCATAGGATCTACAGAACGAGATATCTACATCTACATCTATGAAAGGACTCGCTAGAAAAAGATGCTAGGACACATGGAAGGGACAAGAAGAAGAGGCAGGAAAAGAACAAGACGGCTGAAAGGAATATATGCCACCATGAGATGGAAACGGAGGGATGATAGCCACACAAGACAGAAGGCAGTTAAGTGTCTAACAAAGTCCATAAAACAGTGGAATATAGAACAAGAACAAACACATCATAAGGATAGCAGGGAAGATCCCTCCCATCTTGCTATAAAATCCGTGTGGATCTCTAATCTACGAGTCGCACACGACTCAAAGAAATAGGCCTACTACTGCCTCCGAACATAAAAGCATAACTTCCTAAATGAAAACGTAGGAAACGTATATTATTCAAAATAGCACATACCTTTGGCCTTTCTGCAGAGTTGACATTAATGATGTGTCAAGTTCCATAAACATATAATTAGATTGAAATTTATCTTCAGATGCAAAAGTCAACACTTGCGTTAAGGGCTTTAAGTCACTACCTGTTAATTTTGCGTGTTGAATAACGGTTTCCACATCTTCAATAGATCTATGGTATCTGTGGAAAGATAATTTCAATGCATTAAAGTCAGAAATAATTACACAAGACTTCAATTGCAGTCTCAAAACTTTTACTCACCTATCTCCTCCCATCATTTTGTTGGTTAATGTTGAGAGACAATCAAGGAGAATGTGCTTTTACTACGGTACTTTAGAAATGGCAAAGTATCACAACCCTATTATAACTTCTAATCATATTGACTCAACTTTGGAATAGGACATAACTCCGTAAGTCAAACATTCACTTAATTTTGACACTTTGTTTCCCGATCCCGCCTTTATTCGTTTTACTCTGCTCAGCTGTCCGAAACCTTTATAAACAGAGAGCGCACAGTGCCACTCTGCCCGTGCCGGGTGAACTATTGCTCTGAAAACGCCCTATATTTTATGTTTCAAACATGCTTATGTTAATGATAATGAACTTAGTTTTAATAAAATAATTTAAAACGTTAGGTAAATTAGTTCTTAAGAATTACATTACAGTTCTACGTGAGTTACATCCATTGAAATGAATACTAACTGGAATGCCTTCTGAGATGAGAGGAAAGTGAGGCTTCATGTGCGACTAGTCATGTCTGGTCCTGCATGGAAGAAACCAAGTACCTGCACGCGAGAGACCATTAAGTTAATAGGATCTTCTCGATTTCGTTGGCTTTTTTGAAGTGAAACTTCTTTAGCCGCGGTAGGAGTAAATCGAGAGCTTGCGTTACGCTCAAAATTGTCACGCAATTAGTGTTACGCTCAAAATTGTCACGAAATTAGTAGGGTGTAACGGAACGGACTGCAAGAAAACAATCAACTCAATGATTTGCCTTATCCAAAATTTAAAGAATAAAAAAATTAAAACATTGAAAATCCAAAATTTAAAAAATCTAAAAATCCAAAATTCAAAATCCAAAGTTAAAAAATTCAAAGATCCAAAATTTCAAAATAAAAAATTCAAAGATCCAAAATTCAAAAAACCAGAATTTAAAAAATACAAAAATTAAAAAGTAAAAAATACAAAATTTAAAAATCCGAACATCAAAAATTTAAAAAATCAAAGATCCAAAATTTAAAAGTCCAAAATTTAAAAATCCAAACATCCAAAATTTAAAAATCCAAACATCCAAAATTTAAAAAATCAAAGATCCAAAATTTATAAAATAAAAAATCCAAAATTTAAAAAATAATAAATCCAAATTTTAAAAATCCAAATATCCAAAATCTAAAAAATCAAAGATAAAAAATTTAAAAATCCAAAATTAAAAAAATTAAAAATCCAAAATTTAAAAATCCAAACATCAAACATTTAAAAAATCAAAGATCCAAAATTTAAAAAATTTAAAATTTTAATATCCAAATTTAAAAAATAAAAAATCCAAGATTTAAAAATCCATAATTAAAAAGTCGCAAATCCAAAATTTAAAAATCCGAAATTAAAAATTAAAAAATCCAAGAATTAAAGAAATTTAAAGATCTAAAATTTAAAAATCCAATATTAAAAAATCCAAAGTTCCAAAATTAAAAAAAATTAAAAGATAAACAATTAAAAGAATCTAAATACCAAAATTTAAAAAGTCTAAAAACCCAATATTAAAAAGTCCAACAATCCAAAATTGAAAAAACGCAATAATTCAAAATTGAAAAAAATCCAAAAATTAAATAAGTTTCACTTCTGCCGCGTGGGCGTTCCATGTTATAACTGTTCATCCTTTTCATTGTAAAAAATAAATCAATAAATAATCGAGCAAATTATTTAAATGTTTAATTTTCTCCTATACATATTCCATGTTGCAACATAGCAGCTTACAGCTTTCAAAATTAGGCCTATTGTATTCTTTGTAGGCTGATAGAAGTTTATGCAATTATTTACAACGTGTTTCTCATATCAATATACATGAAAAATAAATTAACGTATTTATTTGTGTATTTTTATAAGTGGTAGATGTTTGGATATTTGCGGGGATACTGTGGTAATTCTTTTTAACCAGTAGATAAATATAAAATGAAAAGGGGGAAATTAAACATTTAAATCATTTTCTCGGCTATTTATTGATTTATTCTTTGCATTGAAAAGGATGAAAAGGTCTATCATTGTTTTAAAATGTCAATGAAATCGAGAAGGTCCTAATAACTTAATCTGGTCTTTAGCGTGCAGGTGCTTGATTTCTTCCATGCAGGACCAGACGCAACTAGTCGCACAGACAGGCCTCACATTTGGCAGAGACTTTACAATGGTAGCAGTCATTCCAGTTAGTATACAGTTCAATGGTTACATCCCACTTGGCAATGCTGCTAAGATGGCAACCACACAGCTGATTACAGCTCAACGGCTGACGGTATACCACGGCTGACTTACTGAACGCATATTAGTTTCGCGGAAAACCGAAAACGCGCGAAAGAATAACTGAAGTGTAGTTTGAAGTGAAGCGTCTGTGTTAAAAAGTTATTATTTTAAAGAAAACTTTGTGTAAAGCAGTGAGTATAATTGAAAACTAAACATTTGGATGCTATATCCATTACAGAGTACTGTAGCAGTTTTACTAGAGTTTGTTACAGTGTAGTTTGGCAAACCATAAACATGTCAAGCCAGGCTATCACTACAACACCAAAATCGGCCAGGAAGAGGATTTTATTTTCTGGGAGTCCTAAAGACGAAAGTAGTGACGATACACTGGGGTATATTTCACCATTAAGCTCTTCACCAGATCGCTATAGCTCTCCTCCTCCATCTCCTCAATGGCTTTCAGAAACTCCACCCAAAAGCACTCTTCGTTCTATGAGTGATGGTTCGCCAATTGGCCCTCCTCACATCTCACATCCTGTATCTAAATCTTGCGCAGGTAAATTTCCTCATCTTTCACCATCTGTAGTTCTGAAACGCCTATCAACCCATAGTGTTTCTTCTGGAATTTCTAAACATGATGGAAAAACAGGAAAGGATGATGAAATGGATCTCATTAAAGGACAATCTAGAACTACTGGTAACGATGTTATTTCTCAGGCTGACATATCTACCACTTCTTATGATAAATTTTCTCACCTCTCTTCACTACATTACGATACGATTCCTCGTAGACATAACAAGAAAATAGAAGAGGACGTAGGTATGGAGTTAGTACATGAAAGCCCCTTGAAGAGTATATCCAACAGCGGTCTTATGACTCCTTTTAAATGCCTTGCTGCGAAGGAGAAAAAAGTTGAAGAAACACCAAAAGATAAGGCACAAAATATGGTAATTGGAGAAAGCCCTGACATTTCTTCATTACCAGCCCCAGTAAAAAATATCCATAAAATAAGACCAAGCATTTTCGAGAATACAGTTGAGGTAAAGAAATCTCAGCTTTCTGAAAACGTAAATAAAATCCATTCTTTGCCTTCAATTTCATTTTACCCTCGTGCTAGAGCTGCTCTGTTTCCAGAACATGGCAATTCACTTTCCTCTACTGTGGAAAAGAAACGTAAGAGATCACTAAGTTCAGAACCATTACATGTTCATAGACGTAATTATTTTAGACCTAACAATAACAGTTCAAGAATGAAGCGCAGGAGATGTGGTGAAATTAATGTTGGAGTTCACCACAAAATTAGAAGATTGAAACCGAAAAAGCCAAAACCTGTGAAGTACCATCCAGCTTATACTGCAAAACCAAAAGTCACGCCTGAGGATAGATTAATACATTATTTGGAGTCAACTGATCAGAAGTCCTTTTTAGAGGCAGGTGCCAATGAACCCGTCTCGGAGCCAGTACAGACCTCGAAGATAGTAGAACAGGTTCCATCACCACCACCAGATCCCACAAAGAAGTTCTTCAAAACTTCACGCACTCTAAAGGTCAACACTAGTGCAACAGTTACGGTTGATGCAAATATCAAGTAAGTACTACATCGGTTAATAGTTTTAGAAACAGTATTATTCAGAAGTTCAAAGAGAGTTACGAAAATTAGATGAGAAAAGAGGAATATGAATAAATAACAATTGTAATGGGAATTAGCAAATCTTGCTACCAAAATATACAACTGTAACTTGCAGAACTTATCCTTAATTTGGAATTTGGTAAAATCTCATATAACCTACCCTAACTAGGGAAAACGGAAGAATCTGCTACACCCTAGCTCCCCACTCTCTGAAAATAGCTACTAATAGCCTTTTTGGTGCAAGGGCCATTTATTATAACCAGGAAATAATATGAAATATTAAGTTGGCTCTGAAAGTAGCCATTTAGATACAAGAGTCTGTAACTTATTATAATAAATTATATAATAAGGTTTAGCAGATTCTTCCATTTTGCCCCTAACTAAAGTAATATGGTGGAATCCTGCAAACTCGAGCTAATATGGACCGAAAGGGTGCTGAGTTTCTGAAATACCGGTGCAGAGTTATCGAGAATAAGGATTTGAAAATAAAATATGTGTTCAGGCCTTTGTCCTCAAATATAACTAAAACCGTTAAAGAAAATCATGAACCATGTTGGCAAAATGGATGAATCTGCGAGCTATACCTTGGCCCTCAATCTACTCTCCACTGTGCACTGCCATAATGCCACTTAGCCTAAGTGGTTCAAATCATATATTTCTGATAGAACTCAAAAGGTAATAATAAATGGAAATGAATCTAACTTAGGGGTTGTTAAGAATGGGGTACCTCAGGGATCAATACTAGGACCTTTGCTCTTTTTAATTTTCATTAATGACTTGCCCTATAACTTAAGTGACGAATCAAAAGTATTGCTCTTCGCAGATGATACTAGTGTACTTGTAACAGGAACATCACAAGAACATTTATCAAGAATAGCTACAAAGGCTTTTCACGAGTTAAACACTTAATATTGATAAGACCCATTTTATACAATTTAGGACAAAAAACAGATGTACTGTATGTCAAATCTTGAAATTAATTATGGAACACAAATCATACAATTAATTAGCAATGTAATATTTTTAGGACTGCAAATTGACCAACATCTTGATTGGAAGACACACATAGAAATGATAAGTCCAAAACTGAGTTCAGCGTGCTTTGCTTTAAGAATTTTGAATAATACATTAAAACAGGATGCATTACTTATGGTATATTTTGCATATTTTCACTCGGTAATGAGGTACGGGATCATATTCTGGGGCAACTCTTCCCATAGGGAGAAAATATTTAGATTACAAAAGCGGGCAATAAGAATAATATGTGGAAAGAAAAAAGGGAATCTTGTAAACCGCTATTTGAAAAATTAAAAGTCCTCACTCTTACAGGGGAGTATATATATACTCTGTTATGTGTTATGTAGTGGATAATATTGATAAATTTCAAACTAATTTTAGTGTACATGGACATACTACTAGAAACATGAATGATCTACACAGACCAAATAACTCGTTAAAACTCTTTCAGAAGGGTGCTTATTATTCTACAGTACAGATATATAACAAGCTTCCAAACAACATTAAATTATTATGTATTCAAAGAAAGAGCAAACCTTTCAAAACATCTGTCAAGGAATTTTTAATAACTCACACCTTCTACAATTTGGAGGAATATTTCCAGCTTGGATAAATTTGGCAGCTTGCAGTTTCTGTAGGCCTATATTATTGTTATAACATGCATGTATTTTTTGATCTGACGTGTTCTATATCCTTGAGCCCCACTCAACACAGGATCTACAGAACGAGATATCTACATCTACATTTACATTTGTTGGTTGCCAAGAATTCCACTGCCGAGTTTGCAGTCTACTGTATCATTGTTCCTAATCTAACTAAAGTAATATCTATTCCTAATATCTATTCAAAGTACTTTGGCTGGAAATACACATCTCAGCATCCATGCTAATGAGCAAACTGTGACAATGGGGGAGATCATCTGTGACTATCCCTGGAATTTTTATTTGTAATTGTTCTTAGTAGCCTACAGCTTAAATTGCTATGAGCCCTATCGTGCATATGTGTTACCAGTTCCAGTAAGATAGCCCACTGTTGATTTCATGATATTGAAGAGCTTTCATTTTTGTATAGGCTACATGTCACTTTGGACAAACATTAGGTGGGGCCAACAAGCTAACCCCAGCTTTAAGCAGTATTACTAGGCCCACTGTTTTATTACCAGTTCATCATGGGTTGCATGTTTAATCACATCTATGGGTACATGGGATCAGGACTGCATTTACAGCTTCACTCACTACGACATTGGATTTAATATAGGCACTTTTTTAAATGATAGGTTAATTTAATGACCAGAGGTGTATGTTGCTTGTTTATGCTTCGTTACAACATATTTTGATTTTACGTGTTCAGTATCCTTGAGTTCTGCTCAACACATCATCTTTAGGATGAGACATCTACATCTAGGCCTACATCAAATATCAAGTATGTACCACCACCCGTCAAAGAGCAAAACCATGGTTTAACCAGGAATGCTACCATGCCCGACGAGCTGCCTTAGAAAGCCACACACAGCCATGAAGAATCCAATCCCACAGCACCTACAGAAATATGTCATCAAAAGAAAAGATTATAAAGAATTGGTAAGGGATGCCAAAAACAGACACCAGGAAGCACGAAGCACAAAGCAGAGCTTAACCCATACAGAACGCTGAACCCAAGGCAACCCAAATTTCCAAGGAATGTTTCATTGGAAGTGTGGGAGAACCATCTGAACATCATTCGCCAAAAACGAGAGACTTTCCCTTCAACCAAACATACCCAGGAATTCGAGGCTATAGGAGAACCAGAACTGTTTACTGAGCAAAAGTCAAATCGGCATAAAGAACAAGAACGCACGTGGACCCGATCTGGTGTACAATGAGTATCTAAAAGGCATGCTGCATGTCTTAAGAGACACAATAAAGAACTTATTTAATGAATGTCTAAAACAAGGCAGAATACCATTATATAAAACATAGACGAAAAAGCTTACTTACAGTGGATAACCTTCAGTACGAATTTCACAACGTTTCGACCAAAGCCGTCTGGTCTTCCTCAGGTGAATGTGCCTCAGCATGAACTGACAAGGGTTGACGTGGATGTGGAAAACCCATGCTGCCCTCCATAGGCGTAACCAGGCCGACCATATGGGGGGGGGGTTATAACATCCGCGGGGTCTGGGAGAGGGGGGTCCGGGGGCCCTCCCCTGGAAAATTTAAAAAATTAAGACACAAAATAACGAGTTTTAAGCTTCCCACGCTTTATACTTGTATTAAGTAATTTATGGGCAGACTTAAAAAATTATACAATTTTCCTTTTTTTAATCAATGGGGGGGGGGGTTCAAATCCACAAACCCCCCCCCCCTCGGTACACCTATGCTGCCCTCTGACTGCGTCATCACAAACAAAGTATTTCTACCATGTTCCCGGACCCACTCCTCAGGAATGTTGTAATCAACCTCCTCTTTGTCACATGTCGGGAGATCCGCGGGGAGACGGGAAGGACATTTAATACAAGACTTTGAGAGCATAAAAGGGATGTTAGTTATGGGAGTACAAATACAGGACTCAGTCAACACATGGCCGATGAAAAGCATGGTATTGGTGATATGGAGATTGTGAGGGTAGAGTACGATTTGGAGAAATGAAAAATATGTGAGGCTTGGAATATTATCAATAATCAAGGGCCTAGTTGAAACAGGTATGGAGGAGACCTAGGTGATGAGTGGATGGATTTACTAAGAAGGTTAAAGAAAAGGAAAAATACAAATTGTGATTTAAAATTTCCCGCGCCACCGACATGTGACAAAGAGGAGGTGGATTACAACATTCCTGAGGAGTGGATCTGGGAATATGGTAGAAATACTTTGTTTGTGATGACGCAGTCAGAGGGCAGCATGGGTTTTCCACATCCACGTCAACCCTTGTCAGTTCATGCTGAGGCACATTCACCTGAGGAAGACCAGACGGCTTTGGTCGAAACGTTGTGAAATTTGTACTGAAGGTTATCCACTGTAAGTAAGCTTTTTCATCTATGTTTTATATAATAGTGTAACAGTGGAAAATAAGGACTCAATCAATTTAAGGCAGAATACCATACAGTTGGAGAAACCAACCATTAAGATGCTGTACAAAGGAATGCATATAGGGGAGTCACTTTGGAATGCACAATGTTTTATGTGTGAACAACTGGGCAATCTTGTAGACATTTAATACAGTTCGGCCATCTAATGTTACTGTCACAAATAACAGATGCTGTTGAAGAACCATGGGTGTTTTTGTCGATTTTTCTAAAAATCATAAAAAGCATTCGATATCATCAACAGATCTATGCTAATTAAGAAATTAGAACACCTGATAGGGAAAATCACCTTTCACGGCTTATAAGAAGTATAATGGCTTCCAACTTCATTGAAATCAACAGCAGTATTGACAGCTCAAACTTGATTGAGCAAACGAATGGAGTCCTCCAGGGGAACCCACTCAGTCCCCTTCTTCATAGCGACAGTGGTTGTAACCAGTATAGAGACCTCTGAGACCACCACAATGTTTATCTATGCCGACAATAATGTAATGGTCTCACAATGCAAACTGCTCTCGACCTCCTTGTCAAGTAGGTGGATGAAAATGAAGTCCGAGTAAATGAGGAGAAAACAATCTCTATGAGCTTCAGAAGAGGAAGCCATAAAGCAGAGTTCCATGTACGGCATAAGCCTCTAGCAGCAGTGTCGAGTTTCAGGTACCTCAGGGTCACTTTTCAAATGACATTCACGCAGCATGTTACAGAGCACATAAACGCAATGAGATCCATGAATGACATCAAGCAGGAAAATTATTTGCCCAAGGCTTATCCTTGAGGTTGAATAGTCTCAAGACTATTCCACCTCAAAGTTTCACCTGTCATAACATGAATTAGAGGTCATTTGACCATATCTAAAGAAAAAATGTCTGGAGCAGATTGAGAAAGTGAGTCGTCTTCATTAAGAAAGCTCTGTGTCTATTGAAATTTAGATACTCTTGATTGGTATCCAAGTTGGCAAGGAAGCCATTCTTCAGAGAAGAAATAAGATTATAGATGCTGCTACCATCGACTCCATCTTACGCAGATCTACTCCAAGACAAAAGACATCTGGAGAGAGTTCTACTGACGAATGAAGCGTGGAGGCTATGAATTACGTCACATAATAGTGGTCAGATTAGCAGTCATGGTTTCCATCACAAGCTATGTGCCATTCAGAGATTTCATGAACCTAGTTCGGATTGCTGTGATAGATGGACCTGAAGACTCAGAAGTGAATCGCTAAAACAATTCTGCCTACAAGACTAAAATACAAGGAAAAATCAATGCATATTTTCGTTCATAATATGAAAGGCAACCGAAGACACAATGAGCAATTAAGGAAATGCTTTCTTGAATAATGTTTTAGTGATTAGATTTGCTTCCCCCACCAGGAATATTTTCCAAGGCTGCTAAATTGCCGTACCGTCAACAGGGTGACTTTCATAGTTTTTTCCTTTAATCTATCGTAGTTTCTACTTAAAAAATTATGTACCACTATCAATTTTCAGAAAGGCAATAGGACTAGGCCTATAGCAGTTTTTTGTTTTCCGATAATCCTTTCATGTCATGTGTCTTTTAAAAAAAATAGTGATGATGCAACTGGGCATTGTTAAGCCAAACATTTTCAGCAGATAGGCCTAGACATCGGTGTTGTGTTATTTTATCAATTTTGTTAGGGAGAGGCTAGGTACGAGGCACATCTGAATTTAAGAATGGCAGAAGTTCATTTCCCAAACCCTGATTGACTCTTCCTGTTCCTGTTCCATCTTCCTTATCTTACATGCTGGTATCTTGCCCTCCTTCCCCTCCCAACTTTCATTCACAATGTTTAGTAGGTTAGCAAATCAGTTACTGAATGAATAGGAAGAGTTGCTAAATACATTGTGGAGCATTAACCTGTATTCCCCCTCCTTAACGAAATTTAAAGAACAGGTTTTTCCCCTTACCAGAATTATAGTTCAGTTGCAACGTTGCCACGGTCTGTTCTGTAGGAACGAGATTTATTCATCAGTGTTTTAAGAAATTGCAGTGTATTAAATGTAATAGCCTATTTAGTTTATACGAATCATTGGTAATTTAATAAAGTTGGGAGGCATTAATTATTATATTGTGTATTATTAAATTGCAATTTTAAAATAAGAAAGAGAAACAGAAGTATGATATCATTAATATTGTTATCACAGTGACTAAGGCCTGCATTTATTTATTTTATAGTAGTGTTATTTTAACAAATAAATAACTAAACATTGTCCATGCATTCTGTTGAAAGCAAAACATAAAACGCTTTAGTTTCGCTGCAGTAAACTAGAACGGCCATGACAGTTCATGCAGCAAAACCCGTAAAGCAAGATCTGACTTCGCTTCACCATCGCTACAGCAACCACAAAGTGACAGTAAAGTGCTGCTGCAGCACTTTAAAAAAGAACACAAGGAATGTCTTAGCTATACATAAAGCTACTGCAATTTAACCTTGCTTTACAAAAATCCATAATGATTTTTAATGATAAAACTTCTTAATTTTTCTAAGCAATTAAAATAGGCTAGCTATTAACCATAACTTATAGGTTGATAATATTAGTGGTTAATTGCTTAACAGGCTTACTGATAAATAGATCAAATTATACATTTCACAAATTGAGATATAAACTATTACTTTAGGCAGTCTAACAAAAGAAAAGCAAAACTGCTAATTATACTTTGTGATAAATTTACATTATTCATCAACTTTGCAGAATTTAAAAAAAAAAAAAAAAAAAAAAATGTCTTGCTTAAGCTAGAAACGGTTGCACAGTAAATGTGTGTTATACTTCAAAACAGTATGATTTATTTGAAAATTAATAAAACTAACAACTTGGTGTATGGTATCTTGTGTTTTTAGGTTGAGAGTCAGCAATGGTAAAATTACGCTATCCAAACCACAAGGGCAATCAAGATTCTGTAAAACCACAAAACTAACAACTACTAATGATAAAGAGAAAACTGGGGTTTCGTTTGAACCAATTGGAGATGAAAAAAGTCAAGCTGAAGAAGTTCAAGAAAAAGTCCATGACAATGTGAACATGCTACTTCAGAAGCTGGAAGAAACACCAGCAAAGGAAGAAGACATAATTCAGAACGAGAATTTGTTAAGCCCAAATCACCACATAACAGCTCTTGCTACATCAACTTCATCCTTGGCAATAAGCGAAGATCTTGTCCCACATGCTGACCACATGCAGAATACACAACCAAGCATCTCCAATGAGGGTAGTCAGAGTGAGGGACTGCAGCTAGAAAATATGCCAGATATTCAGGATGCTGAAAATAATGATGAAAATGGGAAAAAGTTTTATCCATTATTTTACAAACATTCGTCACCCAAGAACACACTTACAGAGTAAGTAGCCAAGCCAAGGACTTTATAGATTCCGCTCTAAGAGAGTATTTTTCAGCTTTCAGGAAATCATAAATTTCGGTTTTTCATTGTATAGAAATATATTTTATGTTTACATGAGTCACCACAAAATTCTGATCATAAATATAACAAAATCTAAGTACAGCACTGATTTTGTTTAACAATGATAAAACTGAGTTATGTTTTGTTATCCACAGTTATGTTTATTTACCGTGTTCTTTCTTTTTCTCATTTTCTAGTATTAGCAATATTAAAAGCCCTCGAGGAACAAAGCGACCATGGAGAGCAACAGGTGATGATCAGTACTTCATTGATGCAGGACAAAAGAAATTTGGTTGTACACAATGCCAGGAATGTGAACTAGTCTATGAAGTTGGAAATCCTGAAGAAGAATTAATGCATATAAGATTCCACAAGAATCGTTTCTGTCTTAAGTATTCGGTGAGTATTTTACTGGTTTACGGTATATGTAGCCCTAGAACAGAAGTTCATTACAAGAACACAAAACCATGTAAAAATTACAGCATAGTTTTCTTGCTGTTCCCTCTTCATACCGTGGTTCATGTTAGAAATATATTCACCCGTACTTAACATTTCTTTTAATGGTAAATCAATTTTAATTTTTCACTAATTTTGTGCTTATAAGTGACCTTTCATTTGACTCATTCTGCAAAAGAAATTGTGATCATCTTGTTAAATGTCTGAACATCTGCATACATTGTAACTGTTGTACAGAAGAGAGATAATTTGTTCTTAGACCCTGGAGCCCAAAAGTAGTTGCCACAACCATTCAAGTAATCTCAGTTTCATATGTCCAAATTCCTTAGCCTGATAAAGAATCAGTCATTCAACGTTAACAGTTAACAGTGTTATCAGATTTTATTTTAGCGTTGGAAAATGCATTCCTGCCTCTTAAAAGGGGCAAAATTAAGAAAACTGCTTTTCAGTGGCTAGTCTGTTTTCTCTTTTCCACATGCTTCTTATATAAAAACCGGTACAGATTTGAAAAGAATAAGAGTAGGCCTATTTTTCAGCTTTCAGGAAACAGTGCAATTGAATTATATTGATTACTTCTTGCCTGTAATTCTAATGGAATTTCAAGGTTACTAAAATACAATACCCTACAACATTTTGTATAGAATATATTATATTCAATGATGTCACCCCTCCTTAACTGTCCAGAAAACAAGTGATTCTGAGGAAAATTAAAAAAAATTATTCACCTTCATTCTCTAATGGAAAGTTACTGAGAAGGGGAGATATTCTCAAAAGGAAAGCTACTGAGAAGGGGAGAAATGTGACTTTGCAGTCACAATATACCAAACAGTGTTACTAAACATGTCTTAAAAATTAAATGGATTTTTATTCTTTGGTAAGAAGATTATCACCTGTAGACATGTAAAAATGTAGAAATAGAAACGTCTGTCATCCTTAAATGTCTAACATTTATTTCATTTACTTTTTTAACATCCTTAAATATTTATTTCCAGGTGCACAAAAATGAACGAGTGGTTTCTTACTTTGGTTCTGACAAAGTAATCCTAATTAAAGGAAGTGATTACAAGAATGGAATGAACAAATTCAAAAATGTTATGGAACTAGTGGATAGAGAGTTGGGCTATTCAGATTCAGGTCTTCAGTTTGATGAAAATAATCAGGTAAGGCAATTAACTGCAGTTTGTATTCAGGGTTGCTGTAGATCTTAAGTTATTTTCGAGAAAATAATGAAAAATTAAATTTTCTTGTTAAAATATCAGTAGCAAAACTAACAGAAAGTTGTCAGCACCCTTCATGTAACATCTTCAGTAGGTACTTAATGTAAAATTTTGTTTTTGGGCTACATTATTCACATGCATGTAACCAAAAATTTATTTTTGCATTCAGGGAACCCCAAAATGTGTATTAAAGCTGAAACCTCTTTGTTGTTGAATTTTACGGTCAAACTCTAGGTGTACTTTATCTACCTGTAGTATCTAATACTAATTTGGTTATTAGAGTTATAAGTTATATTATGAGACTTGACTGGTATATGATTAATAACAAATTATCACTTGTATCTTATTAAAGAATGTTGCATTATTGGTATATTTTGTGGAAGATAAGGTATGCAACATGGAACAGTCATGATTATACATCCCAGAACAGTGCCTTAAAGGCATATGAGTATATGGCACCCTAAGAAGAAGTTATTCTAGATCATTTGGTTACACAACTCCACCAACTGATATATGTCTGTCCCTTGTTAGCTGCAGAATCATAATTCTGTACCTCAGAGCCAAAGGAACGTAACTCCAAATTTCATATTTTTTTGTTTTTTTCATATTCTTTACTAACTTCTTGACCTCTATAGAACCAATTAATATTAAATCCATAATTTCATTAGAATCCAAGATATTGAGAGCCAAATAGTAGTAACTCCATTCCCCTTTATTGTTCATAATTTTGTTTTTCGCTCCTCCTGTAAAATTTAGTTTTTGGCAGTTACGCTCGTTTGGCTCTGAGATTATAATATGTGTGATAACCCTGATTGCATGTAAAGTAAAGTTATCCCTATACAGGCCATGAAAGTTCAGGATGTTGAGGACAGATTTTTAGACATTTGGCACAAGAAAGTGGTAAGGTTGTCAGCCTATGCACTGGCCATCTTTACCCCAGGATTGCACCTGGTGCTAATTTCCCTCAGAGGCTATGTCGGCCCCAGGGCTGTAGTGCCACCAGAAGGATTAGGTCAGTTGAAAAAATCCTCAGTGACTCATCAGTGATCAAACCCACAACCTTCTGGGTTGTAGCACAGTGTGTCAGCGTACCCCCTTATTGCACATAATAATGTTATCTTTTGTGTTTAATGAAAGTGAAAATCAAAATAAGGTCAAGTATGATGACATTATTGTTTTAATGATTGCAGACATACCTGTACGTGAATGGTAAGCAAGTACTGGGGTGCATCATGGCTCATCCTATCACACAAGGATACAAAATGCTGATTAGTGAAATAGAGGGCTGTGACTGTTGCTCTGAAGAAGCATATCCAGCTAAGTGTGGTATCAGTCGGATCTGGGTGTCAGGGAAACACAGAAGAAAGAAAATTGCCACAAAAATTTTGGATTGCATAAGGTAAGAAACTTGTTTTAGAAGTGAACGTAGAATCTTCTTTTTATGTAGGGATCTGCATTTAGTGCTTTATTTTTTGTGTTAAAATGGTGTTATTTTTAGCAGGCTTGATGTTTTATTTTCCTTTTGGATTTTGATGTTTTTATCAAATGTCTTACCTTGTAATATCTGTAACTACACTACTTAAAAAGAATTTGGACAGTTTAACCTTGCTTCTTTCTTATAACTTTTTGATAATTGTTAATTATATTATATTAAACTTTATAAAACAACATTCTTAACTATTTGTAATTGCTCACTTAATTAAAATATGTTTCAACGGCTCTTACACTCATCATGAGCTGAACTTGGATAGCAGAATATCCCTAAAATCTAAAGGAATATTCCGACTCTTCTGTTAGCATCCTTCTATAGTACAAACTTTTCGTATCATATTAATTAGGCCTAAGTTTAAAATTATTCTTCTGCTGTATTTGTATTAATTTTGCGAGTTTAATCATAAGATGATAGTGTAATGTTCAACAGATGCAATATTCTGTGGTTTCATAAATATATACCTACATTTTAATCATTAGGTCCAAATGCCAAACAAAACAATGCAAAGGGTTATATAATCCAACACTGAAGCAAAATCTACATGTATAAAACCCTCCCTTTTTCACTGTAGCAAATAATAGGTCTTAGAGAAGACATGTGCACCAAAGATGTTGTGCAGTAGCAGATATCTGTGAGTCTGGAACCACTATACTAAAATGCATTAAGAAATCAGTTAGACAGATGTTGGGGAAAATTACACATCCAGAACAAAAATTAACTTCTACATTTTGATATTCCTTAGGACAATGACCTGATTTTCAAATTCATAAAACTATGCAGAGACCTAGAGGAAACTTAAACCAACTCATGAGTGGATCTTAACAGATAATGAAGACAAAAAAGAACCTTTGAAATATGTTCTAGTTCCCAGTCAAATTACCAATTTTATTAACGTCGTTGACACTGTACATTGATGCTAACTAACTTCATGGTGCCATATTTTCTGTTAATACATTTTTTCTTCTTTATTTTTCTTAGGTCCTCTTTCATCCCAGGATATGTTCTTGGAAAAAACGAAATCGCATTTTCATCCCCGACAGCTGATGGCAAGGCTTTTGCTGAGCGATACACAGGCACTCCAAATTATTTGGTTTATATATGAGCTATTTACTTCAACAGATTTTTACATTGCCCTGTATTTATGTATTCATTTATGTATTGTGTGTTTCAGTATTCATGTGTTTGCATCACTTTGTTTCCCTGAAATATTTCAATTTGTGAAACATGTAAAGCTAGGTGAACTATCTATCATAAGTGCAAATCAGGTATGTTCACTTCCTAATTTGTGATATGAAGTCACATTTAAAATTTAAAGTTAGACTTGCAAATTGCCTAGTTTAAATTTAGTAGAGAATTTGATTAGTAGTTTGTTTCCAGAACTAAGCTAATTTGTATCAAAATAGTTACTCATTTTCTTTATGTGGGTGTTGGTGTTTTTGTTAATTTTAAAGAATATTTTGATTTCTGAGTACAAAGTATAACAACATATTCTCTGTATAGCCTATATTACCACAGAGAGGCATCATAAAATATAATTATTTCATAGTTTTCATAACTCAACCATATAATAACAAAGTGTAATTTTACAAAACTTATGACTGCATACAAAAGTTGGGTATTTGAGAAAACATCCAACTGGTGGATATGTCATGCTCCACTTCCCTCGTTATAAGACTACACCTCATTCTAATCGGTGTATACTGAAAATGTTAACTGCTGGTCATGTTTTTAAATGGGGACATAATTTTGTTCTAATATTGTGTTTTACACATTTAAAATAATGTAATCATCTCAGGTCCATAGCTGCATGAAGAAAAGTAAAAGCACAATAGCTAATAGGAAGCCATCGCTTCCACTTCCATTTTCAACTGCCATGACAAACTCCTGTGGATGTTACAAGTATTTCGAGATGACACGAGTTGGTTCTTCTTATAAATAAAAATCTTCCAGACTAAAAGCTGCTTGGTGACCACAGAAACATTTAATCACTTTCGGATCCTCATCAACTAGATGGCCTGTATCCTGAAAATATATCACTACTGTGCTGATTTGTCATTGAAGTTGATTGGGATCCAGAACAGAGAAGATGTATCTATGTTCACACAGAACTTTCAGTCTGGGAGAAAATGTTTATTTACAATAAGAAGAAACAATTTATGAACTTCAACCATCCCAACCAATGGTGACATCTTAAAATACTTTCAACATCCACAAGAGGGTGCCATGGCAGTTTGAAGTATAGCTGTTGACAACAGTGAATTTCAGTTAAATTAAGACCTACACTGAAGACATATTTTTAATTTCCAGTTTAGCATGTGATTATATTAGTATGTAATGGACACTTCTAATTATTGACCTCTTTCAAGATTAGATTTTAACCGTGTCACTCAGTACATATCAGTTTCACTAACAGTCTTTGCATTATTTAGAACTGCTCATTTTATGAATTCGGTTTTTAAGAGTGTGTCCCTTGTTATATGAAATACAGTATACCCAACAGTTTAGGCTTTATCACATTTTGATCCAAGCTTATCAGGTAATTATGAGAAAGTGTTTTTCTTAATGCAGTAGAAACCTGCTGCATCGCGTTTGATATACAACAGAATGGGGCATTTCATGGATGTCATGCTCCCACCAGATATTTGAATCATATTACTTCATGGTCCAATTTTATTGATTTAAGAAACTTTATTTTAAAGAATTGTTTCATACAGTCTAGTTAACTGCCGAACAGTTGTGTTCTGCAAATTCTGTTTTAGAGACAGTGTTTAGATGTACAGCCTTGTAAACTCTATTCTTTATTTTCTGTTTGGCTTGTGGCAACTTTTTGCTTACTGTAGTAGGATATACTGCTGGGATGGCAGGAAAAATTAAAAAAAAAATAAAAAATATTCTGCCAAAGCAAAGGTAAAAAGTTTTCAAAACAGATGTAGTGAGTACATTTTGCTTAGATCCCATGATGTCTACTATAATAAGAGTAATTACGAAAACCTATCTAGTTAAAAATTGACTGTCGACCAAAACTCATGGTATAAGGGCCTTCCACTGTATATCTTCAATCAGTGCTGAAACAAGGTTTGTATGTCTAACATATAACTTGTATTTAATATAAGAATGTAAAATAAAAACCAACAAAATGCTGTAATAAAGTAGTACAATATGTAATTCTGGTATTTGTTTTCATGTTGAATATGTATTCATTGCAGTTGTACAGTGCAAAATGTGATATCCTGTGCACAGAGTGCAAATTAGAAGGTAGGAAGATTTCACAGCTCCGTCTCTCCTGGCAGGAATCCTTTTACATTTCTGTAAATCCACAATTGTACTCATATATACCATCGAGCTGGGCCGGGACTGAACCCACGAGCACAGAAAGCAGTGCCATACTCGATGCACTACCCATGCTGACCAACTGGATTGAGTGGAAGGGGTGATTTCGTACTAATATCCAATGGCATAGTATAAGGAGAGACTTTGAGAATGAGTCTACCTAAATAACAAAAAAATAGTTGATTTTTAAACAAAGGCAGAGTCAACTAAGTTAATCCCATTAGTACTCTCTTCTTGCTGCTGCAGACCCCAACTCTTCCTGCTATTGTGCATCAACACATAGTGCTGCTTACTTAAGACAGCCTCGAAAATTTAACAGAAATTGAGACCAAAGGGGGACTTTGCCGTTACGAAAGTTATGAATGAACATGGAGTCAAATTAATTTTCACATACTTCATTAATACAGCATGAACTTAATAGAAGTACTTAAGGAACAGCAAAGCTAGTACTGGAAACTGGATTATTGGAACAACTTTAATTTAATAGGATACATTGCAAATGCATTTAAAGCTGCCTAAATGGCTACCTTCAATTAGCGTTCACCTCAAATTATTTTTCTGTGGAACCAATTAATTTTTGCACAAGCCTGTATTAATTTCCCCTCCCTTTAACAACCACCTCACACTGCAGTCACGGCCACATAATTTCAGAAAATGACCTGAATTACACGTCACCAAAGTACAAACACAACATTATTTCTACATTTTCTGGGCATAAATTTGTTTGCCTGTCTGACAATAAGTTTCCATATGCTGAAAAGCCCCTCTTACTGTCTACACTTGTACTGGAAACCATACTGGCTTGAACCAGCAGCTTGAAAAATCTGCATATTCCTCCAATAATTCAGGTACCACGTCTTGCTTTGCATCAACTGTCTTTGCCTGATGCTGCAATGCTAGGTATCCTTTCAGAAATGCATATTTAGATTCAGATTGCTACATTAAAGCAAATAGTTTTAACCCCACAGGTCACAAAGAAGCTGCACTGAATAGCCTGGTAGAGTAGGATTACCTCCACAACGTCTCTGGGTTTTTACGTATATACCTTAGGAGCGAGTCTCGCCGCTCGTAGAGTTCCTGGCTAGGGGAGGTAGCTGCACCCTGATTGGATCAGCTCTCCTATCCCACTCCACATGTTGTCTGTCTCTCTCGCAGCGGCATTACCCCTCCACTCAATTATTATAGTATTTTCTGCGACTGGCGACACGCTGCATGATGTTCACTCTCTGCCCAGCGGTAGCTTACTGATCTTACGCGCACCGAATTCGCGCATCTTGGTAACGAGACGTAACGAGAAGCTCGCTGGCTGGGTTTGTCTTCAAGGCCAGAGACTTTGTGGGAATAATCCAACTCTATACAGACTTATCAACATCCCTCTAAGTAAGTCAGAATGTGATCTCGAATACCACAGCATCATGTCTATAGCAGAGAATAATGGATTCCATAGAGACCTGATCTTGAAGAAAATAAGGAAATACAGTAAACAAAACTAATCAAGGATACTACCATTCTCAAACCGGAAAAAGAGAATGATATATGAGAAATTGAGAAAAATCTTCAAAGAACACAATATTGTTACAGCCCCAGTAAACAGATACAATTTAAGAAATTAGAAAAAAATTCAGGAATGTATCAATTAAATTGTAGACAGCAATCTAAAATACACTGAAAAAACTAAAAGAAGTTTGGATATAAGGGCAAAAGAACATATTAGACAAAAAAAATATAGACAGATCGATAAATCAGCAATAGCTGCACATGTTTGGGAAAAGGATCATGAAATTCGTTTGGAGCTGGAATTGAAGAAGTATATCCAGGGACATAAGCAGCTCACAGTTTGGGAGAAAATTTATATCCACAAAAATAGGGACCAGCTGATGAATTTCAATATACTCGCTTATGATCTAATCAAGAGGTTAGTTAAACACCCACCAGGAGGCACAGCTGTCGTTCCTACCTCAGATTGAGTATAGCTGAGGATGAGCGAAGATGTTGGCTCGAAACATGTTCAGGTTAATCTTCAAATAAATAGGAAGTTTATATAGTGAAGTTACAAAATATCTAATAATACTCGAGATGGAGATTTTACATACATACTTCACTAATTACGGAAAACTAACCTGAACATGTTTAGAGCCTGCCTCTAGACTCATCCTAAGCTACACTTCATCTATCTTAGATGGAGCCTGTCTCTAGACTCATCCTCAGCTATACTCCATCTAAGGTAGATGGAGTGTAGCTGAGGATGAGTCTAGAGGCAGGCTCAAAACATGTTTAGGTTAGTTTTCCATAATTAGTGAAGTATGTATGTAAAATCTCCATCTCTAGTATTATTAGATATGTTCAGGTTAGTTTGAATTAAGGGACGTTATGTTTGTTAAATCTCCATCTCAAGTATTAATATATGGCATTCTTTAATTTATTCTTCATCTGACATGACCTACAAACATTTGCTTCTGCGCCATACAGTTGTTTGTGGCCTTTATTTCATTAATGACCATTAACTTAAAGTTAGTGTCATATTGTCAGCATGAACCAGATGTGAACTCAAAGATTATGTCAATTGTAAACACTTAAGATAATATGGTTGTTATTTCTTGTTTTGTTTTACTGGTTTGTCCATAAAACCTGAGGCTATCTCAGCGCTGATTGTTAATAACAGTTTCATGGACTATAAACTCAGTCAACGGATCTAAAATATCCAAGCTTTTGGCTCTGTCATCTACGGGGAATAACTTCACAGTTATGTCATGTCAGGAATAAGAGGGTTTATATATGATTTGGGAGCGAATGGAAATTCTGTGATTGGTGGGAAGAGGTTGGAGAGTATCAACCAATTAGAATGGAGGATTTAGGATTAGTAGAGAAATAAGATTCAGGGGCAAATGATCCAAAAATCAGGACCAGACTTACAAGATGAAAAATATAAAGGTTTATATTATGGATCAAAACAGAGTGGTTTAGGGGGAACAACTTCACACTCATCATTCAGGAATTGAAGATGGCACCTAACTACTTCAAAATGGGATTACTGTAAACTGCTGCTGCATATTGTAAACCGCAAGTCTGCCACAGGTTATATACATGAAGCAACTTCGCACGCCAATAACCACGCATGAACATAGTACATATTTAGTGAACTTTAATGGCTACCTACATAAAAGTTTCAAAAGTTATAAAAATGAAGTGATTCTACACGTCGTGTTCTTTAAACCAGGAAGTATTTCTTAACACTATGCTTCATATATTTGTATGTTTATAGGTAGTCATACCTGTACACATATAAGGAGTGGGTCTCTGCCACCACAGCATGACGAGTCTTCAGGTTGCGGATAGAGGATACGGAGGGTAGCTGCAAATATATCAAATAAGCAGTTGCGGACAGATGCAGACGACATGAAGTGGTCCTCCAGCTTGGGAGTTTGGCATGAAGTTAACAACCTCTCACAGTAAAAATATAGTGTTAAGAAACACTTACCTGATTTATGGATCCTGTCACTAAAATTTTCTGGAGGTAAAACAGTCCCTCGTTCGGATTTCCAGGTAGGGACTACAATGAGGGAGTCTAAAAATCGTAGGTATTATAGATTTGGAATGTGGAATGTTAGGAGCTTGTATAGGCCTGGGGCACTTAAATCAGTAACTAGAGAATTAGAGAAATACTAGAGTTTAGATGTAGCAGCAGTAGAGGAAGTTAGATGGGGCTCAATACAGACAGGTGCGTATACCTTTTTCTATTGGAAAGGGAATGATAACCTTCAATTAGGGACCGGGTTCTTCATACTCTGGAATTTAGCTAAGTAATTAGGTTCGTTATTATATGGTTGTTTATAATCACTAGAGATCGGATTTTAAAGGGAATTCCTTTTTTTTTTTTGTATTTCATCACAAAACGTGATAAAATTGAACAGGACATTACTGAGTAAGTTTCAACTGCAAATGACCTGGTTTTAACTTCCCTTTTTTAGGCTCATCTCCCTTTTTTTAGAAACTTTCCCTTTCCAGTACCTTTTTTGCTAATTTATTTTGAATATTTCGTTAATTACCCAGTATTTGGTAATATAAAAACATTAAAAATTGTTTTCTCTGATTCACCATTGAGAAAATAATTCCTTATATCCTAACGAATGTTGGAATAGTCTATGAGATCTTAAGGGATGTGAACAATGAAGCAAGAATCCCAACATGAGTGAAAGCATGACAAAGACAAACTCACTTAAAACTCAACCAAATAACAACTGACTGGCCTTCAACAGCATCCCCTAATCCCCCTCCCTTCACCTGGTTCCTTCATATTTTCTCCAAACTTGAGGCTTGAAAACCCAATCAAGTAGTCACAGACCATTATCAGTGTGAAACTTTCTCTTCCCTCTTTCTTGGGTATTATTGAACCCCTCCTCCTTCTAGTACATCATTTCGTTGTGTAAAATGTAGTTCTGCATTGTGACAGTATACAGTGTGTCAGTGAATGTGACAAGTTTTAGTAAAATGGCAAAGAACTATATCAGCAGCAGCAAGCTACGGAATGTGATTACAATGTTCAAAAATGATTTCATTGAAACACATTGTACAAGCATTCGAAGTTCATTGTGTGATATCAACATTAAACTAGATGAGAAGTACCAGAAAAACCGATGGAGATATGTGGGAAAGCTACGAAGCAGTCATTCATTCAGGAATCATTGCAGAAGGCTGAAGCAAAAACCAAGGAACAGAATGCTTTTTTCACAGACATCACAGCTACCTTTGTACAATGTGGAATTCTTCTCCATAAAGTTAATATACCTGCAATGAAGAATTTCTTAGAAAAGTACACTCAAAGATCTGTTCCAGATGAAAGCACTCTTCGAAAGAATTATTTGCAGCCAATATATGAAGCCAACATAAAACAAGTTAAAGAGGTTGTTGGAGACCATCCTGTTTTGTTTTACTTTAGATGAAACAACTTATTCTCTTTCAAGAGCTGTTCTTAATGAACTTGTGATACTTTTGACAGGAGAACCATCTAAACCAATGCTGTTTGGGATGTATGAATTGGAAAAAGTTAACTCTTCAAACATCATGATGAGTTTCAATGACTGTTGATGTAGACTCTGGCCCTCAGGAATACAGTTTTCGGCAAAATATGGCAAGTTGTCACGGACCAGGCAACATACATGGTTTCAGCATTTGCACAGTTGAAACCCTGTATTCCAATCTCCACCACATAACCTGCATTCTCACGCCCTGCACAGCTAAATAAAACCTATTTTTGATCAATTATTATTCTTTACTGCCATTTACATTCCTCAGCTGTAGTGTATTGTATGAGCCTTTTAGAAAAAGCAGATTGCGATAACTCTCACCCTATGATGTAAAATTTAAAGGTTTCAAAATGAAAGTAGGTTATCTTCCAAGGTTATTTTGCAATATAAGTAGGCATATTCAAAATTTATTTAGCGTTTGAAATCACACAGATATTTAAACTTTTGATATGTTTCCTTCATATTACTATCAATTATTATTATATGCTATAGTTGGGAACATTTTCTGCTCTCCCGGAAGGCAAAAAAGATAAGCTCTTGGAATTTTTGAAGTTGCTTTGTTTTTTATATCTAACTGGTTTTAAAGAAGTAGGAAACTTCTGTTACTAAATGTGCAAATTCCTGCAAGTGAGGTATTATGCATTAACATATACCGTATATACCCGAATAATACCCGCACCCAAATTTTTTGAAAGCATATTTGAAAAAAAAAAATCTATAGGCCCAAATATAAAATTATTTTGCCAGTTTTATTCTTAATTAAAGTTATAATTAACATTGCATATCATAAAAGAATTAAATATGGTAGGCTAAAATAACGTGCATGGTAACAGCCAACCGAAATCTTGCCGTCTTAGACTTTCAACAACAACAACACACTCAATTCAACTGTTCAGCGGGAATCCATATGTGATGATGTGCGTCCGACCCAAGGTCAAAGTCGCATGGAAATTCACTGAACTTTCCCTGAATTAGTGGTTCTGCTTGTACTGCACTGGACCATATGGATAAGAAAGCGTCTTCTTTGTCTCATTTTCTTTTCATTCCAGCTTCGCTACTGTTATACTATACTGTGATGTTGCTACAAAGAATCGTGTTATATTGAGACGATATGGTATAAAATGTCGAAATTCAGATGAGAGGAGTCCAGTATTCAAATAATACCCGCACCCCAGTTTTTCGTCCGCGATTTTTTTAAAGAAATATGAAGGTAGTATTCGGGTATATATAGTAGTCACAGCCACACCACTATGAGGCTGCATATCTCACTGTAAAAAATAATATTACAAACAAATTATGCCAAAAGCTGGATGTAAAAAAGTTAAGGAGGATAGAGCAAGGGATGAATAAAAAAGGGAATGAAGTTGAATTTTTACCTAAAGGGGAAAGAACAAATAATTTAATACGTTAAATTTTAATTTAAAAAAGTTTCTGTTTACATTCACAAAAGTAAACTGTTAGCCTGGAACTCATACCTGTTTTATCTCTTAGATAAAACTCAATGCACATGCATGTAACCTTTAAAAAAAAAAAAGAATAATATCACTGTGAAATAGAAATACTGCACTTAACAGAACAACGAATTACTTCAGATGGAAACAACGTTCCTTCTCTTCTTGAGGAAATTAACTGTTATGACATAATCTGTGTATAATATTGTGTAGCACCATTTTTGTCATGCATAAATTAATACAACTGGAATGACTTTTAGATGCTCTTACTTCACATTTTTCACCACTTGTTTCCTCTTCGGCCCCCTCCTCCGAACCCGCCTCCACCTCCAAAGTTGCCACCCCCTCCTCTACCTCCTCCACCAAAGCCACCTCCTCCTCCTCCAAAGCCACCTCCTCCTCCCCTTCTACCTCCTCCTCTATCGATTCTGTCTCTTTCTGTTTTCTTTTCTTTCCATACTTCAAATCTCTCGGCCATTTTTTGAAGTTCCTCTGGCACCTCCTATACACAAGAGAACATTGATTCTATCATCTATCTTTTCTCTTCTATACATTTTCAGCAGCTTTTGTGGCATTACACATAAGCATGTCTGCCAAGTGTTCAATTTTTGTTTTTGCAGTTCTCTGACAAAAATTCAGTTCAATTCACTACATTAGAATGACTATTACATGTAATCTCATTTGATTTCTACACTTAATATTAACAACTTATAATTCCATAAACTATTTCATTCAATTAATACTTCTTACTCATTACAATGCTGAACATTTATGCCATGATTCTATTTAATGTTCATCTAATACAGACATGGGCAAACCCCTATCCATTGACATGCAACCCGCAAACTTTTGTCAACTTACACATAGTTCGAAAAGAATGGATAGATGGAGACACAAGCAGACAATAAGTGCAGTGGCGGTTGCTCATTCTTAGGGAAACACTAATTTCACTTTAAAATGTACACTACAAGAAACAAATAATACAAACAATCCTGTATTTTTAATTAATCTTTTACATTTGCAATTATTTCATTATACAAAAGCTTAGAATGTGTCATAATGCCTTTCCAATCGGAACTGTGTCAGCACCCGTCACTGCTTGCAAAGAGATTGTGACTCATACATGGGAATAATCTACCACGTACACCGAATGTCTGCAATGCCATCTTGTGTGTTATGCGGGAAGGTCAAGAACCACAAGTGGTTCACGAACCAGTAAATGCCCATATATGATCTAATACATAAAATTGGTGTGTATGTGTGTATGTTTATGTATATGTATGTATGTATATTTTAAGTGAAATAAGTATTACAAATCCCAACTCATTATTAAACTTTTACATACTTGGCTAGCTTCTTCCAGGATGCCAATAAGCTCTCTGGCTTGAGCCCAATCATCCCTGCTAACTAAACTTATAGATTCACCAGTTTTTCCCGCTCTACCAGTTCGACCCACTCTATGGACATATTCCTCAATATTTCGAGGAAAATCATAATTGAATATATGCCTGAAACAGAACGAACAAAACAATAAGAAAATGTACCTGAACAACACTACATTGACAATCATGAATAGAACATGCTAAACAGCCAAACAGTTCTGCTTTAAAAAAAATACTGTTGTTTGGGGGGAGGGGATTAAAATAGGCTGAACTTTTAAAATGTTTCACCAAAAATACCTGCTGCTTCACTGAAATTAAACACAGACAAAATATACCATAACAGTGAATTATTACATATTATTGTGTAATAGAGGTTGACAAAGAGGGAAAGGTGTGAAGAATTAACAATTCAGCATACTAGGCCTAATAAAATCAGTAGTACAGGGGTAAGGATCAAAGTAAAAGAATACAAGTAAATAATATAGTAATATAAGAATTGAGTCAATTTTTGTGACACTTACTTCACTTGAGTTCTCTATTTGGAGACTAGTTTCGGGAGATTTTTCCTCCCACATATGGGAGGAAAAGTCTCCAAATAGAGAACTCAAGTGAAGTAAGTGTCACAAAAATTGACTCAATTCTTATATTACTATATTAGAAAAACTTCACTGTTACTAACTTCCTGTAATAATTAATATTTACAAGTAAATAAATTCCAGTTATAGAACATTTGAGACCCAGAGATCACGAATATATATTATTGAAATCCTTCCTGTACTGTGTACATTATCTAGGCCTAAAAACTGTCTTTTATAAAGTCTTTTTTTTTTTATTTCAGCTATGAGGCCATATCAGGAGTTCAGGATCTGTGGCATACAGTAGGATAGGCCACGGAACTATTGCTTGTCAATTGTTTCTATTGTTGGTGTATCTTATGGAGTAAATTTCAACTGATATTACTTTAAATGGATATGATACAAGATGAAATGGTGAGGATGATACATGGTATGTAAATATCCAATTTGGCATTTGCCTTTACAACTGGGGAAACCATGAAAAAAACCCGTCAAATTGGCTGGCCACGGGATTTGAACCTGGGACCTCCCGAATGCTAATCCAAGACATTACCATCTCGGCCATCTCGCTTGGTTATTTAGTCTTGTCTTGATAGAATGAACACATTCATAGGAAAAACTCTAAGTTACTGAATATTATACCCCAATTAAAATTTTAACAAAATACTGTAGACCTATAATGTTAAGGATTTGACCTAAAGAAGTCTGTCATTTTCTTCTGCTTGGCTGTTTTTTTTCCTCCAGCTTCCTCCACAAAGTTTTTGAATACATACACTCTCACTCACTGATGGTTGTTTCTCTTTTGTTTTTCCGTTACAGCTAATGCATACTGAAAAGACTGTTAAACACAAGGCTACTAAATCTTTAAGTAAACCCTAGCATTTCTAGACAATGAAATATACATTAGTTCAAAATATTGAAAATATGAATAACAGAGGTTTGATTTACCGAGGTTCAACTTTATATGGAGTAAATTTAATTTACTGTATGAGTTGACATAAACACATAAAAGTGTATTTTATTAATATGAGTTGATTAACACACTTGAACTTCACTTGATCATCGAAGATCCCGCAGTTGACATGTAGTTGAAGATACAGGCGAATGGCCTGTGAAACACGTCCTACCAAATTATTGGTAAGTGAAGTTCAAGTGTGTTAATCAACTCATATTAATAAAATATTGATTCACTTCACTGTGTTTAGTTCCAAACTCTTTATAATATTTATAATACATAAAAGTGTGTATATAGTAAATTAAATTTATTATAGTTGCTTCCCTGTGTAAAGTACCACAAAGTCTTTATTTATACGGAGTTTTTACTTTTGATAATTTTATATCATTTTAGCTATGATATGATTATTTAAATTTTAAAATTATGTTTTATGTTGGTGTTTTACAAAAAAATAAGCAAATTTTATGCTTTTATGTTTTTCACTTCAAATCAGTTAAAAATAACTAAATAACCTAGGAAAAGATGGATTGGCCAACTAAGCTGATAACTGGAGGTGTAACAGGCACATGAAAAAGCCTAATATGTGCAAGGAGATGATGATGATGAACAGTTAAAAAATAAACCTTATTGATAACTTCAGAACAGCTCAGTTAAGCCAAATGCAAAATAACTTATTGTTCAGTCAACTGACAGAGGTTCAGCTGATACTTTATACTTACGTAACATCCTCTATGTCTATTCCTCGAGAAGCCACATCAGTGGCTATGAGGATGTGCACTTCTCCGGTTTTCAGATCTTCTAGAGCTTGTTCCCGATCAATTTGCTCCCTGTCTCCATGAATGCACTGGCATTTAATCCCAGCCAAACACAGTTCAGAAGAAATGTGATCTGCACGTGTCTTCTTCCCAACAAATACTATAACTTTCCAGTCAGGTCCCATGTTCATTAGGAAGTCAGACAACTGTAAAAGAAAGTTTTTACTCTTATCAAGCAAGTGTACAAGTGCAGCAATTTAAAACCTCCAATTACGTACCCTGCTCTGTAATAAGAGGGTTAAAAAGAAAAACCATTTAATAGCTTTGGGCCTACACAAGATGATCTCATCCCCAGGTTCGTTACTAAAATTGCCAGTAGCTGTCCTAATTTATCATTAATTCATCACATTCAAGACTATAAATAAGTGGTATGACGAGCTTTTTATTACTGGAAAGTTCTGAAAAGGCACAGTTGCAGAAATCCAGTTATTCAGGAAGAGATTGTAGAACATGTGTGAGCAAGACAACTTGGGATGAATCGATCAAGGTGCACAAAATTCTTTGACTGACCTTGCTACAAGGTATAAATTGTGCAGAAAATCAAACCTGAGGACCAACCAAAGCGATAGTCATCTATAATCAGCAAATCACCCTAAGCTGGATCACACTGAAGACTACAAAATCATCTTATTGTGCACAAGGTTTTCAGATGAGTGCCCTTTCATGTTTCAGGGAAAGTGAATACTCATAATGTAAAAATTTGGGGTTCCGAAAATTTTCATCCTCACAGAACAAGTGTGATAGTCAAAAGATTAATGTTGGCGTGGTCTTCTGAACAATCAGATAGTTGGCCCATTTATCTTTAAAGAGTCAAATTTACTTGAATATGTTATGTTAGAAAACTTTGCCATGCCTTAATAGTAACCATGTAGCCAAAATAAACTTTCAGCAAGATGGGGCTGTACCACAATTTAGCCTTAAAGCTGGAAAGTCAAGTATTATTTTGAACTTTATTTTTGCTCCGCACATTTTTTAGTGTCATATTTTATTGCACTTTCTTATGGTATAGTAGAAATTTTGGGATTTGTAGTCCTCTTGCCAAGGACAATTCTGGCATGCCATGGTAAACTCCTCTTGATGATTTCATAGTTATTTAGGTCTTGTTTCGATGATTTCATTACTTTTCTCACTGAAAGTTGCTTCATGGTAATAAGCCATTTCATGACGTTTTGCATTTAAAACTTATACAAAATTATACCAAGATAACCTCAAATACAACGTTTACAAAACATTTTCTGCATATTGCTGGTACCAAAAATAGGGTCTCTAGACATGAAACATGTAAATACAGCAGATACTGAGAAATCTGGAAGAAATAATAGACTTAACTAACTAAATTTTATAAGTATTTTCTCTCCTTGTTACTCAGTAAAATTTATGATAGTATGGTATTTATATGCATTCATTTATAAACAAAAGAATGTATCTTGGGATATTAAATATAAATTTAAAGTATGGCATTGAAGATGCCAAGATAATTTATCTTCATGTATTTATGAAAAATATTTTAACCATTACATGGAACATGTATTTCAGTGTTGTATAAAATCACAACACTTATTTCAAGATACTCACATATTCGGATTTCTCATCTTCTTCTGCAAATAGAATTGTTTGTGTAACACTGTGAACAGCAGCTAGATCCAGAGAACCAACAAACACTTGGATTGGATCTTTCATGTACGACTGAGCTAATCGACGCACTCCCTCAGGCCAAGTAGCACTGCAAAACAGAAATTAATTCAATTCAATTCTTTACCTTATATACAGGGTGGAAGCAATATAACTGCAGACTTCAACAGCTTATTCCTTTGGTACAAACAAACAAAAAAAAATCTGATGTGAAAGTCACATAACTTCCTCTGCCCAAATAAAAGTTAGCAGTATTCACATATCCTTGTACAGAATCGAAAGACACAATTTTACGCTAATTATCCTATAAATACCTCTTCTTTCAATGATGCGACTAAAAGCGCAGTCTATATAACAAACTTTAAAAAAAAAAAACAAATGACTGCAGACGTTTATTGAACTTTCTGCCGTAAAATATAATTTCCGAAATTTATCGAATATTTCCCTCAGATACATCTTTACTCTATGCATGGCCAACAATACATCTTTCTCACTTCACATTCTTATATAAAATAAGAGGCCGTGAAAGAGCGCGAATTCAGTTGTTCATCACGTAAGACAAACTTTCTACAAACAGTGGGTGAACAGTGGGTGGCTTGTAACTACCCTCAGAGAATTTTCTCGAAAAAATGTTTCAAATAAAAGTTTTAGCTCTTAGTATAAGCAACCTATGTGCAAAATTTAAAGAAAATCGTTAGAGCCGTTTTCGAGAAAATCGCGAAAAACGAAAATTTCTTCATGTAAAGTCCCCTTAAAAATAAGAGAAAATAGTCGCCAATCTTATCCTCACATCTTCAGAAGGTACCTGACCCAAATACGAAATTTTGTTTTCATACGATTTTCCGTTTTGGAGCTAGCTTGTTCACAGATATTTTCCACACAGACACACAGACACACAGACATGTTTCCAAAAATAGTATTTTTGGATTCAGGGGGCCTTGAAACGTGTATATATGCTAAAAACTCAACTTCGAATTTTGGGGTCGAAAACAATACTTCCTCTACCTATAGTACCTATGGTACGGGCAGAGGAAGTAATTACAAAATATGATATTTGTCTAAAGTGAGTACACTTCTCAGGGGAAAAAAATGTTCCTAAACATTAACTGTGTTTTACTTCCTAAGTACTTTCCATATTTTCTAATATTTTTTCCCCCACAACAACAGAGGAAAGAATAAGGAATAAATTTTCTTTGTGGTTTTTCAATAATGGTAGCAGTTCTGTGCAAAATAAATACCACGCATTGTGCAAAACATATATGAGATTATATAAAAATAATGAGATGGAATGTGACACATTAACTTCACTAAAATTGACACTAACCATCTAGCAGATGGAGTCTAGCTGAAGATGAATGGGGAATCCCTTTGAAACTGCAGTCTAGGTTAGCGCCAATTGTAGTGAAGTTAGTGTCACATTCCATCTCATTTTCATATAACAAATACTTCACTGCATAACTTCCTAAATGGTATGATATAAATAAAAGATTATTATATTGACGATACGGTATATTCAGTAAAATAAATATAAAGACAGTAAAAATATCAAGACAAGAGGGTCTTCATCTCGTAGAGTGTTTGTTTCAAATCCCTATATAACCAGCTCTGTTCTCTACCTGGACATTACATTATTTTAAATAGAACCACAATTTGGCTTTAAAATGGTACAGTCAAACTTGACTATTTCAAACTTTTAAAATCTAAATTCATGAATAATTTGTACTTTTAGCATGGTCTCATGACGGGTGCAATGTGATTAATTTCATGCATTAGAATTTGATATCAAATATGCCTAACCTTTTTATGAACTCTGGATCACTCAGCTTACACAAATATGACTATCATGCTTTGCCCTGTTAGAACATGGTGTAATCAACGTTTCCTGAATAAAGTTCAGTGGGTAAGTATCACCTCATTTGAAGGGATTATGCACAGCTGATCTATTTAATAAAAAATGCCAGGAAAATCGATCTTCAATGAGTAAGAATGTAACCTTCTGTAAATGACTGTCCCTTTATGCGAGCCATCTGGCTCTTTGGGACCTTTATGATAGCTAATAAATAAATAAATAACCTGCCCTTTACTTGATCTGTGGTGTCATCTAGATGGTTTATCATCAAACTATGTTGACAACACGCGAAAAAGGTTGATAACTTTATACAATTAATGGCACATGAAAATGTTTCCCTTGCTCTTGAAAAGTTTTGACATTTTCAGTTACATCTTGATTTGAAGGAAGTCTTCAGTTATTTATGGTAATATGTTTCTTCTGACAAATTGTAAATGCAGTAGGCCTACCAACTGCAACATATAAATTACATTTTGTTAAAATATAATTAGTTAAACTTTCTTACCTGGTCATCACTGTTTGCCTATCTGGTCTAATATCTAGAAGGGTTTTCCGAATCTGAGGCTCAAATCCCATATCCAACATACGATCAGCTTCATCAAGGATCAGATATGTTACCGAAGAAACATCAATTACACCTAAAACAAAATATAAAAACAATGTTCAAGTAGACATTTAGGAACTAATTTTCAACATACATGCAGTTTGTATACATAAGACTGAAGGGGCATTCCATTGCCACGGACACACAATTACACAATACCTAATCCTGTAACATATATACAGAATATACAATATGTACAGAGACTTTATGTAAAAAAATACTACATTATAATCTCTACTAATCATGTACAGGTAGGGGGAAAAAAGCGGACCGACTAAAATATCTAAGTTGCTGATATGAACCACTGTGCATGCCTAGCGGCATTCAGAGGATAGCATGGAACGTAATGAAATTTAATAAGTTAACAAATATATTCACCTTATACCCTCAACTTTACTTACAAATGAAATGCATAAGCCACTTGGGAAACTCTGAAGTTAAATAACACTGCGTACTAGTCATAGTATATAAAATCACCATGCAGCAGTTTCAGCACTAGTTCCCAATAGTTGTATGTAGAAGGTCAACAGCCATAATATGTAAAAAGATTACAACAGCAGCAGTTGCACACTTATTATATTTGACCCTCAAAGGTAAAAACAATGAAATTCATCAATTTGTAATGAAATTTGTTCTAGTGTCGATAAATTGCTTGAATTGAGAAATAATTTCACGTAATTTGCATTGCTTGTGAAAACTAACATTTCCGTTACATTTCTTACATTTATTTATGTATCACAAGGCTCTGAATTCAGCTACAAGAGTCGGTCCGCTTTTTTTCCCCCCTACCTGTACAAGAGAAGACGTGAATTGTATATAGCCTATAACTGAGGAAAAAAGTATTTTAGTAATGTTCAGACACATTATCAGAAAATGTGCAAGAATATGACAGCTAATAGAAATGCAAACTTCTTGGAAGTTAAAAACTATAATGACGTAAAATGTTATGCAAGTCATTTATATTTGATGTAACATTAAAAACAGTCCGGTAAAATCAGAAAGCCAGGCGAGTTTTATGAAAGCACACAAGCAACTCCTCTAAAAAAAAAACACTTCATAAAATATGTAGAACTGTTCTAAGGACTTCCTACATTAAAAGCGTATTATTTTTATTAGTTCTCATGATGTATTTAAATAACTTGATCAGTTCAAAATAATTATAAATTGATGTACCGTATTTACTCACCTATAACACCCCCCATTTTTCACAATTTTCAACTTCTAAAATGGGGGAGGGTATAATAGGTTAAAATTTTCACATGACATAGGTTGGGTTGTCATGCTTTAAAAGCGGAAAAAGACACATTTAGCGTCTTTAAATCAACACGCAAAATAGTTTTAATCCTTTTTTTTTATTTACAAAAAGTTAAATTATCACGTCATTTTAACTTTAGAGTTTTAAACAGTTTGGTATAGCTCCCGCCTGCATTACCGCAGCTGACTGGGTCACGTGACTAAACGCTGCCCGTGCCCGCGTGGTGTTCAAGGTTAACTCAGCATTGCAATGTTGTCATCCAACTGGGCAGCAACTGCCTAAATTTCGTATCTCCCGTTCTTCACACCACGGAATGATTTCAACATTTTCTTTGCTCCTGATAATTTGTCTTTCTGTTTACGCCAATAAGATATCATACATGGCTGCATATTCCAACACACTCAACTTGAAGGATGCCGTAAAACTTGCTCTCCAACTCATTTTTCACGTGCTTACTAACTCTCAGGCAGGCAACAATACACGCGTACGGCGGAAGTTGAACTCAGAAACCTGAAGGGCATTGAGAAATCTATGGGGGAGGTGAGAGTAACTAAAGGCCAATACACAGGTGGCAGGGAAGCGTGTGTTTTACCGTTAACAGGAATGTTGCAGTTGCCGATCACTTTAAAAGATTTTCTGCATTTTTTTTTCTTTTGCGCGTTGCTGAAAATTGGGGGGGGGGGATTATAGGTGAGGGGGTGCTATAGATGAGTAAATACGGTATTTGAGGAACCATACTATCAGTAATTGTAAAATTTTCCGATTTTACACCATTTATTTCTTAAAATTGTAATCCTGTTTCTTTGAATGTTCAATTAGTTTTTGTCTTGTCTTGTCTCTGTGGACAACCCATAGTTATGGGAAAATATAACTAATAAAAAAAGAGCACTAAAATTACCAGTTTTCTAAAAGTGATATACGGGTACATTACAAATAGTCAGACATAGGAGGTACAATCATTTTTTAAATTTAAAGATAGCAGTTTGGAACCTATATGGTTGATGAAAAAGCTATTCCTATGGGGTTTACTTTCACTTTAATACCTTAAAAATATGTGCATTTCTCTTCAAAATCTAAAACTTCCAACTTACCTGCCATTACTAAGTCGTTTAGCCTTCCAGGGGTGGCAATGATGATTTCTACTCCTTTTTCTACAGAATTAACTTGTTCACGCCTATTGCCTCCTCCATATACACATACACTGAAAGAATAAAATTAGTATTCAAACAGTCATATCTGAATGAAAGCAAAATAATCAGTCACAGCTGCCCAATAACACAACTTACCACATAATACCTTAAAACTGGTTTTGGCAAAGATTGATATATTCAATATAGATATCCATAACGATGACACAAGAACTTTAAGAACATCAATCATCACAGATTACTCAAAACACTAGATAGTATATCTCGCAAAGGAGTTCACTGGTTATTACATGTAATGCAAAAAGTAATGTCGTTATCTGTTCAGTCGCGATTAGACTCTTATAAGTAAAAATGTATTACTGGTTATGATATGTAATGTAATATGTAATGTTATTATCTGTACAGTCGCAATTAGACTCCTATGAGTCAAAGCGACAATAAATAAATCATTAAAAAAAAAAAAAGGAGTTCAATATTACAATATAATACCTGTCCCACTAAGAAACTTAAATAACTCATAATTCAAAAGGAAAGACAAAACCATTCTACTTGACAGACTATTTTACGCTGCCAATAAATTTCTATCAGAAACGTAACATATTATTAGTTCTATGTAATGATTGTAAGTTGCATAATGTTAACTAGTTGAGCAAATTGTTTATACGTAAATTTCAGCTTAGATTAGCCTAGAATTATCATTAAATATATTGTACTTATGAAAAACAAAATCTTTCTAAAAAAAGATAAAAGGTAAATTCATTATTAAATAATTAAATAAATAAATAAGTACTGCATGTCTTCAATCGTGCTCATCTCGTTTTGTTTAGTTTTGGAGCCTTAAGATTTGTAAAATGTTTAAACATTTTAAGGAATAATTTCTATATCAATATTTAGTGAACTGGTTTTTTGTCAACCCATATAATGATCATATTATATCTTATCAAAACTATAACCTCTGAAATCAGAGGAAATTATAAGCTCATTTATAATCTTTATTTTAAGGTAAAATCTATTACATAGTATTGACTCATATTTACTTTAACACAAAATCTGGGGCTCAATGGAATTGCTACATGTGGTGAAACTAAAGGTTCTCAACCCCATGTTGGGATATGACCTACCATTCTATTTTCTAAGTCTGTCTCTTGATTGTATTGGAAGAAATAGGACATAGATGGGTTATCATTCACATACAAACTCCTAAGGCCATTACCAGCAGTCATTCAGAATTAGCTTATGATCGAAAACATTGCTCGTTTTGAAATTACCATTACATCAAATCTGACTGTTAAGCTGACCTGTTTTCAGAATTTATTATAAAAGTAGAAATGAGTTAAGCATGTATGACAGGATTAAGGATTTACCTCAAATAAGAATTAAAATTACTAACCATTTAATGTCTTTGTAGCTGTATTTCTTTACTTCCTTATCAATTTGAAGTGCTAATTCTCTTGTAGGTGCTAGGATAAGAACATTTGCTCCTCCTCGTTGTGATCTAGGAACTGGTTGTTTATCTATGTGAATAAGGGCTGGCAAAAGGAACGCCAACGTCTTTCCTACAGAAACAAAAATGTTCATGTGTACAATGAGGGACCATGTTTGTCAATTAACCAGCAGAATGTGCAAATATCTCACATTTTTCAAAGGATTATCTTCCAAGTTTAAAAAAATAAATCTGTTCTAGCGTTTAGCAATAAAAATAAAATTTCATTTAATTTATCTTGATGCTTAGCTGATTGATGCATATTAAAACATGCTGAAGAAATATGCATCAAAACTGTAATGATTAGCTGGTGTAGCTGATTGTTGCATAACACCCAGCATTTAAATTTTGGAATATTGTTCAAAATAATAATTATTATTTTGGCTGCTTTAACAGTACATAATGTACTTTCCAGTGTAAAAGATGCACTTACCCTGACCCTTAAAATAAGTCTTAAAATTGGGATGTGTCTTACATAATAAAGGTATAAATTTGTTGCTCTTTTTCCCCCAAAGCATTTGACTTAAAAGATAGCCAGTTGGTGCATAACACCATCCAATTCTGGATAGCAGAAAGAAAGAAAAAAAAAGCTGGGTGGGCACATTGCTACACAGGAAAGTGTTATAAAATCTAACCACCCTTGCAAATATAGTATTTATACTTTCTTAGAACAGACTATAATGAAATTAATACCAGAGTGCAACGACACTGGTATTCAGAATACCACATTAAAGTTATTAGTTAACACCGGTAGTCATACTTGTTGCACCATGCTTGGTCGAAAAGTTTATGGATTGTGAAGGGCAGGTCGAGAGAGAAAGCAAACATAAAGGTTATTTTATTTAAATGTACAGATTGCCAGAGGAGATTACATTAACAGAAATAATGAACAGAAACATTACAGAGGATGTCCACAGAAATTTCAAATAAATTTCCTTCCTAGGGCATGAAATTCGCATGTTAAAATAACGAGGAACAGAAGAAGCATATTACAAGAATACAGTGACAAATAGTACACAAGAAGGTTTCACCTTGCAAAAGAATTGATGCAAGAGTAAGCAAGAACGCTAAATCATAACCTACAACCTAATGGTAGAGGTGCGGAGATTCCAGTTTTAATGTCGACTAGAATTAGGTATTCCTGGCAATACTATCATGCGATGGGATTATGTTTAATAAATTACACTATAGACGTATGTGAATAACTTTCTAAAAATACCAAACTTTTGTGGTTACACTGTATATTATGGTCTGAAAACCGCTACTTCGAACCACAATCAAAACCTCATTCTTTTGCAATGACCCATTGCATCTGTGCCTTATGTGCAGACAGATTTGTTTTTTGCAATGGAAAAATTGTGAAAAATTTTGTTAAAATGTGGAGTGTACCCACCTAAATGGGTCTGAGGAGAATACGGCATTCACACTTCCTCTTTGTTTTGCATTTCTTTGGTCTTCCACAAATAAACTGACCATGTGGGAAATACTAAGTTCAAAACATTTTAGGTATGTAGAATATTAGGTCCTTTTGTAAATGTTGATAGCAATTCACCTTACCTACTATTATACAAATTAATATAACTTACCTGTGCCAGTCTGTGCTATGCCAATAAGATCACAACCTTTAAGTAAAACCGGCCATGCCTGACACTGTATAGGAGAAGGCTTTTCAAAGTTCTGTTTGTAAATTTCATCCAGGATTTCTGGATAAGGTTCAAATGCCTGTTCAAATGTCTGCACAGGATTTGGTATTGGTTCATCTCCTCCAAATACATGACCCACAACTATGTTGTTATGTGATTTTCTGTAATGAAAAACTAGACTGTAGCAGCTATTTACATGTTCAAAGTCATATTAATGGTAATAGCGCAATCACTAAATAAGAGAAATAAGGACATACACAACCATGTAACTAGAGAAAGAGGGAAATTCCATTGAATGTTTTTAACAAGAAGTCTGTTAATAAAGACCCATATGTAGCAGGTGAATTTTTCTATAATAAACTACCCAGCAACCTTCAAGAAATTAGCACAAATAAGGGATTCAAATTACAACTAAAAAGATATCTAATTCATAAATGTATTTATAACTTAAATGACTTCTGCAAAAAAAACTGTTACATTGGTACACTGCTAATCCACAAGTTATTATACAGTCTAATACCTTGTAATTAAGGTCGAAAGACAGTAAAGATTATTATTATTATTATTATTATTATTATTATTATATTATTATTAATAATGACATTAACACTAAATGCATAAAAATCTTAAATAGCCTAGATATTACACAAACTGGACTCTAATGTATAGACAATATATTGAAAGGTTGCCTCTATTAGACTACTCTTTCCACCAACCTCTAGTTAGGGTTGCCATAAGGGTGAGACAAGATTTCAGGATTCTATCTCAATAGATCATAATTTATTACTTAAGTTTTGTATGGTCATACAAACTTTGCAATATATGTTTGTGCAAGTGCTACAAAAGTCATATTTGAATGTAGGGTATCAGTATGTCTGTTGCTTTACCTAGGTATTAGTCATTCTTAGTAATATTTTTCTTAAGATGAAAAAAATGTTCAGCAACACATTTTGCATCAGACAATCATGGAATGCATGTATGAAATGCTTTTCAAATAATATTAAACCATCAGGATTGGCCCCAACGGATTGAATTTTTAGCCTATCTTCGTCATCTATTCAGTGTGCATTCACCATGGAGAAAACCTTTCCATACATTTTTGTCTGCACTGTGGGCAGGCAAACAGAAATAGAACTGGGCAATCTTTATTAGTTCTAAATATTGCTTAGTATGCTTACAAAAAATTATAAAAATAAAAAAAAATAAAAAATTTAAAACACCCATTTGTCAGTAGCTAGTTTTTCCATGAAATTACTGTCAGTTAGGCTCATTCAGTGTTTCTTTTAGAAAGTTTATTGAACACACCGATTGGTTGAAAGGTTCTCAAAGTAGTGGTGCAGTGTCATCACTGCGACGGAAACGCAGGAATAAAAGACCTTCATTGTTCAGGACAATTGACAATTTGTTGAAAATCAGATGGGACACTTTTCCATTTGAAAATCCTGCTTTTTCAGGACATATGGCAACCCTACCTCTGGTTAAAATATGAAATACAGACTTCAGCTTCGCTGTTTAAAAAGGGAAAAGCTCTTGTGCTGAAACATAAGATGTTAAGTACCTAAATCGCTGCACCTCCTCTTGGGACATATTAGCAACATCTGGATCTTCCACATAAAAATTCTTCAACATAGGTGGGCACTTCCTCCATCTTTCCTTTTGGGCTTCTTCCTATGGACCAAAAATATTATTATAGTCACTGTGGGAAAAGACTTAGGGCCGATTGTATAAACCGTTTGATCTCAGATCAGTGTTGAAACTGATCAAACTCATCTCAGTTCAAGCAGAACTCTGACATTTTTGTTCTATAAACGTGAATCCGAGATCAATTTGTACTGAACAAGGATCAATCTTGACTGGAGAAATTTCTTCGATCAAACTCACTGATCTCAGTTCAAGGAGTTGTTTTCTTATTTGAGGCAGAAGATCAGCTGTTTATAACTTGTATTATTACGATAAATGGCAAGAAAGTACACAAAAGACCAACTTCATACATTCCTAGCTAAATCTGTTGTTGTCCGTTTATAGGCTCTTTACAATACAGGCCTCAGTTAACTCTATAAAATAACCTCTGCAAATTGCTTATGTTATTATCATCCTCTCATTCCAATTTTACAGATGCCTGATTACTCTGATGTATCTTGTGATTATGAAAATTATGAATTTCATCAGACTCCCTGTGTGTTTTACCACTGTCTAGAGCAAATGCTTTCTGGTTCCCTTTTTTATGTGACCGATTAACCCTTTCAGAGCTGATATTTTACATTGGTAATAAGGCAGTCATCAAGTAATGACATCACTGTTCTCTTAAGTTAAAAATCTATAAGGAAAATTTCAGTGGAATAGCTGGTTTCCATGAATGACAAACATACTGTAACAGATGAACAAAATTCCTCACCTTTTAGATAAAACATTACTCTATTAGTCTTACATCTCTGATTTATACAATTCTTGAGATGAAGAATTTATACGTCAGTAGCAGTGAAAATGTTAAGCCAATTTATATTGCCAGAACTGAAATCTGAGACTTCTTCCACACATTGTCTTATTGGACAGATGCAAAAAAATTATACTGAAATTTATATAAATTAAAACCATTATAAAATTATGTACTTTGATGTCAATATTATATTATCTTGATATATTAAGATGTTAGGTGCCATTGTGAGCAAATGTAAGCCGTGAAATAACGTGAATTTCATAAATAAAACCACAAACGCCATAATCTGCAAAATAAAACCTATTTTTATTGTTTTTTTTTTTTCAGTACATGTATACCAGTACATGTACATGGCTCATGCATAATGCGTATTTCATTCTGTTCAATTGTGGTGCAACTGTGCTCAGTGATGCTATTTTGAAAAAACAAAAAATATTGAGGATGCTTTGTTTCTGTAAGAGTAGCCAACAGTGCGATGGTTGGCAACATTTTTGCAATCAATCAGAAAACTGAGAAGAAAGAAGAAGAAGAAAAAAAAAGAAAGAAAGAAGAAAGAAAAAAAAAACTTTTTGAAGCTAAAACTTGTACAGAGTCAACATTTAAAAAACACTTCTTGCTTCTTAAGTGGAGCAAGAAGTGTTTTTTAAATGTTGACTCTGTACAAGTTTTACAACATGCTCTACTGTATATATTACTTCAATTCATTATTTTTGAAGCTGTTTCTTAAAAATAAATTCATAGGCCATTCACCGTTGATAGATTGGGGTCGTCTTATAGGATAGATATATGCTAAAACCATGAAACTTGGACAAACATTTATACCTCGTCTTATCTGAAAGTAGTCTTATTTGCAGAAATATACAGTAATAAGTCTGGATTTGTATCACTTAAAATTATTTTATTGGACTAATTTTGGGAAAACCCTCTTCCCATCCTCAGCTAATAGCTGACTCAGCCATTGAAACAATGTTAAGTGAAGTGTTCGATTTGGTACTACATTATCAATAATGGTATACTTACCCGTCACTTCACATTTATGTAAGGAATCATATGAAGTATGAAAATATATTTAAGTTTTCCAGAAATAAACTGAGTGAGAACATAGTTGGGACTCAAATATTTACACTTTAGTCTAAAAGGCAATGTTGGGAAGAAAAGTTCCCTAGTAAGAGAGGTATTATGGCTTCCTTGCCAAGGGCCTTCCAGCATGCAATCATGTGTCTCTTAAACTTCTTTTCATTAAACTGGAAGTGTTTTATTGTAGCTAAGGCTAACAGCAAGAAGCTCATGTGTACAATTCAGTCCAATGCCAAGCAGTAATGTCAGCACTTGCTTTTTCAATGTTTCTTCTTAGGTTAAGTTTGACGTATCCTACATGAATGTACTTTGATATAATGGATTGGAACTCCTTCAGAATAGCGTGGCCAGCAAACAGTGAGGTATGCTCTGCCATTAGCGACTGTGCTCTCCGAGCCACAGGGAACAAAAGAGAAAACGATTAGTGCATGGGTAAAATTTCCCATCGCAGAAGAGATTCAATGTGAGACATAATAAACCCCGCGCTCTTCAGTATATTGCTCCTAAACTAATATAAATGTTTCTAACCCAACATAACCTGTCACTGACCTAGAAATTGGCTGTCAGTACTTCTAGAAGCCTTTTTACCCTTCCACGCCTTTCGTAAAACATCGTTACATGGCACGAACCCCGCGCTATGCAGAATACTACTGCTAAACTAACATGACTGTTCCTAACCTAACATAACCTGTCACGGACCTAGAATTCTTAATGCAGAAGCTTTTTTACCCATCCACATCTGTCATAAAACATCGCTACAACAGTCGTTTATCTGCTGAATTTAATCGGCATGTAATCATGTTCGTAATATTGGCTACATTGTAGACTTGGTCCCACTTGGTACGGCCCGGCTGTGACGACGGTCACCTTATTACCAAGTTTAGTGAATGGATTAATAAAGTATTACTATTACCTATTACTATTAAATGAGTTTTCATCAGCCTCTTCAGAAGGGGTTCAACTACATAACCTTATAAAGATACATGTACTGAATTAAATTTAACATATTAAAATTATTACTTTTATAACTTACATATACTTTATTGATTTCCGTCCAGTTAATTATTTTTCGTGGTGCTTCATTCTCTTCTTCTGCATTATCATTACCGCTTTCATTGCTACCACCACCACCACCACCAAATCCTCCTCCTCCTAGTCCCCTTGAATTGAAATTATTCAAGAATTCTTCTATCATCTCTTTTGCCTTTGCCTGACATTCATCTGATCCTCTGATGCTTATAGGTGTGGTCTGGCCAAAATCATCATGAGATGGCTTCCCAATCTGGAAAATAACACTAGTAAAAACATACCCCTGGGAAAATTAATCTCTGAAAAAAAATTGCATTTTTGTGACACCAGTGTGAATAAGTGAGGATTGATGTTTGAAAACGTAAATAAGAGCAGTATATATTCCTGGTGATATTGTTCAGTACCAGTCAACTTTTTAGGCACATTTTAGGTAGATTTCGAAGAAAAATCTACCTATTGCAATTGATACCATGTCATGACTTTTGAAAAATTCTTTCATATCTTTGTGTTTCATGCCTCCCTAAGTACAAAACCACAGCCTGTTCAAAAAAAAAAAAATTGTGATATTTATATATATATATATCTTTATACGCTAGCGGCCGTAATTTTGAAGATATTTGAACCAAATTTTATTGTGTTATTTCTAGTTCACAGTGACACCAACGATTCGGGGGTTTTGGGGGTACGAGTGGGAGTGGGGGGATGGATATTCAAAATTTTTGAAACCACGTCTTGTGGGGTATCGTTGAAAAGCTCTTGATGAGTACTCTAGAAATCAATAACTAGTTTCTTGATAGTTCTCATATAAGGCGAGATTTGAATGTTTGAAAAAGTGCTCTTTCCTCTTTTTTGCAGTAATTATTGCGGGTTTGTCACGCCAAGGCTAAGGAAGAAGAGTGCTACGCAGCGACAGTAAATTAAACTAAAAGCACTTCGAAATCTACCTCAGCCTGTAGGCTTGCCTAAAGGGATTTTTTAAAATACACTTGATTTTTACCAAAGACTCCCATTTCTACTGTTGAAAGTGAGTGTGGATTTTCCCATATGCACTCCAACAAGAGCTTCCCTACATCATTAGACTGTGAGTTTGCTCATGATCAATACGCTGGTCGATCCTCCTCTATGTTGTTTTTTGGGCTTCAGCGTGTTTGATAGAAATCCTACTTAACATTGCTTCTCAAACCCTATGCAATATTCCTTCAATCAGATTTAATGGTTTCTCCTCTTGTTGAATGTAATTAATATTTACCACATTCACATGCAGGATTCAAATTGATTTGAATCTGTTTCTCATATTGTGATTGTTATGAAATCTGAACTCAGTCCAGAATGAATTTTCTACCCAATCCTCTGGAAACATGTTCACCCTGGTGAACACAACCAGGTGTGTCGCCAATTTAATTTATTTATTATAAAATAAATAAAACATTTAAACAACTTATACACACTACAATTTAGTAATATTAAATATTACCTTAATAACCATATGTAACAAGCTAGCCTACAGTATAAGCATCACAATACATTCCCACAACATGCAAACAGAAGATATATTGAGTTGGATCGGATTCAGATTGATTTTAGCCTCGCATGTAAATGTGGCATTGATAAAAGAATTTTGCCAGTAAATTTTTTCTAGGAAAAAAAAGCACTGAAGAAGTCTGTTTGATTAAATTAATCAGGAAGTATTATGAAGTATCAACATTAAACAGAGTGATCCATCTAAAACTGAATAATTTTAATTAACTTTGTAACCAATAATAACATACATGTGCAATCTGTTCTGAATTACAGAGTAGTTTAGGGAGATTCCTCAGAGTAAATATTGAAAATGTCTTCCACCTGAATCCATATACAACCGTACTCATCGCACCATATTATTCTGTGACATTTCCAAAGTGTATCCTCATTAACATTACCGATTTCGTTCCTAACTGCTTCAGAGTTCAGCAAGTGACCTTAAGGTAGCCCCATAGGAAGAAATCCGGAGAGGTGATCTAGATGACCACAAACTTCTTTTGAGATAAAACGATCACCAAAGTAACTGGCTGTAAGTCTCATGGAACCGAACCATTACACATACGACGTGTTGCATCACCTTGCTCAAAATAGCCTTCTGTCAATCTAATGTAATTCAGTTGCTAGACAAATTATGTATTCGAGCCACTGTATCTACCATACTGTCATAGAAAATGGGAGCATTATCAAAAAATTTTAAAATATATTGGGTATTCCATTTAAAAGAAGAGCGTTGGAGTTAATTCCTAGTAACTCTTAGTCCAAAAAATTTGGTTATACAATTTTTTAATTTTCAGTTTTCCTCCTGTGTTTCATGTCACTTAACCACATGCTTCAAAAGTTATCTAGGTGGTGCGGGTCTTTTATTTCTGCATAACAACAATAACAATGAAGATGATGATGATGATAAATTAATGAAAATAAAAATATGAAAAAAAATTCAATCTGAGAACTGCAGAGGCAAGAGATCTAATAACTTACAAGACTTTTTTTTATTAAAAGTAATTACTTACAGTGAATTTTTGTTTTTTGTTTTTTATTTTTATTTTTTTTATTAAAATAACTTCAAACACAATGTTTTGGCTCCTCCTTCGAGCCTTCATCAGGTGTACTCAAACCAGTAACTATACTCCTGGACGAGGTAGCATCCACATTTCTCATCGGATTGTCACTATCAATCAAAAATATCGCACATCTCACGATCCATGAGAGATGTGCAATATTTTTCATATATTTTTGAACGATAGTGACAATCCGATGAGAAATGTGGATGCTACCTCATACAGGAGTATAATTACTGATTTGAGTACACCTGAAGAAGGCTCGAAGGAGGAGCCGAAACATTGTGTTTGAAGTTATTTTAATAAATAAATAAATAAAAATTCACTGTAAGTAATTACTTTTAATAAAAAAAAATGTACGTAGAACAGTAAAAATTAGGACCAAATATGTCAAGTTTTCAGTGTTATAAAACAGTCGAATTTGGATAATTCGACGCTGAAGGGACAGCAAAAATTATTTTGAATTAGAAAAGTTTATTGCTTTGTATAGGGATGTGAAAGGAAGTGTTAAAAGTTTGAATTATCCAAATTCAACTCCATTCCTGTCCTTTGTAGTCATTTTCTTCACAAAAAAGAAAATACATAGGGCAGTGAACTTTAACAGTACACACAGTGTTTACAATTACTATTAGATTCATATGCCACGTGTTATCCCTAATTATGAAATGGCTGAAATATAAATAATGAAACGAGTAAAATGAATCTTGTGCTGCCATATAGGCATTCAGATTCAAAATGAAATGATTAAAATGAACCACAGATTCATTAACTTTACCCACATCATGAATTAACAATTAAAACAATTGGCAAAATATGGTTTTAATTTGCCCAGGTAAGCTCCACAAGCTCTCACCCACTTTCCAGTGCATTACCATGGCAGAGGTTCACTTCCCCGACTTCTCTTAGCCATCACCCTGGATATCAAGCTGCGTAATGCTGGCAATGGAGCTCACTGTTGTATGTACTAAAATACCAAAATTACCCTTGTACCAAATCATATGCGCTAATTACTATAATATGAAAATGACCCTTGTACTAAAATATTTCACATTTCTCATTTCATGCATTAAGCTCTGTAAATTTCACACTTCACAATCACTCGATGGTGTAGTGGTTAAGACTACTGGCTACAAAGCTAGCGATACCTGTTCAAATCCTGCTCAATGTAAAAATTTACGGTTAGGAATAGGTCCCATAGGATGAAGAATAAGTGAGAGAAAGGGTGGAAAGAGGAGAATTAGGAAGACAAGAAGTAAAGAAAGGAGGAAAAAATTATGTACTTTTCCCATTTTTAACTTCTTGCTAGTTGATGTCTCACTGTCTCTAGATGTCTCAAAGTTTATAGTTAATCCCCACCCTAAACCCCTCCTTCCCAGGTGGGTCCGTCCGGGGAAGAAATAACCTTCAGATTCAAGTTCCCAAGCTCAAAAACCCCCACACAGTGAGTTTCATCCAAATCATTCATTGTTTTCCCATTTAGGTATACATTCACCATCCCCTTCTATCCACTTATATACAAAAAAATCAGATCTCTGTGTGTTGTAATGTTATAAACAAATGAATCAAGTAAAGCGGGTTAACAAAATCGAAGCAATGAACAAACTGATTATTTATAATGCAAATACCGTAATTGATTTCAACAATGCTTTTCTTTTCCAGTTGCTATGGCAAACCAAGCAAGGCAATCTTCAACATAATTGAATACCGTCTTGTTAATAGGTGGTGTTGGATGTACAAGGAAATAGGCTACGAGTTAAAATATTATATTAGATATTATCTCATTTACTTACCCATATAATGGCACCACTTCCCTCCTGGAGTTCTTTAATTTTAGAGCCACCCCTTCCAATGATTTTGCCAACATCTGAAGATTTGACAGTAACTGTGGAACCATCTCCGGTTTCTCCCGAGAAATCATTCTGTCTTCCAGATGTGTTGTCTCTCCAGTTTCCATCATTGCTACTGCCTCCTCCTCCTCCGCCACCTCCTCCTCCACCTCCCCTACCTCCTCGGCCTCTACCACGTCTCCACCCATCGTCACCTTCTCTATCATCTCTCCTATTATCGTCTCTGTAACTATTTCCTCCATCTCCTTGTCGAGATCCATAATCAGCACGTCCTCGTCCTCTACCTCCCCTGTTTCCATCTCTGTAATTACTTGTTGATCCATTATAACCTTCAGAACTGTTTGATGACTGATTGTAGCCTCCCCCATAACTGTTGGAAGACTGATTATAGCCTCCTCTGTAACTGTTTGAAGACTGGTTGAATCCTCTATTACCTCTATTACTATTTGATGAGGGGGTGAACACCTGTGTACGGGTAGGCCTATACTGTGTTTGGGCTTCCCCTTCAGTATCCCAGCTTTCTTCCATGCTGAAAGAAATACAGATAACATCAGTGAAAAATAATACCAAAATAAATATCAGTGCTGCTGACAAACTACAGTGTTAACCTTATACCTCAACACTTCAATTCTTTGGGGACCAAGTCTACCTACACTCTTGGCAGCTGAAAATTTCCCAACTATAGGTCCGGCTTTCGTATCTAATAATATATAATTTACTGTGACATGGGCTCCACCCGATGCTAAGTTTATGGTAGCATAATATTAACATTTCTTAATGCTGCTGATCACTAATGCCATCTATATATCCTCGTGGGGTGAAAAACAAAAGCTCAGCAAAACAGCCCATACCCAGACAATTTATATAATACACTATAGGCTATATGAAAATTTTCATTTCTCCTCTTTCATCCTCTCCAGGGACACCACCTTACTGTAACTGTGTGGGCAGAGAGCTGTACGAGCAGTAGAAAGGCTATCAGTAGGTCTCAAGCTGAGGAGCTAGGCAAAGCATGTTCCAAAACAAACATTATCTATCTATTACTCTCCTATTCTCCTTCCCATTTCTTGTAACCAAGTCAAGGTGGAAGGAATCATGCCAACTGCTGAATGGCACTGGGGTCATATGGTGTCACAAACAATCCCGGTACATATCTGGCTCTTGGGTCTGCGTGTATTGGAAGACTCTCTCGCATATAATTTACAAACTATCAGCCAATGTTGTGATCTAGGCAGCAATGAACTAAACAACATAGCCAACCAAACAGAATACATTACGGTGCACATATACTAGTTCCAACTAAAGAATAAAGTAGATGTAAACAAAACCACGTGACATGATGGGTTCTGATTGGCAGTTGGACGCACAGCCCTTCCAGGCTCTTGCTTGTCGTCTTCTTCCGAGTATTAATGTAGTTTCTTCAATACATAAAAAGTAAGTAATGTATTTGATGTAAGACTAAATTACGCACGTTTCTCAAGTTTGTTGCAACACTTTCTATGTGATTTAAGCATTACCAATATTATTATCTGATATTATCGGTTGAATGTAATGCGACGCGCATGCCTGAAGACATCAAAGGTATGAAAAAATAACACAGTCACTTGTCATGTATTCCTCGAAGACATTCATACGTTGAAAACAAGCTTACCGCAGCTATTATAAATAATAAAAGACAGTAATACAGTTCAATGGCAAGCTAATCAGGCCTCACCACCTCGTGTTGTTAAGCACAAGCGGGGAAAGCCGTTAAATAGTGGCGAAAAAACTGTGATCTTTAATGTTTTTTGCAGTAGGTAGATTTTCATTATGACATTGAAATATTACAATGTATTAGCATTTTAAACGTAGGCACATGGAATATTTGTGAAATCCAGCTTTGTTTCTGTAGATCATATATGGGCAACACCCGGCCCGCGGGCCGGATGTGGCCCTCCCCGACTTTTGATCCGGCCCGCAGAACATTTTAATATCGCGCTCGAAAAAGTAAATATTTTCAGTTCTCGCCAACAAGAGAGTGGTGAGGGGGAAAACAAAAGCCTGAACTATGAGGGTGTTCCTTCCGGTTAGCGCTAGAAAAATGCTGTAATAGGCCTAAATCAAAGTATCGAACCAAACTTACAAATGCAAATTTGCAAACCACTCTGCGCTTGTGTATTAGTGGGATTGATGCCAACATTGTTTATCTTGTTTCTCAAATTAAAGCTCAAGCTTCTCATTTATTTCTGCTGATTGTAAGTAAATACCTAATCAGTTCGATATTGTTCTCATCCATGCAACTTTAGCATTATACTTTATAAGTATAAAAAACCGAATCATGATTATTTTTTCACAACTACCTATTATCTACGGCCCGCGACTTCATAAATATCGTAATTTTTAGCCCGCATCATTCCTAAGGTTGCCCATACCTGCTGTAGATGCTAGCTAACTTGGATCAATATTAACGAGTTCCTCTCGCATTGAAATTGCTACGTCTGCAATGTGTCAACGAACACGTGGTCGCGGAGTAATACATATCTGTGTGTTTGTTTACATCTACTTTATTCTATAGTTGGAAAAAGTATAGTCATGATGACGGCCGTTCACACTTCCAACTCTGGCACTTGAGAGTAGAGTCTCCTTGTTTCGAAAAAGAATTAGCACATTACCCCGTTCTACACACAGGTGACAGTTTAATGACCCTGTTCTCACAGGTGGCAGTTAAATAATCCCTTCCTACTCACGGGTGACTAGGCTATTTTATTTGATATGGAGACTTGTAGAGAAAAGGTTATCAAAACTAGTGTAAAACTTGTTCTACTCACAATAACCATGTTTCTCTGTAAAACTCAACTCACCCATGAGTAGAACAGGGTTAATAAACTGTCACCTGTGAGTAGAACAGGTTTTTTTTTTCACTAGTTTTGATAATTCTTTCCCTACAAGTCCCCATGCCAAATTAAACCGTCTGTGAGCAGAACAGGTTTTTGCGCTAGTTTTGATTGTAATCCTTTTCCTACAAGTCCCTATGCAAAATAAAAACTGTCACCCGTGAAGAGAACGGGGTTATCAGACTATCTTCCCAGTGTAGAATGGGGTTATGTGCTATTTTTTTCTGTAGGGCCTCCTAAATATATTCTTTGGGCAGTGAAAGTATGTTCAAAAATTTAGTCATATAGGCAGAAAATAGTCAAAAAGAACATAGGACACAGAAAGTCATGTGAGTGCTTATAATGGTAGAATTACATGTATATATACAGTGAGTCCCACGCAAGAGTTGGCCAATGACGCAGGTTTCTGCGTCGCGGCTGGCACAGCTCCAACTCCCGAGCGATCGGGTGAAATATCTACACAAATAATGCCGCGGTCGTTGTAATGATTCAGGTTCTCACATTTCAAGTTAAAATTACAATGAAAATAACCACGTACTTCGTCACAAGAGATGATGGAAATGTTCTCTTCTTGCATCCAGACAATACTGGCACCTTTTTAGGAAATTTTCTTTCACGCGCATAAGTTCAGCTTCCGAGACAGAGTTACTTTCTCTTGTGATAGGCCTATGTGATATTGTCTTTAAGATCTTCTAACAGTATGTGAATATTATTTATGGGGAAACTTGAAAAATAAAGTGTATAAATCAATTTCTCATACACAAGAAAAACTTAAAGGCAGTATCACAAGAGAAATTAACTCTATCTCGGAAGCTGAACTTACGCGCGTGAAAGAAAATTGACTACAAAAGGTGTCAGTATTGTGCTTCTGCAAGAGGAGAACATTTACAACATCTTTTGTGATTAGGTACGTGGTTATTTTCTTTGTAATTTTAACTGTAAATGTGAGAACCTGAATCATTACACCAACCGCGGCATTATTTGCATAGATATTTCACCCAATCGCTCGGGAGTTGGAGCTGTGCCAGCCGCGACGCAGAAACCCGCGTCATTGGCCAACTCTTGTGTGGGACTCACTGTATTTATGTTACTAAGTTTTGGCTGGCTGTAGCCTATAGTGTGATTCCATTTGTTTTGTTGGCTACGTCCTTTCACTGTCTCCTCGATGAACTTTGACTGGCGGCCCATGAAATAAACAAGAGAGAGACTGCTTTCCTGCATAGACCAAGAGCCAGACATGTACCCATGTGCTTTGCATAGCGAAACAAAACATGAAGTGGCAGCGATGATAACGGGAAACCAATAAGATGCCTGATATGTGTCAGCCAATGAAAGCCATTTATGGCAAGCATAGCTCTGATGCAACTTGGTATATAGGCCTATAGTGTGGTGTGAACAAAACCAGAACTGTGCAAAGGGCGTAATCAACAAAATTACACCCATATTCCTAACCTAACTGCCACAAACCTAGCTCTACAAGCCCCCAACACTAATATTGTCCACTATTCTTAATCTAACTGCCACTTACACAGGTGAATAGGAGAATAAATGGCAAAAAGATAGATTTAGGTCACACACCAGCCAAGCTCCGCCAGCTGCTTCCCCTCGCTTCCGAGCCTTGCGCTAACACCTCACTATTGTACCATGGCTTCCTTCAAGGGTAACTTTTGTCATATACAGTGAACTCTCAATAAACCGGACTAAAGTGGGCAGGGGTCTGTCCGAGTTGTGGAATGTCCGGCTTAAGGAGGGGAAATGAGGAAATGGTATCTAAATAATGAAATTTTGTGTTTAAGCCACAAGAAAAATGTTGGAATAACAATTCAATAAGAGAATAAAATTACTAGTCAGAGTCTGAAATACACACACTGTTACATTATTAGGACACGATGATGATTGATGTGGGCACTTTGAGCATATTTTTCTGAGGAGATTTAGGCCGAGAGACACTGTAAATGTTGTTCTGAGTAGGCTACACGTTTTCTGTTGCTTTTGAACAATTACTTCTCTTGCAGTCCTGAAATGGCCGTAGAATGACTGTAGATTCATGAAGAATCTGTCTGAGTTATCCGAAGTCCGGCATATTGAGGTCCGAATTATCGAGAGTTCACTGTATACATACTTATTCAATGACAATAGACAATTCCTAAGCAAGCTATCTTAAAGGAATATTATCTATTTTATCGAACCCAAAGGTTCATTGCCGTGCTTACCTGAGTCCGCCATTCAACCCTTTCCTGTGCTAACTCCATCCAATCATCCCCCACAAATCCGTTCTAAGATTTTCCTCCCACCTACATCTAGGTCTTCCACGCGGTCTTTTCCCTTCGGGTCTCCCAGTCAATACTTTTGAGATATGTATCACCTCTCCCATGCGTGCAGCATGTCCAGCCCATTTCATCCTTCACGATTTAATTACCCTTACTATATCTGGTGAAGCGTACAGGTCCTGAAGCTCATCGTTATGCAATTTTCTCCAGTCCCCATTGTCATCCCTCTTGGGCCCAAATATTTTTCGAAGCACCCTATATATTTTCACACACTCTCAGACTACGTTCTTCCTGATCAGCTAGCGGCCATGTCTCACATCCATAATATACGCATAAAAATATACAAATTTACAGCATTACAAAAACGACCCTTGCACCATATCAAAAGTACACAAAATAAAAAATTCCAAAAATGACCCTTGCACCAAAACGGTTATTTCTCATGTACTATAAAAATAATGGTCTCTAAACCTAAATAGATAAATTTTCCCTTCACCGCTCAGCAATCACTCGTGTTGTAGTTTGGTTAAGACTTCTGGTTACGGTGCTAGTGGTCACGAGTTCAAATCCCGGTCGATCCAAAATTTACTGTTAGGAATAGGTCCCAAATAGGTATGTAGGGTGAGGAGATGGTGAGAGAAAGGGAGGAAGAGAGAGGAAAAGAGAAAAAAGGAATAAAGGAAAAATACATTTTCCCAGTTTCACCTTTTGCATTGCTAACAATGCCACCTAAGAGGAAACATTCAAAACCCTAAAACCCCTCATTCCCAGGCGGGTCCCATTAGAGAGTTGGTGGGAGGAGCCTAGTGCACAACCTAAAACTATTTTTTGTAAAAATATAAGTACTTGTGAAACCCTAGCCCCCCACTCCTCTCACTAAAGGGACCCACCTGGGAAGGAGTAGCAGCAGCGCCATTTGAACTACTAGCAATGCCATCTAGTTGGCAGAAGGTGAAACGGGGGAAAAAAATTAATAATTATTTCTCCTTTCTTCTCTTCTTGTCTTCCTTTTCCTCCTCTTTCACCCCTTTCTCTCGCCGTCTCTTCACCCTACCTACCTACCTACCTACCTACCTACTTGGGACCCATCCCCCATTCCTAACTGTAAATTTTTCGCACAACTGGTATTTGAACATGAGACCACTAGCATCATAGCAAGCAGCCTTAACCGCTACGCCACAAGTGAGTGCTGAGCAGTGAAGTGAAAATTCACCTATTTAAGTTTAGAGAACTTTTACATGAAGTGGAAAATAGTCATTTTTGTCACGTGGCGGGTCCTAAGTAACACCAAAGAGGCTGTGGTGATTTTTTTTTTTATGATTATGGTACAAGAGTCCTTTTTGTATTGGTACAATTAATATCACATAGTACAACAGTCAACTGTGTTATCAGCATTGAGCAGTTTGCAAGAGGGAAGTGATGGCCTGACTAGGGGAATGTAGGGAAAGCAAGCCATCGCCATGGATATGCGCAATGGAGAGTGGAGTGAGAGCCAAGGTGCCACAAGTATTTATCTTTGGCGAAAGATAAGAGTAAGTCGCCCCTTATGCTCCGAACAATGCGTTGCTATGGCGACCACACGCTTGTTATCTCGGCACTCCCGAACGTTCCTTCTCTCCAAACTCCCAGGGCTTTGTTGGGCTTGGAGCAGTGCATTTTATGTTGTTGTTGTCAATCTTGATAATTTGTCACCAATTACAATTTGTTCTTTTCCGTCAGAAACTAATTTCTATGAATACTTAAGGCCTACAGAATTCAAAAGATTTACTTTAATATGTCTGGAGATAAAGTACAGGCATCCCAAAGTACATTAGGCGTTGAATTTATCGAGGTTGTAAATCATAGTGAATAGCTAGATTGTGAGATTCTTAAATACATACTACGTTGCTTCCCCTTTTCCAGAAAATAAAGCTGGGGTATAGTTTCATTATGCACTTCACACTGCACTACATACCAAGTCGCAGAGGAGTGATGCTTGATGTAAATGACTTTCATTTGCTGACACAGATATGGCATCTCATTGGTTTCCTGTTATCAGTGCTGCCATTGCATTTTTGTGCCGTGATTCAAAGCACACATTTTTCACGCTATTCATTGGTAGCAAAAGATAAGGGAAAAAATAAATGTAAGTCGCACCTTGGATGAATGTTTCCACCCTCCACGCCCTCGCGATGCACTTTCTTTTATACCGGCGAATTCTTCTGTCATATTACGTAGAAACTCGTGATTGGACGTTGGTGGTGTGATGTCATACTGCTAAACAAAAGATGACAGACTGACTAACTTCTGGAAGATATAATATGCCACATTTTCGAAACCTACAAACACTATCGTACATTTTTCGAAAATGCAAGGGCGCTTCACTTCGGCTACCGCCTCCGCTTTGCGCACTTAACTATGTGGATAGTGTTATGCATTATTTAGACTATATGCAGTGGTGATTGTGGCGACCACATGCTTGTTATCTCGGCACTCCCGAACGTTCCTTCTCTCCAAACTCCCGATCGTATCAAATACCAGCTACCAACCCTTGCACCAAAATGACAACCCACTAGCTCACTCGGAACTCCCGATCAGACCACAATCACCACTGCATATAGTCTAAATAATGCATAACACTATCCACATCGTTAAGTGCGCGAAGCGGAGGCGGTAGCCGAAGTGAAGCGCCCTTGCATTTTCGAAAAATGTACGATAGTGTTTGTAGGTTTCGAAAATGTGGCATATTATATCTTCCAGAAGTTAGTCAGTCTGTCATCTTTTGTTTAGCAGTATGACATCACACCACCAACGTCCAATCACGAGTTTCTACGTAATATGACAGAAGAATTCGCCGGTATAAAAGAAAGTGCATCGCGAGGGCGTGGAGGGTGGAAACATTCATCCAAGGTGCGACTTACATTTATTTTTTCCCTTATCTTTTGCTACCAATGAATAGCGTGAAAAATGTGTGCTTTGAATCACGGCACAAAAATGCAATGGCAGCACTGATAACAGGAAACCAATGAGATGCCATATCTGTGTCAGCAAATGAAAGTCATTTACATCAAGCATCACTCCTCTGCGACTTGGTATGTAGTGCAGTGTGAAGTGCATAATGAAACTATACCCCAGCTTTATTTTCTGGAAAAGGGAAAGCAACGTAGTATGTATTTAAGAATCTCACAATCTAGCTATTCACTATGATTTACAACCTCGATAAATTCAACGCCTAATGTACTTTGGGATGCCTGTACTTTATCTCCAGACATATTAAAGTAAATCTTTTGAATTCTGTAGGCCTTAAGTATTCATAGAAATTAGTTTCTGACGGAAAAGAACAAATTGTAATTGGTGACAAATTATCAAGATTGACAACAACAACATAAAATGCACTGCTCCAAGCCCAACAAAGCCCTAGATAAATCTAAACAGCCGTATTTATTCAACTCTGAAACAACTGACGCTGAAAGCGAGAGCCACTGAAAGTTGGTGAAAAGTAATATTAAACAAACGCCATGGGACAAAGATGCAATCTCTTTCACCATGCTCGAATATGAAGTTTTAGTGAACCCATATTAATTACATCCTTCAATGAGCAACTTGCAGTGGCTCATGTTCTTGGAAACTGTCGTGAAATATATTAACACAACACACAAGAACACTTATGGGTATCTTCAAAAGAGTCCCGGGAGGATATAATCAGAACTTACATTTTTATTCACTGCTGGACTTCTTTTAATTCAATATACCGCGAGAGACGTAAGCTAAAACAATCCGCTTCTCGCCGAAGAATACGTCTCTGAATCCATAGAAGATGAAGAATTAAAACGGAACATGGCAGCCAGCTAATGTAATACGCACAATGTAGTGCCATCCCACCGACTACGGAAAAAAAACAATCGTTCAGAATAAAATTATATAATAAATTGTCTTTGAAAACCCATTTAAGCAGTAAAGCCTTAAACAAAGAAAATTTTATTCACCCATGAGTAAAGAATTATAGTATGATGTGATATCTAAACTAGGGTGTCCATATAATGTTTACATAAAAACGGGACTTTTTAAACATTTTTTTAAAAATCTGGGACAATTAAGGGAAAAAGGGGACAAAAAATTCATCCACAAAATTTAGTGAACATTTAAAATGTACATAGCTCTCGCGAACACAAATTACCCCAAATGACGTCTTAAATTTCTTTGCGGGCTGGGGTAGATAATTTGATTTCGCAGAAGTATATGCCTATTTGTCCCTGTACTTTCAACGCCTTTATGTGTGTTATCAAAAAGTGCATTTTTCTTAAACTTTGTCATAAAAGTCAGCACCTGATACCCCATTACAGTGTGTTTTGTGTGTTATGACAATGAGCAAGACTTTCACTTTGCAAGTTTCACTAATGTAGCGTAAAATACTCTGGCCAATCGGAATCATAAAAAAGCGGGACATTTGACCGCCCCAAAAAAACTTTCGGGACAATGGGGCACTGCCGAAAAACGGGACTGTCCCGGAAAAATCGGGACGAATGGACACCCTACTAAACAAAATGAGAAAACAAATGAGTTCATACACAGTTGTTGCCATATAATATAATTATATACAGTGATTAAGGAAGTGAGAAAAACCAGAGGCGGATGCTATCCCAAATTTTTTCCCTAACATACCTCAATTTAAAAAAGCACATTCCCTTCTTTACAAGATAATAATTATGTGGTATGCAGAATATGTGACATCCACTTGGTGGTGTTTTTAATTAACTTCCTTCATGAGTAACCATTGATGATTGCCCAGGAGGAGCACAACAGAAGACTAGAACATCATGTACTGCCGATTAACTGACAGACCTTTATTTATTTATTTCACATCACGGAAACTACCAATAACAGCAGTTGGTGTCGGTATGCTGACCACATGCCCCAATCTTGCCATCTATGGTAGATCAGCAGCGGTCGGGTGGTAGGCCAAGAATGTAGAGCCATTGAGTTTGGTTTATTTACTTCAATGAGTTTTTTGGGTCAAATCCACATTCGAATGGTGTATGATTTTAAAAGTATTTAAGACCTATTTAAAAAACATTTTGTTACCGAGAAATATTTTTAAAACATAGAATCTAGTGGTGTAGTCATTAATATAGCAACGAAGACCATCACAAGTTATACTGACAATGGCTACCGATGAAAGCATACGAGTTGGTGAATAATCATGAAAAGTAATTATTATATTACGACTCAAAGGAACATTAACAATTTGTATTAAATAGCCATTGGTTAGTTGTTAAATTTTCACTTGACAAGCAAACTTAGATTTACCTTTGGTAATCCGTTGGTATTCAGCCATTGGTATTCAGTGACAGTATACTATTTCACCGTTGAAGCCGGTGCCAGTATGCATTGGACCTTTATAACCAGTGACGGTATTCCATACCAGTGCATACCACCCCACTTCCCTCACTGATTATATATCATTATCGTGTTCTGTTCAGAAATCTAAAAATAAAAATTTATAAGACAATTATCCTGCCGGTTGTATTAGGTCTATATGCAGGCCCGACGAGAGGGAGGGGCAGCCGGGGCTGCAGCCCCGGGGCCCGTGCCCCAAAGGGGGCCCGGCAAACCAGGTTTAAATTTGTATCTCTTAAATTTACTCTAAAATAAAATTGGTTATAAGTCAATAAACAACTTAAGTTATGTTTTATGTGTTTATTTTATCTGCATTGTCCTCCCGTATAACGGTGACAAGGAATTAATCAGTTAATCAGTTTGTCTGAAGAAAAATTGATATTTTTGAAAAGTAGGAGCAGAAATCCTTTTGGACTCAACAGTAGGCTTCACTAACGTTCGGTATTTAAAATAATTTTCAAAAGATTAATTATGGTACATACAGATAAAATTGTTCCTAATTAGAAATTTTAATGCATTTTTCCGTTTCTTGATTCAGAATATATGAATCTTATAGAACCTAAAATGGGCTAAATCGGACTGAGGGGCTAAGGAAGACTTTTGCTGAAAACTAGGGCCTAAAGAGGACTTTTTCAGAAAAACATGATTTTTAAACAGATTTTCCAATTAATACAAAGGAAAATAAAGATGTGAATTTGTTCGTTTTAAGAAAAGACATAATAAAAATAAATTTATACAACGCACTGAAATTAACAACGTATACAGTATATAACTTGTCTTTGAAACTCGAAAATGTGCCGCCTCGCCGTCGCAGGACATGAAACTTGAGCCGTCTGCAATACTTTGAAATCTGCAACTAATCCTCTGTCGTTTTAACTTTCAAATAACAAGTTTCTGACCGACGACAGAAAAGTGTATTATAACAAATTTGTGACACTCCAGTCTACTTATTTTTATAGGTCGGAAGTAAAGTTGCGCGGTGTATTGACCCTTATTATCCTTAAGATAGTTTGATGTGCCTAAACAGAAATCTTCAAAATTAGGAATTTTCCGGCAGTGGATTGAGGAAGACCCCAATTACACAACTGATGATCGAGTAATTTTCTGCCAAGCCTGTCAAAAACAAGTAAGTGAACATAGCTATTTTTCATTTTATCTACCAGACTTCTTCCTTGGAATTTTTAAAACGAAATTTAAAATTATTTTACTAACATGCATATGCGGTTTAAATGAAGTTGACATTTTTCATGAACACGTTATTGTTTTTTAATTATTGTCATCTTCTTAGTGTTCGTTCGTGGGATTGCAAACTTTTTCATTAAAATACTATAAAAAGAAAGAATAATTGTATAATTAAAGGGTAAATATCTCAACTGTTCATGCAATTTTTCGAGTTTTTAAGGAATAGTTATTTGTTTATTTTCTAAAAAAACTACAATAACTGTGTCAAAATAATAATAAAATTTTCGATATTAATATTAGTGTTTTATTAAGGCGGCTAAAATCGTGTGTTTAAAACCTAAAATGGGCTATTCCACGAAAATAAAAGGCTAAAATACCTTTTATAAAAATATAAAAATTACCATAAAATAGACGCTAAATTGGGCTTTACTCCGGCATCAGTCTACCGATTTGACCCAAAATCAATAGGCTTCGTCCCATGGGCATTATAAATGTGTAAACCACGTTTTATTAAAATCCAATAAAGCGTATTTGAGTTATGGTGCTTACAGACACACGGACAGAAAGACAGTCTTGTCTGCTAGACATTCTCATAAAGTACCGGTACCATTCTGCACTTAATATTTATATGATATCATTACATAATATTTCTGTTGCAAACATTATAAAGGACGATGTTGGGTTTCAGTGGAGAATTTAATATTTGAAGGGGGCCCGAGAAAATTTGTCCCTGGGGCCCTTGCTTTCTCTCCACGTCCCTGTCTATATGGCTGTGAGACATTGGTTGCTTACTCTTCGGGAAGAACATAATCTAAAAGTATTCGAAAACAGGGTGGTTAGGAAAATATTTGGGCCTAAGAGAAATGAAAATGGGGACTGGAGAAAACTGCATAATGACGAGCTTCATAACCTGTACTCGTCACCAGTTAAATCATGGAGGATGAAATGGGCTGGACATGTTGCGTGCATGGGGGAGGAAAGACATATCTCAAAAATATTAACTGGGAGACCCGAAGGAAAAAGACCACTTGGAAGACTTTGACGTAGGTGGGAGGACAATATTAGGATAGATTTAAGAGAAGTAGAATTTGCAAGGGATGGTTGGATGGTGGGCTCAGGTAAGCATGCAAATGAACCTCGGATTCCATAAAATAGATAATATTCCTTTAGCTTACTTAGGAATTGTCTATTGCCATTGAGAAAGCAAGTATAATTCCCCATAACAAATAGAGTCCAAGGGATGGTTAACAAACGGAATAATTACGTTATGTAGAAGGAAAAGATTTAAGAAATAACTAAGTTAACCAGAAATGAAAACATAAAAAATTATTGCAATTGTTACTGCCAGATACTACACTGTATAATAGCCAAAGAAAAAACTTCTAAAACATACCATTTATATTCTAAACAGTGAACAATAAAAGCAAATTGGAGAGTAGTAAAGAATGAAACAGGCTAAAATCATATCACTCATGAACAGATTGAACTACACTACAAAGGCTTTTGATTGCATTGATCACATGTTACTGTTAGGAAAGCTAAAATTCTATGGGATATGTGATATTGAAAATAAAATGTTCCAGTCATATTTAAGAGTAAATTGTTCCCTATACAGACCACAGAAACCCAGAGGGTTCCAGGAGGTTGAGGCTCCCAGATTTTGGACATTCGGCACATGAAGGTGGTAAGGTTGTCAGCCTTATGCACCGGCCGCCTTTACCCCCAGGAGTGCTCCTGGTACTCATTTCTGTTAGAGGCTGAGTTGACCCCAGGGCCATAGTGCCACCAGAAGGATTAGACCAATTGAAAAACTCCAACGACCTCATTGGGGATTGAACCCGCGACTTTCCGGTTTGTAGTGCAGCGCCTCAACCACTACGCTACGGCATACCCTTCCTGTCATATTTACAAAACTGAAACACGTATATGTTGATGGATTCTTTTCCTATGCATCTAATGTCACATCAGGGGTTCCTCATTAGCACCAGTCTTATTTCAGATTGCAGTACATGATTTACTAAGGAATTTACAAGCTTTAACTTACATGTATGCCAATGACACAAGCTTCGTTAGCTCTGATAATAATCTTGTCAGACTGATAGAAAAATATAAACATTTTTGACACTGCTTCTTCATGGTTCAGCTCTAATGGGCTTATGTTAAATGAAATGAAAAAAAAATAAGAAATAAAACTTTGTTTTATTTACATTGATGCCATTCCTTCAAAACATACTTCATACTGACACACAAATTAAGTTTTTAGGTATTAATGTTGACAGTCAACCAAAATAATGGTAAGTGAAGCATAAAAGTGTCAAGTCAACTCATATAGTAAATTAAATTTATTACACTTGCTTCACTGTGTAGACTAAGTTCCACAAAATCTTGATAAATAAAAATCTATTTATCAACATTAAATTTATTTAGTTTATACTGCGCTATACAGACCTTTCAAATTACAATCTAATGACATTAATTAATGTTTTCCATTGCATAAGTAACATTAGTGGCAATACATATGAAAATAATAAATAAAACCAGATTAAGGATTGCAAAAATAGAATGCTGGTACTCTTCAAGTCAAGTCTACATACAATTGTATCAGAATAGAAATTATACTGGATCTATCTCTACAAGTTTGAACCAATGGCCACAACCACATCGTTTTGGTTCTCCTTTGTGCACCCACATCCAGTTGATATTGGAACACTCATCTGGACATACACAGCCAACCATACGAGCTGAGAAAGCGGAGGGTATTAATGTTGGTTTGTCCTTAGTACCAGGACCTCTTTTGATGGACAGGCCATAGGGATCCTGAAAATATAATATTACGTCAACCATATCAACATCATGTTTATAAAGTTAACAGTTTCTTGTCAGTGTGACTAGTCTTTTGAAATTAAGGAAGATATGGGCTATTATGTTTGGGAATGTATTGTTGATTGTTTATTCTGAGGCAGAGAAAGAGACGATTTACTACAACAGCACACATTAAATAAATAAATTTAAAAAAAATTGAATTATTAATTCCACTACCTACAGGGTAGCAATTACAAGAATCTGAGAAAAGATTATCTCAATAGAAGGATGCAAGTTGTTCATCAACAAAGTGTAGAGCCTGCAGTAATGATGCACTCTTCCATGAACTTCAAACTTGTCTCGGGTTCTTGTAATTCTTACCCCTGGTGGTATTCCAAATTCAAGTCTCCACCATCAACTAGAGGTGTACATATTCTGATTTTAGCTTGCCTGCCCCTTTGAAATTCTGCAACCAGTCACAGCTTTTAACTTGCTTGACTTGAAAGCAAGCCAGATTACAACGATGATAAGAAATACTGTCGCTATGAGTCATAAGCTCTTCATAACTTAGTGGGTTGCTCAGGACCTAAGGAAACTGCAAGGCCTGGCGGAAAGAATATGAAACTGGTTTTAGCAGTGCACTGGTAAGTCGTGCAGTTACGTAGTTGAGGAACTTCAGATGTATTTAGAGAATTTTACCCTGAAGGAAGCCGAGGAGAAAGTAAAATGTGGACAGTTTTAATTAATTATCAATGAACAAAAGTACTAGTCCGACATGGGAAAAATTTTCAAACATTTTCGAGAAAACATCATAAAATCATTAATAACAATAACAAAAATCCCTTTAGGCAAGCCTACAAGCTGAGGTAGATTTCGAAGTGCTTTTGTTTTAATTTACTGTCGCTGCGTAGCACTCTTCTTCTTTAGCCTTAGCATGACAAACCCGCAATAATAACTGCAAAAAAGAGGAAAGAGAACTTTTTAAAACATTCAAATCTCGCCTTATATGAGAACTATCAAGAAACTAGTTATTGATTTGTAGAGTACTCATCAAGAGCTTTTCAACGATACCCCACAAGACGTAGTTTCGAAAATTTCGAATTTCCATCCCCATACCCCCACCCCCACTCGTACTCCCAAAACCCCCAAATCGTTGGTGTCACTGTGAACTCCATAAGGAGTACTCTAATTTATTCAATCAAAGTTTCCCTCTATACTTCATAGGGGCCGAGATATAAATGTTTTAAAATTTCAACCCCCTCCCCCGACCACCCTCTTAGGCCAATTTTGCTCATTAACGAACTAGTCTGAACTATTGGGCCTAGAAATAACATAATAAAATTTGATTCAAAAATCTTGAAAATTACGGCCGCTAGCGTGTAAAGATATATATGCATATAAATATATATATATATATATATATATATATATATATATATATATATATATATATATATATATATATATATACATACATATACTGTATATAAATATAAATATCACAATTTTTTTAACAGGCGGTGGTTTCGTACTTAGGGAGGCATGAAACGTAACGATATGAACGAATTTTTTGAAAGTCATTAGGTAGATTTTTCTTCGAAATCTACCTAATAATAAAAATAATAATTGTGTTAAGACGCTAAAACGATTTTTAATACTTTATCCACCTTTTATTTATCTGCATGGTGAATTTCTTCTACCAGCATGTAGAAAAGCAAGAAAGTATTACCTACACTCAGCAACTACAGTCGTTTAGCTGATAGGAATGTCGCAAGCTTATTCTGACTTGCCTAGGCTGGGTTTGACCTGACCCATCGGGCATAAAGAAACCTGCCTGCTTCCTAGCTATGACGCTGGCAACTTGCTTGCCTGGCGTTCAAGCGGGTTTGGGCAAGCTAAAATCGAGATTTGTACACCTCTGCCATCAACAATGTTTTTCAGAAACATTTCAGTACCCACTTACATTAATCAAATAATAACCAAACCTCTCCTATATCTCTTTACAATATCTTAAACAAATAAAAGTGTTCTAGGTTTTTCACTGCCTTTTGATTCATACACCACAAAAACTATATTAACTATAACTATTATACTATTTTAAAGTGTTTCAAAGATTCAATTCATTAATTTGAGACAATGAAATAGTATCAGAGATAATAGCAGAGTTAAAGATAAAGTGAAAGAAAAAGAGAGGGAGAAAAGATAGAGATAGTCAGAGACAAAAATGATAGAGAGACAAATTATGAGAGAGATAAAGGCAGTGAGAGAGAGGGAGAGAGATTAACTAAATCCCAGTAAAGTGAGTAGACAGTTCGCTTGAGACTAATGATACAGTACTTATAAATTTTATGGAATCTTTGGGGCACATAATTTGGTTTTGAATTGAGAAGAGAAATTAATTTAAAAGTTTCTCAATTATTTGATTTCATTATTAACTAGCTGCAGATGTTGTTAAATCGTTTACATATTTCTCTCTCCCACATCATAAAAGGCTACTTTGCAAAATGGGAGTGCAATGAGGTGGAAATTAATTTGTTGTCTGACTATGCCTGAACGGGAGATGTATGTTTAATGAAACATAGTTTCTAATTTAGATACCGGTACGTTTTAAATTAATTAACTTTCCTTGTTTTTAATTTCATACAGTCTAGTGTATTATTTTAGGATAAGGCATTCATATAGTCCTACTATCAAATTGGAGAATTTTTAAATTATTTTAGGGAAAACTTAATTTAAACTATCATGTTCGGGGTCTATGATTATGTCCTTTCAAACAAAGAGATGAGCTGCTACAATCAATAATTCATTCACTTAGTATAGAATTATTGTGCTTCTATTAGGTAAGATGCATACACTGTGTGAGTGATGCAGTAATTCATCACAGGTATGCATTCTGAGGTCCCCGTCACATTCAACCTGAATTACCCTGAAGCTGAATAAAGTATTGTACGCTATATAAAACCCCTCCTTTAATCTACTTTATAACTTACTTATTAGACAAGTGTTTTCAATGTGATTTCAGAGTAAGTAGACTACATAATTTGAACTTTAATACAGCCTAATTCTACTCACACAATTGCCTGCCTCCTCTTCTTTCAGTTCTCTCTTTTCTTTGCCAGTGATCAGATCAGATGGTATTAGTTCTGAAATAAAGTGAAATTAATAATTCAGACCCATGAGTTTTGTCACAGTAGACAGTTTAAGCAGTATGTATCCTATGAAATGTCTTTGGAGAAAATGACCTCATTGTCAATTTTTTACTTTCTCGCATATACGTAGTATAGAGAAAGTATTGTGATCGTGACAAAAAATCGAAGTCGAGATAACACCGGGAGAGCATGTTTCATGAAGCCTAGAAACCGAAAAAAGTATTTTTGGAATGACGTCTGTCCGTCTGTCTGTCCGTCCGTCTGTGGACAAGCACAGCGGGTAAACGGTTCATTGTATTTACTTCATTTTTTGAATTAAGCACTTTTTCGAAATTTTGTCGAACTGCCCAGAAATTTAGTTTTATAACTGAAATATTAAGGGGACTTTTCATGAAAACTTTTTAAAAAAATTTGATTTGTGAAAAAATGGCTCTAACGATTTTAATAAAAATTTATAATTGGAAACTCTTATCTATGACTAATAAAATGGCTATATCCGTATTTCTGCAAAAATGACTTAAGGGGTACTTTACTCGTATCCATTTTCAATTTTTCTAGATTATATCCATTACAGTAGGCGATACATGTAAACCTACCATAGTAAAGTTGTAGAGAAAATTAAAATGAGCATTTTTTGTTTAAAACATTTCTTTGTACATGTAATAGATATCAAAATAAAAACGAAATAAGGACATTTTAAATGCGAATTTCAGAACACACATGTCAATTAAAATATGAATGACATTTTGTTGCCCCTAGTAACAAGAAAACTATAGACCTAATGTACTTATTGTTGTGAAATGCAATCAGTTTAGCTCAGTCGCAATGAACACACTAAAACCAATTACAGTGAGGTGGTAGGCCTATGGGCTAACAGGGAAGAGGTCCTGAGTTCAAATCAAACCTCGTGGCCGCCCAAATAGATTTGGGTTTTTCATAGTTTCCTCGTTTGCAAAAGCAAACGCCGGGTTTGTAGGACTTGCTTATTTTCCATAACTCATCGCCGCTATGTCACTGGATATTATAATCGTTTAAACTGAATACCGCATTAGAAGACATCACTAAACAATAGAAACATGACGCAAATGAGTTGTTAATATAGACCAGCGTTTCTCAACCTGTGGTGCGCAGACATAATCAATTAAAAGATATCATAAAGCAAGTGGGAAGTAAAGAAGTAGAAATTCTTCACATAAAATGGACACTAGATGTCAAAGTTTTTAAAATCTTCGAAAATACAGGTCATATTGCAAGTTTCCTTACTTTTGCAGTTACGGACCACAGTTTCAAATCCCTGATGCACTGACGTCTATGGTTCCCTCTTTCATTCAAAACCCTAAAAAATAAGACTTTGTCGGAATTTTGTTATTGGAGGCGCCATGCAGTTTTCAACAACCTATCTTTATGAGAAGGGATTTTCATCGCTTGTTTAACTAAAAACATAATACAGAAACCGACTTAATGTATCTGCTGATCTTCGACTAAATTTGATTAATATTGAGCCAAATATCCAGGAACTCTGCAAGAGGCGACAAGCTCAACCGTCTCATTAAAAGTGAGTAATAACATAATTCCTAATTATATTATCAAAATGGTAATACATATTAAAGTCTGTTCAAAATATAATTTTACTGTCAATATTTTCATTCCAATTCAATAACTGAGTTTCCGTCGGATTAAAAAAATTGTATTTCGTTATAACGACCTATAATTTAATACCCCAAATATTAAGAATATAGGAATACATATAGCCTACTTTTAACAATGGGATGTAAAATTAGGGGTCCGTAAAGTTTTCTAGACATTTTAGAAGTCCTCAGGTTCAAAAAGGTTAAGAAATGCTGATATAGACTAATGGTTCACGCAAACATAGCCTACTAAACACGTGATATGACCTACATGCAGTTAAAGCGTGCAATATAACCTAAGTAGTAGTAGTAGTAGTAGTAGTAGTAGTAGTAGTAGTAGTAGTAGTAGTAGTAGTAGTGGCGAAATTCAAATAGGCCTATAAGTCGCCCCTCAAGCTCCCCCATTCGATATTCACATTTGCACGGACTGTGTGATGTATTTTGTTTCTGAGCGAAGCAGAGTGACCAACTGCCCTTGTATATTGTCGCAAGTGTCTTGTATCCACCTCTTCACATAGCTAAATAATGCATAACACTAACCACATAGTTAAGTGCGCGAAGCGGAGGCGGGAGCCGTAGCGAAGCGCCCTTGCATTTTCAAATAATGTACGATACACTGTTTGTAGGTTTTGAAAATGTGGCATATTATATCTCCCGCAAGGTTCTGCCACCTCTCGTCTAGCGGTAAGAAGTCACACCTCCAATGTCCAGTCACGAGTTTCTTCATAATACAAGGACAGAAGAATTCGCTAGATCGTGGTATAAAAGAAACTGCATCGGTGAGGATAGGTTGGGTGGGACCGACTCATCCCAAGGTGCGACTTATATTTTAATTTTCCCGTAGTAGTAGTAGTAGTACTAATAATATGCAGTTTTACTGCCATTTATTATTATTATTATTATTATTATTATTATTATTATTATTATTATTATTTTATTTCACGGTAAAAGCATTGAACATAAAGATCGACCCTGATGCTTTCCGTTCTAGATACTTGTTAGTTTTATGAAAATGTAATACGTAAAATTTAATTGTCTCTTTAATTTAATTTTTTCTGTGCTAGCCTTTAACACGTATATGCGAGAAAGTTTGTGCAACGTATTTTTGCACCATTTATTTGTAATATGTAATGAAATTTCTTAAGCAGCCTTGATTTGAATTGAATCAATCCTTTCAACTCCATGCATGAATCCTCCTGATGGAGGTTTAATTTACCAAAGGCTAATTTAGTTATGCTTATTTTCCTATAGAGGACAGAATGATAGGTGGTAATGCCGTTAAATCAAAGGCCAGCCAGTAGAAAATGAAGGTATTGCTTTAACCTGGAAGACCTGGGGAAATTGGTCTGAATTGGTCTCTTGATTTAGGCTCAGAATCCTAGTGCCAGTATGGCATAAATCTGTGACATGGGAACTATGGCATATAGTGCCTCATGAGAGGACTTTGTGTAGGATTTTTATATGCTGAAAAATCTAATGACCTTATCAGAGTTTAAATCAGTGGCTATTGGACCCAGAAAAAGGATCTCTACACCATAAATAAGAAAGAGCTCATCCACATGTCCCAAACCTGCCATCTAACAATGAAGTTGAAAGAATGGAGGTAGGTGTTGAATGGTTGGTCCCGTCACAACAGGGGATACGGTATTACCACTTCATCAAACGGTTTCTGACAAAAGATATCAGAAAACTGTTATAAAAACGTGCTATTATCACCTACTTTCAATAAATCTACAGGTCTTACTTTAGGAATTCTACCATTATGATAATTATTGAAATTTGATCATGATATATAACTGTAATACATACTTTTACCACTCATGGTTCTATTTAGTAATTTATAATTTCTTTCTAGCTGTAGTTTAAAAGTATTCTTCAGAAAAGCCATTTTCATTCATTAAACAATACAGCTAAACAAACGATAATCTGCATTCAAAATTTTATAGGAGGCCATTTCCATTATTGTACTCATTGACTTTATTGTGACATTGGCATTGAATATGCTGTCCACCTGAAGACTGGTAATAACTAGGGCCCGGATTCTTAGGTTTTAAACTATTTTGTTCCTTGCTAGCTAACCATGATATTGTAACATAATTATCTGTTTCATAGCCGTGGCACAGTCATATAGACCAATCTTATAGAACCTAAAAATGGGTAAATGAGACGGTTAGAAACTAAAAATGGCTAAAACTGCTTTTCAAGTAAAATATGATAAAATGACAATAATAATTATAATAATTAATCTAATTATTATTGTTCCACTAAATATTACTTTTTCAAATATCTGCCTACACTTTGCATCTTGCTTATTGTTGCCAATATATTATTTTGTAAGATAAATTATAGTATTGCGTTTTGTAATTTTGATAGATAATATTCCTTTAGCTTGGTTGGGAATTGTTTATTGCCATTGAGTAAGTAAGTTTAAGTATTGTTTCGGTAAAGAAAACAGAAATCCCCGGTTCCTTTAGAAACAAATTAAAGGCATTCTTAAGAATTAGGTTAATTAAGGGAGATGGTTGACATTTAAACGCTTTAGACTTCACTTTTACTTACATTTTTGCAGAATGTACGTTTCATGGGCTTTGCCCACATTTTCAACTGCTGGTCAGCTCAACTTGGCTTCTTAAGAAGCTTACACTTGCAGGTTATTCACAGTGTTTGCTCCAGTAAGATGCCGAAAGTAAAGTATTCTAAAAGTTGATTAATTGAAAAAGTTTTTGAGTTTGTGGTGGAGTTGGAAATTACAGGGGTAGTTCTAAAACTAAGCAAAAAGTATTCCTTATGTTTTATGGTTCAAAGCCATGGAAATTTAAGCGAAAATAAAATGAATTAATATATTTTTCAATGTATTCATTGTGCTTATTAAAGTGAAACTTAAAAATAAAAATTAAAACAGTCTGAAAATGGTAAAATACTAAAATAAAACTATTTTAATATGTTTAAGAAAGTAGAACAGGGGTTAAAAACCTAAAAATCCAGGCCAATTTATTACGTGCCAGTATGGTACTTTATAAGATTGTGTGGGGGACGGGAAAATGTCTCTGTCTGTCTGTGTATCTGCATGCACCATAACTCAAATATGCCTTATCGGATTTTCATGAAACTTGGTATACGCATTTATAACGTCCATGGGAAGAACCCTATTGATATTGAACCAAATCGGTTCACCGGTACTGGAGTAATGCCCAATTTAGTGCCTATTTTGATAGTATTACATTAGAAAGGCACCATAACTCAAATATGCTTTATCGGATTTTCATGAAACTTGGTATACACATTTATCATGTCCATGAGAAGTAACCTATTGAATTTGGCCCTAATCTGTTGACCGATGCCGGAGTAAAACCCAATTTAGTGTCTATTTTAAAGGCGCGATAACTCAAATACGCTTTATCAGATTTTTATGAAACTTGATATATGCATTTATCATGTCCATGGGAAGACGTCTATTGATATTGGATAAAATCGATTTACCAGTATCAAAGTAATGCCCAATTTAGCGCCTATTTTATGGTAATATATTATAAAGAATTTAACAAATGCAAATCTGTTATCCTGACAACATATCGTTTTACACTGTTCATATACGGCTTTGGAATTTGCAATAGTTAGCCACGACACATCCCTTCGCATTTGAATATCAAACTAGTCAGATGTTTATTTTGTTCATCAAGTTGAATACTGTTATATACAGAAGATATATTGTATATTACTCTGAAATAATTAGGTCCACATACATTAAGTGGAGTTCTTCGCCAGTGTATTTTGTGAAATGTTGACATATTTTAAGAATATCTTATATCAGTGTATACGAGTTTGAATTAAGGTTAAGTATCAAACGTTAGACCTTTGTTCTTCCTTAAGTCCTGCTTAATGAATCGATCTGCAGCTTATCTCGGAAATCGATATATAACTTATTCTCTGCATATCACAATTGCAATTAACTTTTTACTGATTAAACAAAAGCATTCTGGCACTTTGTTACACCAGTTGACCTGATTTTATTAATGTAAATTCTGTCACAACATAAAATTAAAGCGGATAGGCTATTTTCGATGAAAATGGAAAGAATACTCTTCATAGAACAGTTCTTTTCCTTCTTCTAGTTTATTTAGAGACCCTCCCCTCAACTCAAACTTGCAAAAAAACTATCAACTTTATTGAGAAGCCCCAAAGGGAAAATGTATTCGTTATTCCGGTGCTTATACTTACTTTCTCAATGGCAATAGAAAATTCCTAAGCAAGCTAAAGGAATATTATCTATTTTATGGAACCCGAATGTTAATTGCCGCACTTACCTGAGCCTGCCATTGAACCCTATTCTGTGCTAACTCCATCCAACCATCCCTCTCAAATGCTACTTCTCTTAAATATATCCTAATATTGTCCTCCCACCTATGTCTGGGTCTTCCACATAAATTCCATCGATCTGGGCTGGATCAAACTTTAACTCAAGCACAGAGAGCCAGTGCCATACAGACTGCACCACCCAAGCCGAAACAAGTGTTTTGTAATACACCATTTCATAATCCGTATGAGAAATGACAGGTCTGCTGTTGTGGATAAATGAAGAAAATAATTTATTTTGTTATTCCTATGTATGCACACAGTTGTCCACGGTGGTGTGGAGGTAGTGTGCAAGACTCTAGATGCGAAGGGCGCAAGATCAAACCCTGCCTGTCAATGGATTCTTTAGGACATAAAAATCCTGGGTACGGAGACATCTAGCAGAGACTTTAATCTGGGGGCCCTTGTTGTAGATATACAGCACGTAAAAGAACTCCAAGCCTAAATTAGAGCCTCTGGACAAAATTCCTCAGCCCTTTCATAGTCCTTGTTTCCGGATGGGGGTTTGTGAGGCAATGGGCTTACCACCTGTCCCTCTGTCCTCTCTCTAGGAAAATAAATATAACAAAATTAATCTAGGTACTGAAACTCCAATTGGAGGCCCTATGCTCCCACAGTAGGGGTTACAGGAAAAATTCAAGTCAGTCAGTCATGCAAACATGCATATTAAAATAAAGTAGTACCTTCTTTGACCTCCTGCTTGGGCTAGTGGATAATGCTGCTCTTTATGGATCCCCAGACCTGGATACAATCTCCAATAAGTTCTCGGACTGTTCTGCAAGGTAGGGAAATCTGGAACAGGTTGCGCTCAGTCTCAAGAGCATACAACAGAGGAGCTGAACTTAATAAAGAAGTGGTGGCTCGATGCACTGGAAAATGTCCTGGGCAAGGCTGGTGAAGCAATATCAGGAGAACTACATCGTGTTCTAGAATACAATCCCACATGAAAGACAATCCTAAAAATTTAAGATATGAGAAATAGCAGGATATTTAGAACTTGGGCCAAGTGAAATCGCTTCATTACTGTCCAGTAATTTCATCTGAATTAGAAAGGAGTCTCCAAAGTTGTCTCCAGATACAAAAATCCCTTTAGGCAGGCTGAGGTAGATTTCGAAGTGCTTTTGGTTTAAAGTACTGTCGCTGCACAGCACTCTTCTTCTTTAGCCTTGGCATGACAAACCCGCAATAACAACTGCAAAAAAGAGGAAAGAGCACTTTTTCAAACATTCAAATCTTGCCTTATATGAGAGCTATCGAGAAACTAGTTATTGATTAAGAGTACTCATCAAGAGCGTTTCAACGATACCCCACAAGACATGGTTTCAAAAATTTATAATTTCCATCCCCCAACCCCGAATCGTTGGTGTCACTGTGAACTCCATAGTGAGTACTCTAATTTATTCAAACAAAGTTTCCCTTTATACTTCATAGGGGCCGAGATATAAAGTTTTCAAAATTTCAACCCCCCCCTTAGGCCAATTTTGCTCATTAACGAACTTGTCCGAACTATTGGGCCTAGAAATAACAATCAAATTTAGTTCAAAATTACGGCCGCTAGCGTGTAAAGATATATATAAATATCACAAATTTTTGTTTTGAACGGGCGGTGGTTTCGTACTTAGGGAAGCATGAAACGTAAAGATATGAAAGAATTTTTCGAAAATCATGACATGGTATCGATTGCAATAGGTAGATTTTTCTTCGAAATCTACCTAAAAAAGTTTCATACACAAATTTAGAAAAATATCTTTAATAATATTGCAATGCAAACAGTTAGTGTAATCCACAGCAAATTTGAGTATGTTTACCTTTGTACAGGCATCATCAGCAGACTCCGACCAGCAACTGGTAGCAGGTGGATGAACTTGTTAGATCCTTGGATGCTCGTGGTTTTTATGAATGATTTCTTCCAGACTATAAGCTCTAATAATTTTTGTACTTGTTTTAACAACTTTTATTTCATTTTCAATTCCATGGCCTTCTTTGCAGAAACGGGTTGCAAAATTGATTTTTTTGTTGATCTGTTTACAACATAAGGTAAACATACATAAAAGTAACATTTGTATGAAATCTGCTACAGTTGTCGATACTTCATTGTGCTATCTCCCTATTAATATTAGTGAAGTGAAAATAAAAATAAATGTAACCCTTTTCAGGCGAAACAATATAATCAGTCTTGCTTCCCATTGCACCGGGTGAAAATGAATATATTCAGCTATTCTAAGTTTTTGCAGTACCACCAAATCATGGTAATGCTAGTTGAAGCTCCTGTAGTCCTCCAACGGAGATTTACCTATGTCACAGGGTTTATATATCAGCTCTAGCGAGTATAATGAACCTGTGCATGTGACGCAGTTGTTTTTTGGGTGTTTACGGTACAAATGGCTACAAAATGAGTATAGACAGATGATGAGATAATGTAAATGTTGGAGGAAACAGAAACGAGGAATTTAATTATTTGCACTTTTCTTCGAGCAACAATATTTCAGATACAGAAACATTTGAGGGCAAGAGTGGCACAAGTGATGTTGATGCCCTTGCAACATCTGCAGATATATGGGTGGAAGTAAGCGATTCTGATCCCGGGCATCTTAAGAAAATATATTTATATAATCATATATATAATGCTTCGTAAGAACGGTAATCAAGAAACTGTGATAAAGTGCGTGAAATATAGTGCATCCACTTTCCTCGTGAAGTGGAGGTCAAGTGAGACTTGTGCCTTTTTTGCAAGAAAAAATCTCCCCTGGGATGCTTATTTCCACAAATATGTGCTTTTCATAAGTGCTGTTGCTTCTAATTGAGGGAAAACATTATTTTTTCAGGTACATGCATGCTTTTAGGTGTTTGGAATGAATATTACAGAATTTATTTATTTTCAAGAATTTCCTTCTGCCCAGATCCATAAATATGGCCGCCTGGGAAGGGTTAAAGCATATTTTATTGTAATTTTTAAATACCTTTTGTAAAAAGAGATTTTAGCCTCTTTTGCTTGTGTATATTTTTCTTATTGCCTAGAAACCCCCCTCCTATAGGTCTACAACCTAGAAAAGAAACTTGGCAGTTGTCGGTACTCATGTGACTATAGTGGGAGGGGCAAGCAGCCCTATGCAGGCCATCCACTATGCCATGTTACGCTTGTTCTCTCCCCTTTTCAACAGTGAATTCAACTCATTGACATGTCGTAAGAGATTCATTTGAACATGAATAATCTCCTGCACTCGAATCTCTAAGTGTAATATGTGCTTGTAAACGACTCACGGTTAGATTTCTGAAGCACTACAGATCTCTTTCACTAGCACCATGTGGAGCAAACACAGCGTAGTTCCGCGCAGGTTCTTTTCTAGCTTGTAAACCTATACTCTAATACAAGTAATCATCAAGTTTCATTGATGATCTCAGAGGAATAGCTTTTGGGAGGGTTAATTCTGAAAGTATCAAATAATCTAGCGTACCATTTACTTTATTTATCTTTTCATAATCTCCAGTATAAGTGAAGGTATAAACTTTCTGGATTAAATTAACCTAGCAGAAATAATATTTTCCTATAGTTTATAAATTCAATATTCCTTTCATAAATGTTAAGTCTGTAGGACTTTTAAAATTTAACAGCCAACAGGTAATAAACAAACAAAGCTAATACAAAAACTCAGTACCTTTAATACTATTGAAGCAATGTGTGGCTGTATGCTTTTACTTAACATTACAAGACAAGTTACTACTTGTGCAGAAACGGTATGGTTGAATTCAGCAGCAACCAACCAGAATAGTTGAGTGGTATGTAATGAGGAAGAAACTAATAGAATTTGAAGATGCCAATATAAATGTACTTGTCTTTGCACATATAACAGTTTATACGTTAGCAGTTTAACCACGAGATTATCAGATCTTAGGAAAACTGGAAATGTAAGCTAATCTTTCTCAAAGAAAATTGCATTACTTGCACTTTATATTTATTTTTGTGTAAAAATGTTTTTACTGAGACTTTATAGCTACTGCAACTTAACCAAAAAGGAACAACTTTTTTCTTCAAGCTGCCTGTGAATGAAGTTAAGCACCATCTGATCAGTACTCGCTGGACAAAAGTGTATTATTCCTACCTTAATTTATACTTTGTTAGAAAGGCCAGACATTCAGCAAATATGTATAAGATAAAAGAACTCTACCAATTACTTTCTACATTAGCCTGAACAGGTTTTACCTTTTCAACTTTTCAAGTTCACACTATCCCATTCTAAGAACTAAGAAGCAAACAACACCTCATGCTTAATACACACCACAAAAATAGATTTACAAACTGGCAGCCCACTGTAGCTCATTGTTAATAACAGTACAGAATGTAACATAACCAGTCTTTCCCTTTAAAAAAGTCTGATTAATTTATGTACCACAGTTGGCAATGATAACACAAAATATTTCTTTACATCCAATGGTTACTTTACACCCTGTTCTGTTATTCTTGCTGTAATTCTTCTCCTTAAATATATCTAGTAGTGTACATACTTATTCTCTAACTTTCAAAATACTTTTCAACAGCTGTCTACAATAACAAAGCTTATATATATTTTTTCTATTTCCCTAGGTTTATTTTTTGATCAGTTTAGACCATTACTTGACTCCATCTGGATATGCACTAGCTTAAAAATATCAAGTATGAAGCAAGTCAATTCCTTATACTTTAACACATGGAGCAATTAGGAATTCACAAGCTACAATGTAATACATTTAAAGTGTTGAAAATAACTGTAATAAATAGGAAATGTAAACGACACATCCATACTTCAGTTTAATGCTGTAAAATTTGAAAATCTCACACTTACCTAAATAGCTTCACTTTAAGCAAAATATGAGTGATCCCATTCACAAATTCACAGCAGGAAAACTTTCAATTCAAATATTCACAGTAAATTTCACACGTCTCAAACAACATTCTTTCCGTACTGTTCGAGGAGGAAAGAAAAACTAATGATTCATTGAAAACTACTATATAACATTTTATGCTTCCATTTTTAAATTGGAAGAAATATTAGTAGCCTTTCTATGTGTACATATAAATCTCACACTTTGATCTTTATTGACTTATATTAACTAGGTATGTCAAGTGCTTTCTTGACACCTTAAACGCAGCAACAGGAAACCTAACAGAAATGACATATTTTGAATACTGTAAACAAAGCATGTTCCCCTGTTGAGAGTAATGTACAAGATATGAAAAGGTAGAGAACTGCTACTTATATTAATCTGTAGAGGGTGTTTAATTCTGGAATAATGTGCGAGTGAATTCTATGTAATCTAAGGCTCCAGGTATTGGCCTCTCTGTTTTCTGGTCTACATATGGTTTCATCCGCGCCACACAATAGTCTGCCATCTCCTTTGTGAGGTTCTGAAAATGAACACATCATTAGTGATATATGTTAAAATTAGGGATGAGTCCTTGATACTTTCGATACCTCGATACTCTCAATACATGAATGGTATCGGCATCGAGCGATACTTCAGAAAACTTGCTTGGTACTTTTTCGATACTTTGGTAATTCTGCAACTAAGTGAGAATGCTAGTATTTTTTAACAAAAACTTGTAAGTGGACTGTTTAAAAAACTAATTTTAGTTTTAATGTAAAGTTTAAAAATAATTATAGGCATTAGATAGATAGATATTAAATTTTGTCTCATTAAATATGCACACTTAATTTAGTTGGTAATACACAATTTCCTTAACTTTTAATTTTAAATGTATCTATTTATTGAAACTGGAAATGTGTGTGTATCTAATGCTCTGGAGTTAACAATGAAGTTATTCTCCTTCTTGCTTCCCAATATTTAGAAGTCAGGTCTTCACAGTTTTGAAGAGCTGCACATTGTTCTAGATGTTGTCTATCCATTTCCACCTCTTGACAACACAGCATACAATTTGGAGAAGTAAGTATTCCAATTCTATGTAGATGTTTTCCTAGGCAGTCATGTCCTGTAATGAGTCTCATACTAGCAACTGCAGATTTTCGAGGTAGGTCTGGTATTACTAAGGGGTTTTCTAATAGTATTCTTATATTTCTGTCTCCAATTTTTCCATTTAATTTAGTTGTGTAGTTATCATTCATTTTCTTTTTGATGATCCTTTTAATTGATTCATAAGAAAGAGCACTTGCTTCTTTCTGCTTAATTGTACACCCTTTCTTTGCTAGTATATCAGCCCTTTCGTTTCCCAGTATTCCGCAATGTGCTGGAATCCATTGTAATACAACATGTTTTCCAAGTTTCTGGATAGAACAGATCATTTTTTTTATTTCCAAAATTTTTTCCATTTTTGGGAAAGATGATACTATAGCTTGGATAGCTGCTTTAGAATCCAATAAAATAACAATATTTATGCAATGCTGGAGCCAGCTGAAAATGCTCTGGAGCGACTGGTAAATAGCTAATACTTCACCATCAAAATTTGTAGTATCTTTCCCAGCATGTTTTTAAAATGAAAAGAACTGACATGTTCCGCCAGCTCCTGCTCCATTTTCATCTAAAAGCGATCCATCTGTATATATATGTGTCCAGCTTTCTGAAGGATAATTTGTATGTATGGTTTCTAGGGCTAGAATCTTAGCTACATCAGGAGATGTTTCGTTTTTGTTAATGGGCTTATTTAAATTTAAATTATGATCAATCAGATCACTGTCAATAGGACTGACACCATATATTATATTCTCTTTAGTTTTTGGTATTTCTAGGTTTTCTGTTAATTTTGTAACTTTTTGTATAAACCCAATTTGGGTTTTCATAGTTGAATTAGATGTTTGATATTTATCCCATTTATCTGAGTTTGGGAGCCTTTTAAGTTTTTCATAACTAAGCAGTGCTTGCTGTTCAAGTTCTGTTACAATTGGTTTATTTGAGGAGACTATATGAAGAGCTTCAAGTGGTGTAGTTTTCGTTGCTCCTGTTATTAAGCGTAGGGCTTGGTTTTGTGTTTGTTCCAAGGCTGTTTTATTTGATATTGATGCTGTAATGAGGATTTCACCGCAGTATTTTAAGACTGGTTTTATGTAAGTATTGTAAGTTGTATTTAAAGTTTTTCTGGAACTACCCCACTTTGTTCCTGCCAGTCTTTTCAATAAATTGAATCTTTTAGTTGCTTTTCCAGTTACATGCTCTATATGTTTCTTCCAAGTTAGTTTTTTATCGAAATGTACGCCTAAATATTTAGCATTGTCAGTTTTTGTCAATTTAGCATTTCCATACTGTAGATCAATTTCTACTGGCTTTTTGGCCAAGGAAAAATGTTGAAATTGTGTTTTTGTGGTATTAACTGTCATAATACTGAAACTGGAAATGTTGACGGTATCGAGTATCAAGAAAATCTGGTATCGACCATCCCTAGTTAAAATACGTAATTGTATGAAGTTACAAACAAATTTCCAATAGAAATAATGAAAATTATCCATACTTTGATGGGATGCTTTTTGAATAGACACAATGACCATTTTTAATAATTAAATCTGGGAGGAAATGACTACTGTTAAGACTTGTAGCTGTCAAATATTTGTCTGTCATTGCCTGAAATCTTACAACAGCTGCAAATAAATTAACGAAATCTTCCATCTTGAATTTGTACACACAATTTTAGACAATAATTTATTTCTGCAGGCTTTTATAAGAGGCATCAGAAGAGGGGGGGGGGGGGACATAAACATATCACTTAATATGAGGGCTAACCAGAAATTAAGTCCAGTCACATTAACTACGAGAAAGAACAATGTCTACTGTTCAATGGAGAAGTTTGGCCTAGCACCAGAAGATGGGGAAAACAAGATTCGATGGAGAAGGAAAATAGAAAGACTAAACTGAGGGTACATATTATGCTGAAGTAATGGATTGTATGGTCACAGGGAAAACCTCTGTATGAGAACTATCCTGTAATTACAAATATATAAATACTTTTTACTACATTCGTACTTACCGCATATAACTCCTCTTTTGTAACGTAAGGTCTATCCCCAGCTGTAATAGCACGGAAGGCATTCTCAATTTCTTCTGAACTCTGTACATTTTCAGTTTCTTTACTAATCATAAATGCCATGTATTCCTGAAGTGACACATAACCATCCCGATTGGGGTCTACAACATCTGTGAATATATGAGAAGGTGATATTAAAAACCAATAAAATGTATGTCTACGAAGAGGTCGTAGTTCAGTATCAATAACAACAAATCTACTTACAGTAAAATATAAGCCCTTTCAGGACTGAGCTACATGATTCTGAGGATATGCTATGCTTATATGAATGTTCTTATACTATATTTCACTTACAATTTGCTTTAGCTGAGTCATGATGGCATGCACTGATTGAGAGAGTTAAAGTTTTCATTTAGTATGGATTTCTACTGAAATAAACACCCATTTGTTTCCAGCTGTGGGTAGAATACAATTTACACAAATTGCCTGGCACTACGGAAAATAAGGCTGACCCTTCTAGGGTTTCAATTTAACGAAATATAATACAAAATTTCAGCATTTCTTTGCCTCTCGTTTTCGGCTGACACATGATGATGTAAATACACTTCAGCACAAGACTACTGACGAGTGTGTCCTTCTTGCATTAATGAAACAACACTTCAAAGACTGCATCGCTGGGGACTTAGATAGACAATGAAGGTAATGATAAGATGAAGATTTGTTGGAATAATTCTCTACAGCTGCTGTTATTACTTTTCTTCATCATATGCCTAATAACCTTCTTTTCGATTTTGAATACCATTCTATTGTTTACTGCATTCCCCCAAAAGATAATTCCATAAGATAACACTTACAATAATAAAGCAACAATAATTATTAATTACAATGGACAATTTTTAAACACTTGTAGCTCTACTTGACGTAAGTAGAGCTACAAGTGTTTAAAAATTGTCCATTGTAATTAATGAATCAATAGCTTTACTGTTTATACCACTTCTCCCGTTTTATATATTTATTACATTTATATATTTATTACAACAATAATTAATTTTACCTCTAACATTAAGGCATGTAATGTAATTAGAAAATGTTTCAAATATTGCATTGTTCGGAATTACAGACTCCTCTATATAATAAAAGCTACCAAAATATATTAAAAGTGGATAATATAGTTATGAATGTACAAGGTATATAGATGTAATATTGGTCTTACCTAGGATAGCTTCAAATTCAGGGTCTGGTTGACCTTCTTCTACCATGGGTAGGTCGTAACCCAAGGCACGGAGACAAGATTTGAATTCTTGTTGGTTCAAACGTCCACTCTTATCTTTGTCGAAGTGTTTGAACATCATGGAGAACTCTTTAAGAGCATCTTCACTAACACCAGACTGGTTTCGAGCCTGTATCTGTTGCTCAAGATTGTGCTGCATACGCATTCCAAGTTGGTCGAGTTGGTCCCACTGTTGTGCTAGTCCAACAGTGCTGTGTTCGGTATAACGGTTGTCTAGAATAAGGTGTTCTTCCAAAATTGCTCCTAAGTCTTCAATCTTCTTAAGATCTGACCGTCGAGCACGTACTTCTGTTGCTTTACGCTGCAAAGAGATAAAAATATTTTATATAAAAAATTACTGTATACATTTACACGATCAGGTTAATGTATTGAAAACAGCATCTTCCCCCCTTCAATGTACTCATACATAACAGAACAGGAAGAAATTTGCAAGGAAATCAACTGTAATTTACATAAAGCCCAGCTTCAACCTTCTCGCTTCAAAGGAATTCCTGTTTTAAAGGAGTAAAATCAGAAATTCTGGCAAAAGTACTACACGAATAATGTATTTAATTCCTGCTATAAGGAACCCTACAGTAAAAAACCCACTTCTAAAATTTATGAAAATTTCTCCCATAAAAGTGAATTTCTAAATAAAAATCTGCATATAAATTTATGGGCCCCCCCTAGAAAATTTATAATCTTTGCTATTTTTTATTCAGTCACATTGTGTCCTCATACTAATACACTCTGCAAACACTGCCTGCTGAGAGAACAGCTCTGACAGTTGCGAGCAACGTCAACTTGCATTGGCAACACATTGTTAAAGCGAAGCAGCCAGTGACCACTGGTTCTGTCATGATAGACGAGGCAATGTTTTGCCACTGCAATGGAAACATTTACAAATCCCTATAATGGGATTGGCTAGCTTGAGGTGTTCTATCCTAAATGATAGCTGTCAGGTTGTTCTCTCAGCAAATCATCAAGTAGCTTCAGAATGAGAATATATTAAGTCCTTTCATTTGTAAGCCTAAAATGTTAGACTGAGAGGAAAGCATACCTTTGTTGCTTCAAGCTGTTGTTCTAACGAACCTGAGCCTTCCATCATGGAGGTTCTATAAGGTGAAACAAAAGAAATATTATTAAAGTTTTAACAACATAAGATATGGATTCATGAAACCACAAAATATTTTTTCTGTTAACTATTACATGAGAATACTTTAGGAGAAAAGTTCCTCTGACACCTGTATTTGAACCAATTATCTTCGGCTTTTTGTGCTGATGCTCTATCAATAACTGAGCTTGCCAGAGTTCAATTCACAGAGCCAGATGTAATCTCTCTCCTATGACTGATTATCGATTACCCCTAATGGTCTACCTCACTGAAAAACATTTACCCGGTCACAAAATCACTAAATTAGTGTGTCTCATAGTACTGTACATATGTATATCGCGTAAATATTATTCAGTAAGGTAGACCATTAATGGTAAATCAGTCATAGGAGAGAGACTCCATCTGGCGCTGTGAATTGATCCATGGCTAGCACAGTTGGTAAAGCAACAGCACAGAAAGCCAAAGGTCATGGGATCGAGTCCCAGTGTCAGAGGAATATTTCACATAAAATATTCTAATATAACAAGATTACCCCCCATAAGAAGCTGTCATTATGACAAAGTATAATGCCAACCAAAAGAACATCTTAAAATATCACATAAAGGCAGTGCTTTTTTTCTAAGAAGAAAAGTGACTGTACTGAACCCACAGGAGCTTCCACACTTCTCCCAAAAGCCATTTTTCTGTGTTAATGTTTAACAATCGGGCCCATTAAAGGCAGAATTTTTCTCTTCTGAATTGCAGTAAAATTACCAGTAGGCCTACTTGTGATGTTTTCTTCACATTCACTTGATTCACTGTTTGGAGATTTGCGAGATGCTTCAAAAGCACCGTCATGATTTCTTTCATTGTGCACCAGTACAAAATAATTACTTATTTTACTCATTTCACTCCCCTACTTGTGAACTAGTACACCCCTTGTTCCTACAATCGTACTAAACAACTTTGAATTCGCTTCTGCAGCACAATCCAGAGATTATGCTAATGAATCACATTATTTTAATGAGTAACGATGTAGGTTCTTGATCTACCCCTCCCTCTGCTAATTGCCAACATTTCCAGCATCCAAGCTACCCAAGTGAGTTGTACAAATGCCTGTAGTTGTTTCTTTATGCAAGAATATAAGCAAATTTCACCCACGTACAGTTAAATTGAGCATGTTATGGTAAATCTGAGGGAAGGTTTCAACATGATATCCCATACATTACTTGTTAAGTTTCTTCAAACCACAAAAGAAAGGAACAAATTTCCGTTATGTAATCAAATACTTCATATTACACATTTATAAATATTTGAGCTATCTTTTAACCTTCATATAAAAAGATGCAAAATCATCAAATGCCTTGCCCTACTGATCATTAAGCAAAGTCATTATGTTTCTGTTTTAAATATCCCTCATAGAAAGAAGCGGGATGAAATAAAAATTGAATTGATCTAATTTCTCGGGAACTTATCTCTCTCATAAACAGATTTTTAGAGCACACTTGACTCATAGGATTTGCCAAAGATAAATAATAAAAAACAGGAAATATTAATTCATAAAAACAAGTTACAACCTGAGCACTCTCTTAAAACCACACAAAAATAATATTATAAATCACAAAGTTGAAATGTATTATGTGGTGGTGGGTTATTCAAGTCTATTTATTTACAATACGGTACTTATAGTTTGAAAACCACATTAGTAACATGCCAAACAAGTATAGAAGATGCAGCATTAGTATAATTTCAAGTTAATGGGTTAAAATTAAAAGGAGCTGAGATTTCTACTTGATACTGCATTCTACTCCTACATAGAACATCTTGACTTCAATACAAGCTTCTCTTTAAATGCTCTTTGGATAACAGAATCTCCAACTAGATATGAATCATAAAATGATCTTACTGTCCGAGCAAAAACGTGTCCAAGTGAGCATGATAGATTAAAATATGATATAAACAAATTGATCCCTATACAGGCCATGGAGGCCCAGAGGGTTCCAGGAGGTTGAGGCACCCAGATTTTGGACATTCGGCACATGAAGGTGGTAAGGTTGTCAGCCTTACGCACCGGCCGCCTTTACCCCCAGGATTGCTCCTGGTACTCATTTCTGTTAGAGGCTGAGTCGACTAAAATATGATATAACCCCACTAAAATGCAGTTGGCTCTACATTTGAATACATATATTATAAACTGCAAATGAGTATAAAATTTGAATTTATTTGTAGAACACTTTTAGAATGTGGTATGATTTACCTTATGGATCTGGTTTTCCTTCATTTAAAATATCTGCTGTACAAAATGGTTGGGAGTGGAGATATCTATTTTGTGTTACCTGAATAACATGTCACAATACTGAATGCTTAAAAATCATTCCCCAGCCAGGGGTATGATTTCTGTCAAGACTTTTCAAGTTGATCTGTGGATAACAGTCTAAGTTCTCTCTTATGCCTGTTGCTCACGGTCAAATTGTTACGTTAAATTTATTGTACAACAAATTTAAGCAAACGTTTAAACAAATCCACCTTTGCTAACGGTAAAATGAGTCATCAAATGCATACTAGCAAATGATTCTCCCTCTGTGTACTAAATTTCGCAACATCGTAGTATTACCCTGCCACCTAGTGGTAGACTCCTGTACTCTAAATTTTCAGCTACTCATACTCTGCTGCAAATGGTAGTTTGTTGTATCGTTTACATTAAAAGACAACAATTATCCAGATTAATTGAGATGGGACAAGATCACATTATTAAGATAATTTACAAAACTTATAAATAATTTATTTCAGTGTTATGATATTTACGAAAGACAAATATAACGTGCGGTTTAAGCTCCGCCCACTCGATATTCACATTTTGCTTCTCCGCGCAGCATGGCGACAAACTATCCTTGTATATTGTCGCCGACACTCCCGACCATACCAAATATTAAAAATGCGGAAGTGCCCCTTGTAAAAAATATTAAAACTGTGAGTGTGTCCCTTGTACCTAATATTAAAAATTCGAGTGCCCCTTGTACCAAATATAAAAAATTCGAGAGTTCCCACAGGTTTGCCTTGTACCCAACAGTTTGTCAGCCTGTGTATCCTCGAAGAATTCGCTAGATCGTGGTATAAAAGGAAGTGCTTCGATGGGGGAGGGCTATTTCTCATGCGACGATGCACCTTGTATTTGGTTTTTGCCATGATTTCATTAAAGTTGTCCTTTAAATCTGCCGAACATTAATACTTTAGCTACTTATAATTATTATTGTAATTTTATAAATTTCACATCCTGTTGTTTCCTTTGCCCTGTGCATTTGAATTTTTCATATAAAAGAAAGCAAACAATGCGTGAAGCTTTGAAATATTAAAATCATACATTGTTTACGATCATTTAAAATAATTATGAAAGAAAAAAAAAATTACTATACCAAGAATCGAACCCGAGACCTCTTGCACCACAGTCTAGCATCATACCACAAGGCTATGTAGGAATGAAGGAAGCAAGCGTGAATCGTGCATATACAAATACGGCTCCTATGCCATCCCGCTTCGAATTTTCATTTCGTTTTTGTATGGCAACGAGTCGTGTTCTCGTCATGATTTTTATACTAATCCGTTCGGAATAACGATATCTACACAGGTATATACCCATGCTATTTTGATGTAGTTGCTACGCTAGGAAAAGAAGAATATGTGAGGAAGGAAAATGGCTGCATTGTAATCATTTGGCTTGCAGACAGCAAGTTCTCCACAATACCGCCCGGGGCGCGGGCTGTTCACGTTCGTTGCGCTGATTGGCTTTTGACAGCTTATTTGCTAGAATTAGAACAAGTCCTATATGCCGACGCGAATAACCAAACGCTTGACAAAAGGCGAATTTGATCGTTAGCAATACCAATTTGTTGAAAAGTGATAGTTGTGCAATAAATTTAAAGAAAAATTTGACCGTGAGCAACAGGCATTAGATAATAACTAACAAAAATGTACAAAACATGGGCAGTTCATCTACTGGAGGCTGGTCTGCTACTCCCAGCTATCGAGAACTATGGTCATATTGATTATGGAAGCAAAAACTACCCAATGATTATTTCATGCCATCTTTCATAATGTTTAAGCTGTAACTAACTATTTCACCTTTTTTCTGATTTCAGGTCTATTTCACCTACAAAATGTTTACTTTAACATTATAAAAATAAGGCAGTGAAAAATTATGAAAACTTCACTGTGGCATTAAATCTTTTCCTGGTACAGTGGTATTCAAATGCAGGTACGACTTAAATTTAGGAGCAACTATATTCCCCATCCAGAAAAATTTACAGTATTTGCAGATTTGAAATACGGCTAGTGAAAGGTAAACTGAAATGTAACAAATGATTTTTTAACTTGTTAATTTATAGGTGAGATTTTCGATTTTAAATGATAATGAATATTGCAAGTTACACTATTCAACAGCAGTTAATAGTTAACAAGTCGCGTGCATGGAAACTTTCCGATGCTTCTGGTTTCTTCTAGTTTTTTTCTTTATTTAAGGTTGGCATTCAATCTCCTTATCACTTATGTACCACACCAGTCCTGGGTGAATTAATCTCTTATTAGTTTGAGTTCAAGTCCGACTACATGCATTAGACTAAGAACAACGGTCATGCCTAGGTGAGCGGTAGAGGCTGGAAGGCATGCGTCACAACGAATGTCTACAACAGTCCCAGGATGAGTCAGACTCCTATTGGTTGGTTGTCAACAGTCTGGCACTTCACATTAACATATGAACAGGTCAGTTTCAGATTCAGCAGCAAAGTTTAAGGGGAATAACACACACATTAAGTGGAGGGTTGGATGAAATTGTCTTGTAAAAAGTGTCTTCTATATTATACATACAATCATTTGAAGTGAACAAAGGACATGGACAACAAACCAAAAGTTATTTCCCTTATCAAGCAAGGTTAAAATTAATTTTGAAATCATTATTTAGTCTCAGTGAATCTAGAGGCTCTTAGTCATTTCTTTTATCACAAAAAGAAAGGGAAGGTGCAGGGGCGAGGAATGAGCATGGTGCAGCTGGTTTAGAATTCCCTTATCAAAATGAACTACTGCTCATTACATCGGAAAGATTCCATGGACTAGAGTGAACACAATATTTACTTAATAAAATATGTTAGAGAACCTCAAATAGTTTAAGAACTATGTAAATTATGTAAAAACAACACTACAACACACCAAAGCATGAACACATTTGAGTTCTACCAAGGTAATAAACCAAACTATTTACAGGTAATATTTGATGAGGCTGAATTAATTTCTTTGACATGGTAAATATTCAAGAATTAAGGAAAATATCTTACTTATGATCTCTGATTTGCTGAGAAATGTTAAAGAAGAAATGTCTTTACAATATCTCATGCAACTTCATTTTGTGGAAAAAAATGTAATAAATTAGCACATCTGCTGAGTTATATTCCACGACCTGTTAAATGTATTAGTGGTAAAGTAGGGTTAAATACTGAAAACCATTTAGTATCAAATCAATCTGAATAAAAAAAATATTCACCCGTCCCAGCCTAGGAGCCGGTACCTGTTGGAGTGGGCACAAGAGCCATCATTGTGTTGGAACAGAAAAGAAACAGAAACTTTAAAATTCATTGAACTTATTTGTATTAAATATACTGCAGCTGTAATTATTGCAAAACATATTTACTCTCAAGTAAAAGCTGTCTGACAATACTATTTCAAAATTAAATTATATTTAACTTGCCTTGTTTCTGTTAGCCATTGGTGGAAAGCATTTGCATGCTTTGCAAACTCTTTCCTAAGTTTATCATTTTCTTCCTGGCGTTGTGCTTCCTTCGCCAATTCTATGTCTCGTTCCTGAAATCAGAAAATATTTACCTTATGATTTAATAATTCATGTTTTATCCAAGGCTGTCACAACTATTAGATACTTAATAGACAATCCCCCTACATATCACTTATGAATCAACATTAATGCAGAGGTGGAAAATTGCATAACATAGGAAGTAAAACAAAGATTTTTATAATCCCACTAAAAATTTAAAAATTAATTTTGAAAAGACCCTTACCCAGAGTCAGTAAAATTTGGAGCCTTAAGGAATACAAACTTGAGAATGTTTACAGAATGATAACATTTCAATATAATTTTAATTTATTCTCCTCCTGAAGATACAGGCTGTCAAACTTGACAGATTAACATAAAAACTTTGGTTACTAATAAATTAACAAAGGTACAATAAATTTATTACTACTAAAGACTGTAATAATTAGCAGATCTATTGTGATCTGGAACAGATCTATCAATTAAATGTGAATAATTTTAATTTACTTGTTAATGTAAGTTTAAATATTGCCACCATGGATAGATGCTAACATTGCTATACAAATGGTATTTTAATATAGCGAGGGAACCTATTAATGTGTGAAGCACTAGTTTTTTTTTATCTTTACAAGAGACAAAAAATTCCTTCACAGACTATTTCTGTCATCATTTAACTTGTATTTCCAATTTACATTCATGCAGAAAAGCTCACTCTTACTCAACTTCCACACATCAGTTGTGTAAACAATGTAGAAAATTAATTCAAAGAAAGTTATACCTGCATTAATACACATACTAGTTAATAAAGAGACTGTTGAAACAATACCTTTATAATCTTCTGCAGATTTCTCCAAGTGTCCTCTAAAGCTTCCATGGTGAACCATGTATAGGGATTAGGGCCCACATTGAAACTTTTGATTTGTTGGTCAAGAGCTGCTAGGGCTTCAAAATCAGCCTGTGCAGATGACAAAGAAGCTTGGAACTGTGCATGGGCTTCTCGAAGGGCTCTTATCTCTTCAATTGAGTTACACCTGACTGGGTCTGTCAGATCTTCCTCAGCATTCTCAAACCATGAGTTGAAAGCTGATGCTTTCTTTGCAAATGTCAGATACAGTTCTTCGATCTGACGGAACTGTTCCTGCATTCGCAGAAGGCGCTGTTTACGAGCATCTGAATCAGCCAGCAACTTTTGCCACCTGGAACATTTAATTAAAAATTATGTTAATTGTTTTTGGGATAAAAAGTCTATAGAAATTGATTCTGTGGTTAGATATATTAACCCTTTCACTGCTATAGCCATATATATGCTTCACTGCTGGCCGTACTATTGACGCATATACATGATGCACCACTTTGCAAGCTAATAGACAATAACATTTTTCCACAAGTGTGATTCAAAGTCAGTTAGCATATAGTGTTGGCTGTTGTCTAAATCCTGACACCACAGTTGTCTGTTCTCTGCTTTGGTCTGCCATCTGTAGTTAAATATTTCAGGTGATATATTGCATTGAAATGTGTTACAAACCTAATGTCTTGTGACAACATGCATGCAACCCCAGGGTCGCGTAAATCAATGTAAACTTCAAGAAATACTTGCTGCCCTCTTGTTTTGGAGGAAATTGACAAATTATTCGCATTTTCAAAAAATATAATTTTAGCTATATTCCTATTAGCTTCAGGCTATATCAGGAGTTTGAGGACTGTGTCTGTAGGGTAGGCCATGGAACTATTGCTTGTCAATTGTTTCTATTATCGGTGTATTTTAATGGAGTAAATTACAACTGATATTAATTTAAATGGATATGCTACAGGATGAAATGGAGAGGATGATTCATGGTATGTAAATATCCAATTCGGCATTTGCCTTTACAACTGGGGAAACCACGAAAAAACCCATGTCAAACTGGCCGGCCACAGGATTTGAACCTGGGACCTCCTGAATGCAAGTCCAAGACGTTACCATCTCGGCTACCTTGCTCGGTTATTTGCAATTGTTTGTCCATTTATGATTAAAAAAGAAATTTGAAAATTAATTCAGCACCACCAGTTTGCACAGTGAATAATATGTTAGCAGTAAAAGGGGTTAAAAAGTGGAGAATCCTTAGAGAGTGGGGATTAGATAAGAAGTAGGTAAAAATTCCATTCTTTTTTAAGGGGATGGGGTAAGGTAAGTTATAACAACAATAATCAGAGTATAATTTATTATAATATCTAAAATCCATTAAAAGTCATTACTTACAGTGAATGTATTAAAATAACTTCAAACATAACTCTGCCTTCGAGCCTTCATCAGGTAACTGGTTTGAGTACACCTGATAAAGGCTCGAAGGCAGAGCCGAAACATTGTGTTTGAAGTTAATTCACTGTAAGTAATTACTTTTAATGGATTTTAGATATTAATGTGGAACAGTGAAAATTAGGACCAAATATGTCAAGTGTAACTAATTTATTATATTTTATTGATATGAGTTGATTAACAGACTTGAACTTCACTTACCAATCTACCAAATGATTGGTAAGTGAAGTTCAAGTGTGTTAATCAACTCATATTAATAAACTATTGATTCACTTCACTGTGTTAAGTTCCAAACTCTTTATAATATTTATAATAATTTATTATAGTTAGCAGAATTAATAAAATGTGGAAAATTCGAATCACTTTATGTGATAGAAATCATACCCTATACATGATGAAATATAGAGAAGCAATTACAATATGTTTTATTGTCATAAATAATGTTATGTTGCATACCTAGCAATAACATCAGCATGTCTCTTCAATATTGCAGGTGTCTGGTCATGACTCGCAGTTACCAACTGATCCTTAAGCAACGTGATATTCTGGATTCCTTCATGTTCAAAAGCATGGAGACCTGTACAAGTAAAAAACTTGCATAAATTTTGTGAATTTTATAATATTTCTGTACCTCAGAGCCAAACGAGCGTAACTGCCAAAAACTAAATTTTACAGGAGGAGCGAAAAACAAAATTATGAACAATAAAGGGGAATGGAGTTACTACTATTTGGCTCTCAATATCTTGGTTTCTAATGAAATTATGGATTTAATATTAATTGGTTCTATAGAGGTCAAGAAGTTAGTAAAGAATATGAAAAAAACAAAAAAAAAAATATTAAATTTGGAGTTACGTTCCTTTGGCTCTGAGGTACAGATTTATTTTAAAGTATGTTTGTATATGAAGAAAGTTACGGAAGTATCAAATGAGTGCCAGAAATATTGCTGCTCTCATTACAAAAAGGCAAACTCTGTACAAGGTAATGAATCTAAAAACTAAGAGGGGATAATAGAATTTGCAACATAGTATCTGATAGAATGATAGCAAATATTTGGAACTGCTTATTTTCTTTTAACAGCTGTACTGTCCTTATCCAAGAAGATTTTCCTATACTGTATACCTGCATCGAATGTCTCTTGCTTAGTCAGCAGTGTCTGCACTGTGGAGAGGTCACGTCCAAACTCCTCAGAACGAACATGAGTTTCTTTATCAGCAATCCATGATTCGACAACATCTGCTTTCCACATAAATTGAAGATATGCAGAATTGTCCATGAGTTTTGCCTTTCTGCGAGCAGCAAGAGCTGCCAAGTGGTCCAATTTGTTCTGTAAAAGAAAAAAATCAATATAATTAACACTCGTGTAACATCAAAGAAATAACCGAATTTGAGGCATTATTTAAGTTTACAGAGTTCACAACCACCCTGATAACTCTGGGACACAAGAAGAAAATTGGCAACAGCAATTAATGAACGAATGTCCGATGCAATTTGAGTTTGGATTGATTCGGAAAAGATGCCTTTTCCCCTTTTATGATCTTAACCTTTTAAATCTATGAGGCATTCAAATGCATCATAATCGGTACTGTTGATAAAAACTGGGTGGCCAGTTTAAGAAGTCTATGATGATGTTTTTCCATGCTCCAGCAAAGAACAAATGCTTCTTACATCATGCTGACAGTGGTGCTGTTTTCCCAAACATCATCACATATTACATAAACCCACTTATCCGGAACATAGTTTATGTGTTCCAGAAGAAATTGAACTGTTTTATTGATTACATTCATCGGTTTAGGAGCTAAACAAACTTTATAAAATCATGCAACAAAAATTGAATACCCTTACTACATTCCATCTGCTTGCACTAGTGGACTTCAACTCAGTATGTTTTCTAAAAGATGTTTTTTGTGAGTGTAACATTTCAATGTTTTCTAGAACACTTTTTCATTAACATAACATTCCTTATATTTCCTTAATTTCCTAAATAATTTCCTGAATCATCATCATAAGAAAAAGAATACTTATTGCTTTTGTCCAATGCATATACAGTGAGACCCATGCAAGAGTTGGCCAATGACGGCGATTTCTGCATCGCGGCGGGCACAGCTCCAACTCCTGAGCGATCGGGTGAAATATCTACGTAAATAAAGTCGGGATCGGTGTAATGATTCAGGTTTTCACATTTACATTAAAATTACAATGAAAATAACCACATACCTCATCACAAGAGATGTCGGAAATATTACTGGCACCATTTTAGGAAATTTTCTTTAACGTGCATAAGTTCAGCTTCCAAGATAGAATTAATTTCTCTTGTGATATTGTTTTTAAGTTCTTCTAATCCATGGAAAATTGACCTATACACTTTATTTTTAAAGTTTCCCCATAAATAATATTCACATACTGTTAGAAGAACTTAAAGACAATATCACATAGGCCTGTCACACGAGAAATTAACTCTGTCTCGGAAGCTGAACTAATGCGCATTAAAGAAAATTTCCTAAAAAGGTGCCAGTACTGTGTGGATGCAATAGGAGAACATTACCGACATCTCTTCTGATGAGGGTCATTCCATGTCAGTTCATCCAGGCCATGTAACCCACCATCACCGATTTTGATGAAATTTGGTACACAGTTTCTCTGATTGGTTAAATGAAAATTTCCAAAATTTCAGTCTCGTTGGTGAAATAGTTTTTGAGCTATTTAAGCCCAAACATGAGTAGAATTCAACCAAAATTGGCGTGCGACACTGGGCTGCAGTGGGGACACATTGATCTAAGTTTCCTGATATCTCAGGAACTAACAATGATAAAAGAACAATTTCTTTTTTAAATTACTTACCAGATATTAAAGTATGAAAAAAATGCATTGCAGTGAAGTAATCAGACGGATACAATTTTTGAAAAATATTTAAAGTTAAAAATCTTGTTCCAATTTTTGTTGAAAATAGGTTACATGTAAATCCAATATACCAAGAAAGGCAGAGGGCAGAGCAAGCTGATATTTTTTATACACATTCACCAAGTGGTCTGCATTACTGACACAAAAAATCTTTTTGGCTTTCTCTCTGCTTTCTGAGTTATTGCTGTAAATATAAAAAAATGCTGATATAAGAATTCAACATGACAAAAACCCAATTATTAGGTAGATTTCAAAGAAAAATCTACCTATTGCAATGGATACCATGTCATGATTTTCGAAAAATTCTTTCATATCTTTACGTTTCATGCTCCCCTAAGTACGAAACCACCGCCAGTTCAAAAAAAAAAATTGTGATATTTATATATATAGGCCTATATATCTTTACACGCTAGCGGCCGTAATTTTGAAGATATTTTAATCAAATTTTAATATGTTATTTCTAGGCCCAATAGTTCGGACAAGTTCGTTAATGAGCAAAATTGGCCCAAGGGGGTGGTCGGGGGAGGGGGTTGGAATTTTAAAACATTTTTATCTCGGCTCCTATGAAGTATAGAGGGAAACTTTGCTTGAATAAATTAGAGTACTCCATATGGAGTTCACAGTGACACCAACGATTCGGGGGTTTTGGGGGTACGAGTGGGGGTGGGGGGATGGAAATTCGAAATTTTTGAAACCACGTCTTGTGGGGTATCAATGAAAAGCTCTTGATGAGTACTCTACAAATCAATAACTAGTTTGTCGATAGCTCTCATTTAAGGCGAGATTTGAATTAGCTTCTCAGTTTTAGCAACTAACATTCTTAGCAACCAGCATTCTTCGACTGTGGAAGTCATCTTCAGCAGCTCTGTTCTGTCTACTGTTACCCAATGGTATTATTCAATTTCATCGATAGGGTCATATTCTTGAAATTTTGAAATTAACATGGTCTTTAATGTTGAACTTTCTGGACAATTCTCACACCTGCGCAACATACATTCTGGACTCTCCTTACTGCATACCAAAATATTTATTAAATCTTGGTAGGTTTGTTCTAATTGTATGGCATTAATCAAAAGTACAACATTTTGGTGCATAGTGCATACACACACTGAATTTGTTCCAGAAGATCCTGCAAGAACACACCACTTTGGACGAAGAGTACAAAATTTTGAAAATCCTACTGCAGCACTGGGATATCTTCTTTTATACTCCTCATATATTTTTTGCTATACTAACTTTGTCTTTCATGCCTGGCATTTGCCTGGAATACTGGTCATCCTGGAAAAATTCAACAACAAGATTCACAGTTTCTGCTGGAAGTGTTATCCCATGTCGTGGTTCAGGAACAGACAAAACACCCTTTTCTTTTAGCAGTTTTCTTGCCTGACGCACCATATATTCAGAAACATTAAATTCTTGGGACACTTTTTTTTCTAGACCAAGATGGAGGAACCATTGTTAATATTTGAATTTTGGTTTGACGGTTTACAGTTGGTAGTTTCTGTTTCATTAAATTAACAAGTTCATCCAAATCTTCTGCTTTTTGCTTTAACATACGGTCCACATCACTGTCACTGTCATCAGAAGTGTTGCCTTTAATATCACAGCTTAGAACACGTGGCACTTTACTCTGCAATACTGATTTTACTCTTTGCGTAGGCTGGTTTACTATGAGAGGGCAAATTCATACCCAGTTACGTTACGTGGCTTGTGTGTATGATTTAAAGTGGTATGTTGGAATTATAGAAAAGATCAACCACGAAGAAGGAGATGTATCAGTCCGTTTTATGCATCCAAATGGTCCAGCAGGTTCATTTTATTGGCCTTCACCTGACGATGAATGTAACGTCCCTTTTCCACACATCCTGTGTGTTTTAGGAACTCCAGTGACAACCAGTTCAGGAAGAACATATATATTTTTGAAGACTGACATGAGGTCATGTGAGGACAGTTGGCTTTCTGTTCACAGTTCTGCACGTTAGACAAGGTAAGACAAATTTAAGCAGAAAAATCCCTTTAGACAAGCCTACAGGCTGAGGTAGATTTCAAAGTGCTTTTGGTTTAATTTACTGTCGCTGCGTAGCACTCTTATTCTTTAGCCTTGGCATGACAAACCCGCAATAATAATTGCAAAAAAGAAGAAAGATCACTTTTCAAACATTCAAATCTCGCCTTAAATGAGAGCTATCGACAAACTAGTTATTGATTTGTAGAGTACTCATCAAGAGCTTTTCATTGATACCCCACAAGACGTGGTTTCAAAAATTTCGAATTTCCATCCCCCCACCCCCACTCGTACCCCCAAAACCCCCGAATCGTTGGTGTCACTGTGAACTCCATAGGGAGTACTCTAATTTATTCCAGCAAAGTTTCCCTCTTTACTTCATAGGAGCCGAGATAAAAATGTTTTAAAATTTCAACCCCCTCCCCCGACCACCCCCTTGGGCCAATTTTGCTCATTAACGAACTTGTCCGAACTATTGGGCCTAGAAATAACATATTAAAATTTGGTTAAAATATCTTCAAAATTACGGCCGCTAGCGTGTAAAGATATATAGGCCTAGGCCTATATTTATAAATATCACAATTTTTTTTTTTTTGAACGGGCGGTGGTTTCGTACTTAGGGGAAGATGAAACGTAACGATATGAAAGAATTTTTCGAAAATCATTACATGGTATCCATTGCAATAGGTAGATTTTTCTTTGAAATCTACCTAATAATTGGGTTTTTGTCATGTTGAATTCTTATATCAGTATTTTTTTTATATTTACACCAATAACTCAGAAAGCAGAGAGAAAGCCAAAAAGATTTTTTGTGTCAGTAATGCAGACCACTTGGTGAATGTGTATAAAAAATATCAGCTTGCTCTGCCCTCTGCCTTTCTTGGTATATTGGATTTACATGTAACCTATTTTCAACATAAATTGGAACAAGATTTTTAACTTTAAATATTTTTCAAAAATTGTATCCGTCTGATTACTTCACTGCAATGCATTTTTTTCATACTTTAATATCTGGTGAGTAATTTAAAAAAGAATTTGTTATTTTATCATTGTTAGTTCCTGAGATATCAGGAAACTTAGATCAATGAGTCTCCACTGCAGCCCAGTGTCGCACGCCAATTTTGGTTGAATTCTACTCATGTTTGGGCTTAAATAGCTCAAAAACTATTTCACCAACGAGACTGAAATTTTGGAAATTTTCATTTAACCAATCAGAGAAACTGTGTACCAAATTTCATCAAAATTGGTGATGGTGGGTTACATTTTCCCAAATTATTGGATGATTTGACATGGAATGACCCATGAGGTACATGGTTATTTTCATTGTAATTCCAACTGTAAATGTGAGAACCTGAATCATTACACTGATCGCGGCTTTATCTGTGTAGATATTTCACCTGATCGCTTGGGAGTCATTCCCTCTTCCTCAAAATAAGTTCAGATCAGTTTGACATTTCATGTATATTTTTTCAGTTCATTTGTTAACAATGTGAACATTAAATTTATATTAATAAAAAAAAACATACCTGGAGTTGCTGACACCGTTGGGCAATGCTATCAGAGTGATGATTGTTATCAGCCATCAGCTTTTCACCAGCACTACAGATCTCTGTGCAACGATCACGATGTGCAGCGAAATCTGTTTCAAATGCATCATGCTTTTTCAGTAGACCTTGTACAGCTGCCATTGTATCACCATAATCCTCCACAGAGAGCAGCTGCTGTTTTTCACTAGAGAAGACAAAAACATAGTAGCTTATTTCTAAGACAAAATATCAGAGTTTATTTTAAATTATTTTATTTCCATAACATAATATCAATGGCTTATTTTTTTTAAGATGTATCAGTTCTTCCACCATTTATAACTATTCTTTTTACACAACCATCCTATACTTAAAATGGATTATTTTACACTGCTGATTTTTTCTTCCAATTATGAAAATAGTCATGGCTTTGAAAATACTCAGCAACAAATTACTTTCTTTTAGAGTAAACACACTTGCATACAGGTATGTTAGACAATACTATCTTACGATTACAAATATCATTGTGTAACTATCATGAGTGTATAAATGGTAATGTAGGTATTTATGAATTTTTCTTCCATGGCAGATGACAGCAATATTTTCCCCTGCCAGGAAAAATTACTTTCCTTCTCTTTTACCATAAGCCATAAACTGGCTGATGCAACAATCTGTAAGTCACATTACTATAACCACTGATAACATGACGTCATCTTTGCTATCGCTTTGCTGTTACATCCAGCATCGGAAATGTTATTTACTTCTGTATCAGTGCACAAAGGATGACGATGGAACAGAAATTTAATTAAATATTCCACCCTCGTGAAGAAACTTGATTCGCACCCTGTGTAGTTGCATAATAAATCAACAAAACCAGAGAAAACTGGTTACTAAGAATAATTCTTAGTTTTCCTTTTCATTATCTCTGTATCAAAACATGTCAGTGAATGAATGCACTGATAAATACTTTATTGTATTTCATTTTCCTTCAGATATTTCAGATTTGACAGTAGTAACTTATATATTCACCTGATCCATGCTTCTTCTTCTTCAACCTTTGCCAAGAACTGTTGGTAAGTTAGAGATTCCTCTAACTTCTGTCCTCTTGTGGCTGCCATTTGTTTTAGCTCAGCCCAAGCCTGGTTCAGTAGCTTCAACCTCTGAAAAAATAAATACACCATACATCAGAGTAAGTACACTACTCAACTCTATAGAGAAGAATTTTGACTTGTATTTGCGTTCTGTGTAATAAATTCCATAATGGATGACTGGGTTGTTATGATTACTTAATATTACATACCTGCTCAATTTCAGGAACTCCTAAATTGGAGACATCCATCAGCTTCTCAGCTGCTTCTTGGACAGCCTGTATAGCAGGCTCATGGGAAGCCAATTCAGTCTCCAGGCGCTTATGTTTCTTTTTCAAATTCTGAACACCAGTAAGATCCCTGCCATAATCATCAGATCCAACCAACAGCTTCTTTTCCCTGCAATACGAACAGATTTCTGGAATTAGTTCCAAAAGAGAATCTTATGTATTTGAAACCTAGTAAAAAACTGGGAAACTAGTAATTTATGGCGTGCACGAGTCCCCACTCCAACTCCCTAACGGGACCCACCTGGAAAGTAGGGGTTTTGGGTGGGGAGAAACTTAAAACAGTGGAGACATCTAGCAGCGGCATTTGAACTACTAGCAGCGATGGTAGCGCCATCTAGTACACAAATGGTGAAACAGAATAATTAAATAATTTATTTCTCCTTTATTCTCTTCTTCTCTTCCTCTCTTCCTTTCCCATCTCCATCCTCTCTTCCTCCGTTTCTCTCACCTTCTCTTCTCCCTACCTACCTATCCGAGGCCTATTCCTAACCGTAAATTTTGGATCGACCGGAATTCGAACTCGTGACTCCTTGCTTCATAGCTAGGAGCCCTAATGATTACGCCACGAGTTAACGCTGAGCTGTGAAGGAAGCTCTGCTATATTTTAGTTGTGATAGATGGCATACATTTGATCAGTTTTAATGCAAGAGTCTCTTTTTATAATTTTTAGATATTTTGTTAGTTATCAAAAGAGCAGTGTTGGTGCAAGGGAAATTTCCTGCATCAATTAAGCCATGTTTGGTGTCATAATATGGCATTTTTTATAATTGTGATATTTTACATATGGTGCAAGGTTCTTTGTTAATTTTAAATGTTATTTTATTATATTATTATTTTGTTTTCTATAATTGTGAAATGTTCTGTTGGCATATATACAGCGTTTTTTATAATTGTGAAATATTACCGAGCAGCCAGTGGGTGCTTAGCACACATACGGTGCGTAGGACCGGCCGGTGGGTGGCAGGTGTGTAGGAGAAGATAGGGGAAGTGACCAGGCAGGGAAGTGAGCCAATCAGGCGGGCAGCGAGTGCTAGGGGGACCAGTGCACGGCATAAAGTACTCTTTTGCCAAAGAACTAAAACACTGCCACAGAACTACGACAAAATTTAATAAGCCATGAAAGTAGATTTATGAATTCACGGATTTATTCAACTTTATATCGGAATTAACATAGTGAAACTGTATATAGTGACTTGAATCTTGCACATAAAGTTCATTTCCTGTATATATACCTGAAATAGTTTCCAAGACCATTATCATTCATATTCATTAGCAGTACTCCAACTGTCTTGGAAACTAGTTCAGGTATTTATATAGGAAGTGAAGTTTATGTGAAAGATCCAACTCACTATATATCTTATCTTACAATCATAGTTTATTTTTTATATGCTCACTGTCTACAATCTGAAAAGCAACTATAGCAGAATTTCTCAAATTCAGTCATCTGATATCTGGCAGTATGTACAGATGAAATATTTTAAATGTATATGACAAATCATTATTTCCTTTGCTTTTATATTTTTCTTTGCTTGCTACAAGAATTTTTTTTCTTTTTTACATTTGACTTATTTTTTACACTATGATTATTTGATTTTATATTTTTATTTTGCAACCTTCCCCACCTGAGGGAGCCTGCCAAACAACATGCTTTACCTGTTATAAGCTACATTTACCTGGTCAGAAAACTATTTTTCTAAGATATGCCAATGACTGAACTCATTAAGACCAAATTTATTTCTGAAGTATGGAATCGTAGACTCAAAATTAATTTCCTCCAATCTTCAATCTCTTCAGGCTGACCAATAAGGGTCTCAAACAGGATAGTTGGGTTAACTATGATGAATTTTTTAGCAGAGGGCTTTAACACAATCATTCAATGCATCTAGTGCTGCCATTAACCCTTCGTGGGTGGAAACTCATATATGGCACGCCTGTCCGTACCCTTGAAGGCGGAAACCCATATATGGGTTCTCTGACCGACTCATACTGTGACCGGCTCTTCTTACGCACGAAGTACATAAAAGCTTCAACAGATGGCAGGAGAATGTTCTCTTAACCACTCTGACTTGGGAATTCCCCTATACATGTGCCCAGGATGATTTTAGAAGAGGATTTCACTGGCCGTGCATATCTAGTGAATGGCGTGCTCTTTTTGTTCTGTGTTTTCCCCTTATTTTCAGTAAAATGGCAAGAAGAAAAAGTCTTACAGGTTCTGAAACTTAACTAATTGTTCAAAGCGATAGTGAAGTGTCAGAATTATCATTTAGCGATAGTAAGGCATGTTTTTCCAAGATCACTTCTGGAGTGGGAGGACATATGTGACAATAGTGCACCAGCTGAATGGAAGTAAGTAATTTTGATGCAGGCCCATCACATACTATTACAATATACAATATCCAGCAAGGGCCAGTTCTGCCTTCTGATTTTAATCAAGATACTGATCCACTTGAAATTTTATATTGTTTAAATAAATTTCGAAGTAATGAATGATGCTCTCTGATATCAGAATTTTACTGTACAATTGCAAATTGTTTAAAACTATTTTCATTCATATACTCTCTTTTAAAGCTAGTAGTTACAAGCGTTTAACTGAAATTATCACAATTTATTTTTGAACACATAATAACGAAAATACTGTGCATGGCTTACTTAATCCATGATTCTTCATCAGCAATATCTCGGAAGAACTGGTGCAGAGTATTTGCTTCGTTCAGCCTTGCCTGCCTATGAGCTGCCAAGTTTTTGATTCTCTCGTATCGCTCATTAATGGATTGTCGTTTCTCCTGAATGCTGGCTGTGTCGAACTGTCCACTCTCTATCAGTGAATCTGCCTGACCATTCATATCTAAACAAGATATTAGTAAAATAATTTTAAGAAAAAAAAAAAAAAAAAAAAAAACATATATGTATTCAAAAATAGAATTTTGAAAATAGCTAGGAGGAAAAATAGGGAATTTCTAAGGAAGATTTTGGAATAAAAAAAATTAACAATTGAGTTAATTACAACGATAAGAAGAGATGATTAGCCTCATATATAAGCACAAAGGAATGAACTAGACAGATTAGCACATAAGATCCCCATTTACCAAGAGAAAAGAAAAGTACAAACTCCATGGGCAAAGAAGTTCAGCAAGATCTAAGAAAATATAGAATTAGCATCAAAGATCTAGTAAATATAAAACTGTTAAAAAATTGCAAAGGTGAAGTATCTGTCTGAAGAGAAACTAAGGAGAACAACTAATTATTTACTAGCATGCGTCAGAGAATGAAGGAATACTGGCTTAGGAGGAAAGAATGTGGCCCATATATAGCTGAATAAGAATAATAATCATCATTAAAAAATAAGAACTATACCAAATAAAAATGTATATAAATCTGATTTATGTCACCATAAAAAGCATTAAAAAAAAGGTAGGAGACATATTTACCGTACCTCCAGTTATGCGCTCGAGAAAACTGTTATAGCCTATGAGATGTGAATATATTTTATCAGTTTCCATTTATTCCTTGAAGGAAAAAATAGGCATTTAAACTAAAATGCCATTGCTCTTTCAGAATTCTTCCCAATTAGAATGATATTAGAACCTCTATGAGCATTCAAATTTCTATTTAATGCAAAGTATTCTTGATTTATCTTCCTCTTACAAAGTAAACTTGATACTTGAGTTCTACTGTATTTACAAATGTCATACCTTTGATACGATCATCATGGGCCTGAATGTCTGCTTCAACCAGCTGATGTTTTTTTATTAGATTCTGAACAGAAGCAAGATCTTTACCAGAGTCCTCAGACGTAAGTAAAGATTCTACTTCTCCCAACCAGAAGTCCAGATCTTTAACAGCAGCAATGTACGTGCGCTGCTTGTTAGCTTCCTTCAATTTCACAGTCTTCTCTGTTGTCTTCTGAGTAAGATACTCCCATTGATCAGCAATAGAAGCTAATCGTGCCTAAAAGGCAAAAATTTAAGGAATCAGTAAACTACCATGCTTAATTTAAGAGTTATTCATGATGGCAACCTTTATTTTAATAATTTGTTAAAAGTGCCATTAACAATCTGTGATGTCATTTTTATGTGCTTTTATTCTCTGATTGCATGCAGATATTGTGAATATGCTAAAACATCAGTAATGATGACGATTTAATGAGGCACCTGAATGTCTTTCAAATGCCCTCTAAAGCCGGAAGTAACATTTGTTAATTTGTAGGATAATTTCTATTGTTGAACAGTCTGTATACTAGATTTGTATACATTATTATTATTATTATTATTATTATTATTATTATTATTATTATTTTTTTTTTTAACTGTCCTTCTGATTATTGTTTCTCATTGAAAATACAAACTTTCATAACATTACAAATTAATATTAATATACTGTATTTATATGTAAATAGGGAAATAACACAGTGAAATGTTGACATCTGTAATAAACATTGGGTTTGGAAAGTTCCCACAAACTTCAATTATTATTTAGTATTCAGAATATGTTTCAAGAGATATTTCTCCCATCTTCCAAATGAGTCTGAATCAGCAGAAGATTTGGAAACGCCATTTGAAACATATTTTTAAGCTTTTGCAACCCCAATTTGAATGAGTTTATGAATGATAGCTATTATCAACATATCCAACAATAGGAAAAAACTCAACTCTCAAAATGTCACAAATTGTGTAAAAAATGTGAATTTTTGTTAATTTTAAGCCATGAGATAAAAAATGGCTGAAAAACCAAAGAAGCATAAATCAATAAAAAGCGGATTTTAGTACATAATTAAATTGTCCATATCTATTTATCGCTAATTTCATTTATTGTTTGGAATTCAATAGTACCTACCATAATGAAATTATAATTGTCACTACCTCAAATTTTGATCAATTATTGCATTACTTCAACTATCCCGAGGTTCTGTTAAAAAAATGTCCACGAAATTACATTACTACAATACTTTGAATCAATACTCTTATTTTAATCTACTGCATATAATGATTATATCAGTATCACTATTCAATTTGAAATGCTGAATGGACAGCTGATACTAACTGCTCTTATGGCCAGTTTCAGAAAAGCACTTCTTGATGTTTGATTTACTTCAGTGTGTTGAGTTGCAGGAAAGTTAATTTTTAATCAGGTGGCTGTGATTAACAGACTCTCAATTTGATGGGGAAAGGTATATATGGTAACACCGCCAAACCGACTCGCAGTCCATCATTCTGCTGTTTACAGCACCCATTTTCCCTTTATTTCGTAGTCTATATAGGTATATAAACCATACAGTATTTTGCTAATTACTTCTAGCGTATTTTTTCTCTTGCTATGAAAATGTGGGATGTCAAAAAGAAATCCAGGGGCCCAAATTTTAGCTCCGACAGATGATGAATATAGTACAAGGCTTTAGGCCAAATATGAGCATTAACAAAAACAAAAATAGTTATGCAGTTTGGGTGAAGGAAAAGGAAAATGTATTTCAAAACACTGTTTACTATTGTTATAGGATTTAAATATTACACATTGCCTTACCTATTTCAGTAAATGCCAATGACAGTGATGCCAAAGTAAAAGTATTTTGCAAATGTAATCATTTTATGTCATAGGTGTTTCTTTCCTTTCAATATATACAGGGTGTTAATGAATAACACCGAAATATTTTACCTGTGTATAGAGGGGACATAGACAAGCAACTTTTATTAGGAGAATTTTGCTCTATGGATTCAATTCTTCCTGTTATAACATAGAATATCCCAAGGATATGCACGCCACTGTCTTCTAATACTTGAAATGATGGGAAACAAAGGAACAGTGAATATTGTGTAGTGGTCGGGAAAATTGTAAAAAATGACGATCGATATCTTACAACTCTGAGGGAAAAAAAGACAAACGAAACATTTTTGTTAGGTTTGGAATTAGGAATAAAAACATAATGCAGTGGCGGGCAATCATGTGATTAATTAGTAAATTTTGCAGATTATGAAAATTCTAAATTATGGTATAGCTGTTGATGAATTGTTAAGAATCAGGTTTTTATCAATCGCTAAGAAGGCATGAAGTCAATTTAATGAAAATTTTAACCCTATTTCGCTCAATTATTGAGTTATGAGCACCAAATTTTAAGGACTTTAATGCCCTGTAGCATACACATTTTACGTCATAGAGCAAAAATGTCCTAATAAAAGTTGTTTGTCTATGTCCCCTCTATACACAGGTAAAATATTTCGGTGTTATTCATTAACACCCTGTATATAAATATTGTTTATGAAATCTAAGAGGCTGAGAAACTTCGGCTGTTACACTGATTTAGGTTTTTTAGGCAGTAGAAGGAATAAAGTAAGGACAGCTACATAACCTACGTGATTTTGTCCTTATGATTCTGACCTAGGCAAGCTTTTAAAAATGCACAAGCAATTCTCATAATTTTTTCCATCTTGAGAAAAGTTTCTTGTGCTTTACATTTAATTCAAAGGAATAATAATAATAAAGTCAATTAAAAATATTAAGTGTATTTTTCCTGAGAAATAGCATATAGCAGATAACAGCATACAGTATAAAATGCATTTGATCAGAGAATCAGTGGTTGACTAGGAAAAGTTGGCTGGTCAAATCTGATGGCCGATTGATTGTCGATCTACATTGATTGTCCTTTATGCAACAAGAGAGGAACTGATGGCCAATCAAACAATCTTTGATGAAGCTGAAATCATGTTTTCTGCAACCAAGCATTAGAAAAACAGTATAATAATTACTAACCTGAACAGCTTCCTCTGATCCAGCACACTGGTGCTTATCGATCAGGTTCTGACCCATGGCAAGTACACTCTGGATTCTGTCTGCATTAGCTGCCAATTCTGCTTCGAATGCCTGGTGCTTCTGGTGTTTAGATTGAATGTTAGCAGGATCCTTGTAACTTTCTTCAGTTGCCAGTTGCAATTTCTCTGCAATCCAGTTCTCCATTTCATCAGCATCTCGGCTGAAAAAAGTGAAAAGCAACTTGTTACGTGTCAGATTAATAATAAAGTGTGAAGTAGAAACCGCCTAATTTCTTTTGACTTAATATAAAGCAATATTGGAAAGCTGTGCCCTACCTGAACTGCTGAAGGGTCTGGGATTCTCCAAGTCGTGATCGCTTTTCAATAAGAGCTTCTTTCAAGTGACGCCACCGATCCAGAACTTGTCGACGCTTCTCATCAATAGGCTGAGATGCATAATGTTCAGCTGCAATCAGCTGATCAGCTAATGTTTGCAGTGCAGCAATCTTTTCTTCCTGCAATGTTTAAAATCACACTCAACTGCCATCCACTCACAGAAAGAATAAAGACACATTTTAGTATTTAAAAAGAAACATTTGCTACAAGACAACAATCTGATCAATGACACTTACATGGGCATTAATGGCCTTATCAAAGTCCTCATGTTTCTTAATGAGAGCTTCAACATTGTCACCTTTCGAATCTACTTCTTCTGCAGCAAGGAAAGCCTCACGAGAAGACATCCAGTTTTCTGCCTGTTCACAATCTCTGTAGAAGAGCTGAAGTTCCAAGCACTGATCCAGTTGCATTCGTCTAGCTATCCATGCCCTGAAAAAAGATTTACAATTTAAGGAATAAAATAATTTTTTATTTATTTCCTGAAAGAGTTCACAAATGCTTTGTTTGTATCAGAATTTAGACCTAGGATTATTCTATAAAAATACCATATCTTTGTAAATGCTTTTCAAAAATATAAAAACAATATTTATTTACTTATATGGCTCATGCTTAAACTTGCCTGAATGACACAGAAGAGCATGCAAAAATTATTACAGTGTAAAATGACAATAATTGGATACATCAGTAACAATAAAAAAAAAAAACAATAAAAAAAATAAAAAATAAAAAAATAAAAAAAATATATATATATAAGATGGATTACAGAACTTACGGAAGATATGGCAGAGCTACATATTACAGTAGAGGATTTAATATACAAGACAGACACACTCAAGATATTGAAAGACAAACACACTACACTACAGATGAAAATCAACAAACAGAGAATAGGAAGAGTAGTTCCAGAAGCAGAAAGAAAATTGCGGTCAGAAAGGATGAAGAAGTACTGGGCTGACAAAAAGAAGAAAAACCTCAACCAGAAACCTGACTAAAGTGGTCCTATGAAGGCCAAAAAACTAAAAAAAATAAAAAATTATAAAATAAAAAAAATAAAAATAAAAAATAATAATAATAATAATTAAAAAGAAAACTCAGCCTTGGACCCTCAGTAATTTTGGATTTTTCAGCCTTTTTAACTACTCATCACTAAAGCAGCAGGCTCTGTTACATGCTGAATCTGAATCACACTAAAGAAAAACAATACACTCACTTCTCCAATTCCTGGCGAGCCTCTGTCATGCTCTCCAGCTTCTCCTGAATTTCAACACTGGCATAGTGACCAGACTGAAGAAGCTGTTGACCAAACAGTTCAAATGCCTGGAATGTGCCTGCACGGGCATCAATCTCAGTACGGTGCTCCTAAAAGTAGACAACAAGTACATATTAATTAATGATACAAGAAACGAAAAAGTCATAACATTGAGGGATATCTGTTTTGATTGGTTCAATCACAGAAATTTACTAGTGCACAAGATTTTAATGTTTTAAGATACAGTACCCAGGTAGAGACAACACCAACTGAAGATGATAGGAAGTCTCCACAGAAGTGAAGCATAGCCTACAGTTTATTAATATTAGGGGGAAAACTGTTTCAATGTTTTTTGTCTCTTTGCTGTCCGATTGCATAAAGATTTGCTTTTAAGTGTTTAATTAGGCTGAAATTTATTCAAAATTGATTTTAGATAATGAGAAGAATTACTTTCATAAGGTTTACTTGAGTTTAAAAAATACAGGTACAGAAATCACACAGAAAATTACTGTGGATAAAGAGGAAAAAATTAATTAGTATAATTGATCACAATTATTATTATTATTATTATTATTATTAACAAAATGAAAAACTGAAATTGTTGTATTAGTCAAAATCAAACTGAAATATTATCAATTAACACGCCAATGTTAAAAAAGGATAGAAAAAATATATGAGGCTACAAAAAAAATTGGTAGTAGCTTCTGCTTCTGCTTGTTTTTTTTTAATTGTCTCTCAATCAAAATTATTCATGGACATGGTTATGTTCATATTTTATTTAATAAAAAGTATAAATGGCTAAGACTTGACCCAGTGATATTCACTTTTAGTTACTCAAATTTGATGCCTGAACGGCATGAGAACTACATGTATGACCTTAAAGTAAGACTATAAAGAATAATAGTTACAAACATGTTATTACTGTTTTACCTTATCTAGTGAAAAAGAAGCGGTATAGGTACTGTGGTAAAAGAATAGGAAGGAGGAATGCATATCTCTTAATACCTAAGGATACTCAAAAGCTGGAAATTAGAAGACAGAGCAATGAGGTTGGAATATACAAAATCTGTAACGGCTAAATATGGCATGAACCTAACTAACATCAACATGCAGTTTAGCACATAGATTAGTTTATCACTCGGAAAAAAAATATACTGTATTTAGAAAGAAAAAATATTACACAAATATAATGTTGTAACAAACATTTACTGACAAAAAGTTTAAGCCAGAAAATTAAAATTCAAAAGGAAGATACAACTTCAATAAGAAAATAAAACTGTAACAAATAGCAGATTAAAATTTGTGGCTAAATTTAAGAAGGTGTTTAGTGGTGATGAAAAATATAATGATGTCAAAAGGAGTAAAGCATTAAGATATAATGAACATTGGAAACATATCAGTACTACCCTTTAAAGGAATGTCTAATAGTAGCATGTTACTTTTATTTCTTACTTTATAAACGACTGTAGCAGAACATTATAACCATAAACTAGTGCTGCTAACTTAACTCTGTTTCTTAGCAGATTCTTGCTTATACATATTCTACAGAGCAACTTTTTATGGCACTGTATTATTTCAATATTTAGAGGCATAAAAATTGGTTTTGCAGTATGCACATATCGTTGTCGGCCTCTACGCTTGTCTGAGTGTACGCTTCTCTCCTGTAGTTCCATAAAACAGTGGTCCAGTTGATGGAGGTGATGCAGATGGCTTATTAGACCATCCGATGTGGGCATGGTAGTATTTTTTGACATATTTACTTTCTCTGGCGAGTTTCCTCTTCCTGCCTTCAGTGTTCCTGTTCAACTGGTTAACTGCAACTGAGATGGTAGCATGCCAGTTAGCTCGGTCCACTGCAATAGTATGCCAGACGTTTGGGTGATATTTTACTCATCTCCCAGGTCATTATATTGCTTCAGTGGATTGCCACAAGTCCTCTTGCCAGGTTCACCGTCAAGGTTTTTCTGTGGGAGTCTACTGTCGTTCATACGATGAACATGACAGGTCCACCTGAGTCGGTGTTCGAGGACGACAGCTTTTATACTGTATAGTTCTTGTTTCTCGAGTACTACAACATTCATTATATGGTCTTCCCATTTGATGGTTATAATGGACCCAAGTTTTTGCTGTTGGAAGTGTTCCAGTTTCTTAATGTCATGGCAGTATAAGGTCCAGGTTTCATATTCATAGAGTAATGTGGAAATAACAACAGCTTCGTACACCATTAATTTTGTGTTAATCCAGGTTGTGTCCACAGAAATTTCGAATTAAATCTCCCTGACAGGAACTTACATTTTTCTGACCATAAAAATCAATGTTTTCGGTTCTTTTTAAACAAAACAAGGGAAAAATCCAGCCTCCTCCATCCCCATAACAAAAATAAGAAATGATTAGGTTACGTACTGAAAAGAAATAAGCTTACACAGTCTGGGTTACACGGGACTGGAGCAAAACACATGTCCCTCACATTTCGCTCACTGGGGATTGTTATTTTCCCTGACTATTCCATATTTTTGTATAAATTTCTGTGACTTTTTCCTTTATTTTACAAAATTCCTGAACTTTCCCCGACTGATTTCAATTTCCCTGACTTTCCAGAATGTGGACACTCTGTAATCATTTTATCTTTAATCTGGAATACTCAATGTGAGAGCCAACCAAAGGGTGGGTGGCCTACATTCCATTCTCCACGCCCTTCTTAGCCTAAGGCCACACGGGCTTGTTTCCGTGCTGCGGCTCTGCAGGAAAACAAACAAAATATATAGATTACATTGAGAGATGTGAGACGGGCCACATGGGAGTGATTCATCGCAGAAAAGGAGTCATTTTGCTGCGTCTTAAAAGTTGCCCGCTCAAGGAATGGGCTGGGGTCCATTTGTTTGTTGGTTTTCATGCTGACTGGCCACACGTGCATCCTTTCAAGCAGCTGTTGCAGTTGTGTTTTCGCCACCATTTCGATTATCAATCTTAATAACAATGGGACATTTAGATAGTGAATTAATTATACTGGAAGTACAGAAACACCCTTGTTGGTACGATATCCGGGTTCATGATTTCAAAAACCGGGATATCAATAACTGCAGTAGTTGTCCGAGAAAACTGGGAAGAGATCGATAATGAAAACGAAACTAATATCGTTAAGTGAAATATTGTTTTAAGTACAATGTTTGGAAAATTATTCATAATTTATTCTTCCAATTTTAAGGAGGGACGTAGGGTTTTAGGAAATAGTTCATACTCCTAAAGTATTGCAGCCACAGTTATGAAAATTTTTACTCTCATTTGGTATGTTATGGTAATAATTATGGCAAGGCAATTGATGATTTTGCATCATTTTTATAAGAAAGTTAAAAGATAGCTCGGATATATATAAATGTGTATCATTAAACAATTTATTAAATAAGGGCAATTAGTTTTTGCATTTTTGCTTTATTTTGCACTTTTCGTCATTTTCAAGAGATAGGTAATTTTTTGACAATTTTTAGGTCTTTTTTCGCATTTTCACGTCTTTTTCTGCATTTTAGGTCATTTTCGGTATTTTTAGGTATTTTTCGCCATTTTAGGTAAAGAAGAGCTTTTCCATAAAGGCCTACAAACCGTTTCAGGCAGCAGACAGTAGTTTTTATTTGAGAATGTCCGTCAAATATACATAGTTCATTTTAATTCAGGTTTATTGTAAACACCATATCAGTTTGTCTTGTAGCAGTAAAGAATTATTTTTTCTTTCTTTTTAAATTGCACATATTTTCTAGGGGCAATTAGATGGGCACGCCAGTTCAGAAATGATTTGTTTTTGCTATGGGTGTCCAGGTTGTACACATTTACTTTTTTTAGTAAGTTTTTTTATATTGTAAATTCATATATAACACACTGTCATCCGTTAAATTGCTTTTAGCAATTCATTACTTAAAAAAAACTAAATATAAGTAATAATGGAAAATGATATTGGTCATTGTTAAAAATTTTGTAATTTTTCACTATTTTTAGGTCATAAATGCATTTTTTATTTTGCGTTTTTTCACTGTTTTATGGTAATTAAATGCCTTGCTCTGATAATAATATACCACTTAAAAATACATTTTTTTGTCATTAGTATTTTTATTTATTTTCTTTATTTTTAATTTAATCGCCACACTTATACACCTTTTCTATGGAAACCACTTAATGGGTAACTATGAAACTTTGACATCTTAATTTTGGTTTGCAAGGCCAATAATTTATTAAATTATTAAAACTAATTGAAACCTGCTTACTTTTAAAAGATCCATAAAACTTTCTATTCAGGCACTTTTTAAAGTACTTTCCATTATCTACTTTTAAGAAATCTGATGTTCGATATAAAATTTGTGTTAAAAGTCAGTCCTCTTACGCCCGGTCTCACCGACAGGGGTTAAAAATACACTAACCCCGGGTTTGTTAACCTCGGGCAAAAATTCTAACTCGTCCTTGTGACTCATGCGTTTCACCATGCTTTTTCGGCAGAGAGTTAACTAACACCATTTTAACACTCGCAGGAAGTAGGAACAGTAGCAATCTAGTAGGCAGTGATTGAAAATTCGTTTTTATGAATGCACTTCATTACGCAGTTCTTTTGTTTTCTTTATTGGCGAATGTCATCAACCACGAAACAAACTTACAAATATTTTAAAAGTCTCTACTAATTCCGTTTGTTATGAAGTACAAGTCAATAATAAAGTGCAAAGAAGCAATCAAAGAGAAGGATGATGCTTGGGAGAAAATTACGAGGGAGTTTAATAGCATTAACATGGTCCTGTATGTGATTATAACGTTTTCTTCAGTTCATTAATTATTTTTCTGTAATACAAGTAATTATAGTATACAATAAACTACAGCATTAATCGTTTTTCACACATTCTTCTTTATTTTATCTTCTTCTTCCAAGTATCTTTTATGTATCGGAAATGTATATTTGCACTTGGAGAGTGCAAGTTTTAGAAATCAGCTGACTTCGAAGGTCACTGAACTCTTCTGCTCCCTTACAGTAGGCCAGCCGTGATAACTTCAAAGACAGAGTAACTCTCCACAAACGAAATATGCGTATGAAATAAGTTTTAATTACCAAAAATTATTGTGCTAACTTGTATATTACTGGAGCTAGAAGCGTTGTCGTGACATCTTCTTAGACATCTGATTTTAGGCGTAAACACACGCATTCTTCATCTGTGAACCTAATTCTGTTCAATTTCCTCCTCAGTAAGCAATTCTATGACAGGTCTTTTGGTGCATACGTGTTTCAGAAAAGCTGGTCTTGGTAAAGTGCGGGGAAAATTCATAACAAATCCCGATATTCCGATCTTGGACAGAAACACTGTATGTAAACTTGTAATTAATTTTAAGGAAACAAGTTATCTGTGTTGAATAAATATCAAGAAATTACGCAGGCATGCTTTCTGAAAAGTTTGATGAAATAGGAGAAATTAGAACAGTATCTGAATAGAATTAAACAGGATTCGCGGAATAGGAATACGTCTGTATAGGCCTAATTCTTTGCGGACTATGCACTCGCTCAGTTACCGGGACTTGTTGCAATAACTGCCGGGAGAAGGGGCTCTCAGGAACCAGTGAAAATAATAGATTGTCTAGTTTATTATTATTACTAATAGCCTACTTGTAATATTATTATTGATAAAACAATGCTGTTATTAAACTTTTTAATTTATTTCCGTGACAATAGGGAAATACAGCAATTCTACATCAATTGCTTAGTTTACAACAGACATTTTAGCCCCGAGTTAGGCTTTTAACCCAAGGGAAGGTAGGGGTTAACTTAACCCCAGGGGTTAAAACTAACGAGTGTCGATGAAACAAAATTTTCGTCAAATCGAGAGTTTAGAACGTGTAACCCAAGGTTAATTCTTAACCCCTGTCGATGAAACCGGGCGTTATTAATGCAAATATTAATAAATGGCTACATCAAAGTTCCGTTCCAAGGAAATGTTCATTTATTTGTTATCAAAAGTTTCATGCAATTATCTTGAACAGTTTCTGAGAAAAAGGTACATAAGCATTGATAAATGTGGGGGGAAAGTGTTTAAAGTTACTTATTTTTGGTTTCGTTTTGCTGGACATTCAAAGGAGCACGGGAGAGTAGGCTACTGCATTACAGAAATGATGATTCGTCCATATATTGCTCGCAACCAACACCTAAAACAACAACCGGAATAAACAGACCATGTCTGTTTACACAACATTCTCAGCGTGAGGAGAAGCTCGTGTGGCCATGAGGACTGCAGACTTTCCGACGCGTTTTTTTCACGCAGAACCACAACATTAAAACAAGCCCGTGTGGCCTTAGGCTTAGAGGTACAATAATGAGAGTTTGAAATATACATTACCAGAAACTCATTTTTCACAAAAAGTAGAGTTAGTACACTCAAATACCCAGATGATGAGTTGCTATTAATAGTGTTATTTTAAAGTACTTGTTAAACATGCTGAATATGAATGTGGTTTTGTTGAGTATTATCTGTAAGGTTTTAATGGGGTTAAAACTGCAAACAAAACAATTACAGAATGCCATATGGCCACTGCACACTAGACAAGCAGTGTACCTGTGGGACCCCATAGTGAGCATCTACTTCAGCTCGGTGGTTCTATAAGAAAACAACGTAATGTCATCTTTTCATCCATAGAGCCATCAAAAACAAAAAAAATGTTTTCTTAACAGATTTCTACATTACAATCAAAAAACGAAACAAAATTAAATGTAATTTTTAAAAAAGGAGTAGATTTATTTTTTACACTTAAAAATACTGTGTATAAACAACTTTGATTAAAATTAGAAAACTCAATTACAGCATTCTTTTTAATGAAATTCGTATCCCTCTTTAAGAATTCCTGTTATGCTGCTGTACTTTCTCTGGCATAAGACTTCAAACAATGAAAAGATAAGTTGTTAAACTAAGGGACAAAATAAAGATACAGGAGAAATATAAAATAGGCTAACTTCAAAAGTAAAACCACAAAGTAATGGCAGTAGAAGAGAGTTTATGGGAACACAACTGCAATGGTTATGGGCAAGGCAGTACAATTTATGAAGAATTTAGAAAGGAACTTAAAAACACAAAATATTTCAAACAATTAGCATGTAGCACCAATGAATTAATATATAGAAGTTTTTTACCACCTATATTTATAACAAGACAAAAACTAGATTTTTATAGAAATATACAGTTAGAAAGATTTATACAAATATATTATGTATTATGGAAATGGGGTTTTTGAGGTTATAAAATAGTTGTCAAATTGGTCTTTACTGACAATGGCGAAAACAATAAAAGAAAGTAAAATTACAGCTAATTTTACCTCATAAGAAATAATCAGAACCAAAGTTACAACAATTGACTTTATTTAGAATTTTCTATACCTTTTTATATATACACAGAAGAGAAAAAATGTGATGCCTATATGTAGCTGAAAGGGAGTTGCAAGAGAAATAATCTCTTAAATTTGTTTAAAAACAAAATAGCTCTTAACGGAGTCAGTAAAACAAAACAGTTTGACGGAAATATACCGGTAACATAATTTTTAAGGTGTGACTGCTTCATAGTACAGGATTCTTATTGGAAGAAGCTGTAGTAGCAAACAGAAACTGGTTAGATGGAACTTTTGTTACCCAGCACGTGTGATTTTTTTCACTGGTTACTTCACTACGAATGGCAATGATTTGATATACTGTATTACGGTACATAAAGATTTATGACAGCTAACTTATATTTCCTGTTGTTTCTCTTTGCAAATGAAGGTCAACTTGTTGAAATTAGCAAATGCATTAAAATGTAGCTGGAAAGTAATGATAGTCACAAAACAAAGAAGCTCAAAAAATAATATTTTTAAAATCTAGTCAGTTAAAAAAATGAATATCCAGAGACATTTTACAAAGAAGTAAAACTTTAAACAGCTAGCCAAATAACACAAAAAAAGTTTGGAGTTTCTTGTACAGTAGAACAGGCCCAGGAAGGCACTGAATGTGCGAAGTTACCCTCCCTCTCGAACCCACTACTCTCTTTCAACAGCCAGGTACATGCAACTAAATCGTTGATTCTGGGACTAGTCGCTTGGAGGTAAAACAAAAAGGGGGGGATGAATGTAGGGTTAGAGCATTTGGGCACTTCTAATGCTGCGCTTACACACTGTTCACTTCCATGTTTTTAAACTTATGTACTCAATTTTTTAAGGCACTAATTTCTCTCCATTAAAATTTGTCTTCACCTTAGTTACACGTTTTTACATTTGTATGTTACATTTTCAGTCCCCACATAAGGAATTCTATAATAGAATTTATTCTATCTATTATATGATTTTTTAAAGGGCAAGGAATAAGTCACTCATGTAGATGTTTCCATAAGGCTCACACTAGTCTCAAGTTTCTGTACACTTTAAAAAAATGTAATATTGAAACTTTTATTCAGTGAAACATTATACTATGTTAATTAAATGAGATGGTTGACATTTAAACACTTTAGACTTCACTTTTACTTACTTCTTTGCAGAACATACAGTAGATTATCAGTTGAAAATGTGGGCAAAGCCCATGAAACATACATTCCACAAAGATGTAAGCAGAAGTGAAGTCCAAAGTGTTTAAATGTCAACCACCTCATTTAGTTAACATTCTGTGCACTCTTTTGAAATGACGCTGCCAAATCAACTACTTCATTGTGGCCCTAATCATGACTGTCAAAACTCCCAAATGCAGCTCTACCCTATAAAAGTACAGATTCAAATCACATGTTTCTTCTGTTCATTTGTATGTTTGGTTCCTCGTTCAATCTTTGAAATTATCCTGAAGTAAACAGAAATAAGTACATCTGTCTCACTCTGGTACATTACGCTTATCTACCTAAGAGTGAGATGCTTACTTGTTTATGCTTACTGTTAAATTTTAAGATGAATAGTTTTCATGTGGTTTTCATTAGCAGCATTTTCTTAGTGGCTTATTGAACTGTGTGTGTAACTTGATAGGAAGCAAGCTTTGGATTCTAATAGTTGATTGCTGAGCAGATGTGCTGTTTACTCATGTACCATATTATATACTTGAATACAACCCGCATATTTTTTTCAAAACTGGCGAACAAAAAAACTAGGGTGCAGGTATTATTTGAATACTGGACTCCTCTCATCTGAATTTCGACATTTTATACCATATCGGCTCAATATAACACAATGCTTTGTAGTAGCCTCACAGTATAGTATAAATGTAGCAAAGCTGGAATGAAAGAAAATGAGACAAACAAGACGCTTTCTTACGCACATGGTCCGCTGGTGAAACAAAGCTTTATGCATAGAGACACTGAGCAAACAGTTGCAGTACAAGCAGAACCACTAATTCGGGGAAAGTTTGTAAAGTTCGGTGAATTTCCACACGACTTTGACCTTGGGTCGGACACATGTCATCGCATGTGGATTCCTGTTGAACAGCTGAATTCAAGAATTGACAGTGGTGGTGTTGTTGAAAGTGTTACGCTGTGCGCATAAGACTGTGAAATTTCGGCTGGGTGTTACATTCTCATTATTTTAGCCTACCGTATTTAATTCTTTTATGATATGTAATGTTAATTATAACTGTTTAATTAAGAATAAAACTGGCAAAATAATTTTATATATGGGCCTATAGATTTTTTTTCCAAATTTCTTTCAGAAAAATTTGGGTGCGGGTATTATTCGGGAGCAGGTAGTATTCGGGTATATACGGTATTTACAAACATACAACTACTTTCTTATTATTCACTACACTCTCTAAGATGATGTAGTAGTATTTAAAGAATTTCAGTTCCATTTGAAATTTCAAAATTTTTCACTTATGCATTATTATAACCATTCCCCTTCAAAAACAAATAACCATGGAAGTTATAGCAGTGCAATTATTTACAGCACATGTCAGGAACCTGAAGTTGTAAAAAATTAATAAACAATTCAAAATAAAAAGTAATGAAACATTCGCCTTTACAATCAGATATACTATATATAAACGTTAAATGCAGTGTTCAGTTATTACGACACTGTAGATATTAATTTCAATGCTGCAGGTAGCATAAACCATAACAATCAAGTCATCTTCCTCACCTGATGTCTCTCCAAAAGTGCCTCAGCTCCAGTCACATCACTGGCCAGCTCATCGCTTGACACCAAACCCATCATGCTATTTATCCATGACATCAGGTCACGGTAGTCACTTAGGAAACGCTGTAGATCATATGAATCAAGCAGCTTCTCCTTGCGGCTGTTTGCCTTAGCTGTTAATTGAGTCCATTCTTCATTGATTTCCTTCTGTTTTGCATAGGTCTGATCTGCTGTTTCAGGATGTGTCTGCATTAGTCGGTTGGCGGTTTCATCTAGTTGGCGAATCTGTTAGACAAAACACAATAGATGAAATGAAATGCTAAAAAAGGGTAGAAGTAACATCATCAAAAAGCAAATACATAAGAAAAGAAGCAAAATAAGGAAAAAGTTATGGCAATTTCTCATTAAAGGAAAACTTCTATTCTCCACAATTTTAATGGTTGCTCTGATAGACTTTTTCGGTAAAAGAGTATACTATGCACAGTCTATTATGCACATAATGGACACACCTTAATTTTATGCCACTAATCCTCACATATTGGACGAATTAAATGTGTAGAGTCTTTAGCCCAACAACCAATATGAATCTAGTAAGGAGTGTGTAAGACTTGAAGTAAGACATATTATGTTCCTTATTTCTGTTTGAAACTCAAAGATCACTACTATTATGAATTTTGAAATATACAGACATGCAGAATATATCAATGTCATTTGAGGTTTGATTTCTTTGGTACACAGACACTATATCAATTGAATCTTGACTTCATATTTATGTCATCTCAAAATTACTCGAAAAGTATTTGTGGTCGCCCCTCAGAACTTTTTTACAAAAATTAAAGCGTGTAGTTACAGTACTTTTGACATTTCAGTGTAGTTTTATTTTAATTGTTAATTATTGGATTAGAATGAAGTGAAATATTATGATTGTATCAGGCTATATTGTGAAATGCAATAAAAATGTATACTACAATGGAAGCATTTAAAAGAAAAATAACATTAGTAAGAACACCAAAATCCTAAAACTTCCCCTGAAAATAAACCACTTTGATTGATTTTAAGAACAGCTGAGTTCTTGAAGAGTTCTCAAAATGTATCTTATAAAAAATATCATACCTTATCTCCAAGAGCAGCCAAGTCTCTCTCAAGACCCTCATGCTTACGCTGAAGAGCCTGAACACTGCGCAAATCTTTACCCAAGTCATCATTATTCAAAGCTTCATCCTTCTCCTGAATCCAATCCTTGGTTTCATCTACATCACGATGGAAACGTTGGACTTCATGAGCAGAACCAAGCTGAGTTGCTCTCTCTGAGGTGAGCTGTTGCAGTGATGTCCACTTCTGGTTCAGATCCTAATAGAAAACAACAAGTGTAACATCAAGTCATCAATCTTCACTATTATTATTATTTATTTATTACATCCCCAGTGCTATCAATGGCTGTTAATAATAATAATAATAATAATAATAATAAATATAATAATACTTTATTCATCCGTTATATCAAAGTACATTGATGTAGGATACGTCAATCTTAACCTAAGAAGAAATAATGAACTTATAATACAGATAATCTTAACATAAGAAACAACTTATAAAGTACTATACTTATGCACTACTTAATTCAGGGAGTAGCAAAAGATGCACTGTGCTGTGAGTTGTGGATTAGATATTCTTCTATGGAATAGTAGCACCCATCCATTAAATAATTTTTGACAGCTGCTTTAAATTTCTTGACCGAGTGCATTGCTTTGATGCCATTGGGGAGTTTATTGTAAAGATGAATTCCATTGTGTTCAAAACTTTGTTCAAACAGGGAGGTATTATGGCTTAAGATACATAAATCTGTTTTGTTCCTTGTATCATAAGAGTGTTTCTGCAAATTTGTTTTGAATTGGGAATGTGACGATTTTATATGCAAAAGGACTTCATATATGTATATGCAGGGAAATGGTAAGATTTCCAAGGTTTTGAAATATGGTTTACAGCTGACTGAAGGTGATATCTTGACAATTGTCCTAATTGCTCTTTTTTGTAGTCTGAAAATTTTTAAAACATCTCTTGCACTGCCCCAACTTAAGATACCATATGACATTAATGAATGAAAATATGAAAAGTATACGATTCTTAACACGTGAATGTCTACCAATTCTTTCATTGATTTTATAAAGAAGCAGACTGAACTCAATTTTAATGATAACTGTTTGATAAGTATGTCCCACTTTAAATGTTCATCTAGCCATATACCTAAGAATTTGGTTGATGATGCATAGCATAATGGTTTATTGCCTATATATAAGCTCAGAAATTGTATGGTGTTATTTAATTTATGGTGGAAACCTAAGGCCACTGTTTTGTCTTCATTTACCTTTAATTTATTGTTTTGAAACCATGTTAAAATGTTTGCATTAAAATTGTTGCTGATACAATTTGTAAGTTCTACTGTGTTTTTGCCTGTTATAAATATGCTCGTATCATCTGCAAAAAGAGTAAGTTTTATATTGTTTTCTGTTGAACTAAGACTTTCTCCCAAGTCATTTATGTAAAATAAAAACAACGGTCCAAGAATCGAACCTTGAGGAACTCCTTGAAGCACTAGTTCTTTCGATGAGGATTTTGATTTAATCTCCTTGCTTTCTTCGTCTACATAATCTATTTGTACAAACTGAACTCTGTTTAACAGATAGGATCGAAGCCAGTCCAGACAAAGTCCTCTAATGGCATATGAATTTAGTTTAGCCAGAAGAATGTCGTGATCAACAAGATCAAATGCCTTAGAGAGATCTAAGAATATACCTAGGCCTATTTCTCTACTGTCTAATGTTCTGTATACATGTTGAAGAAAGTTTCTCAATGCAGAGGCAGTAGAGTGGCCTTTGCGGAAGCCATATTGGCATTCTGTTAGAATATTGAATTTGTTACAAAAAGATATCAGTCTTTTGTACATAATTTTTTCAAGTATTTTGGAGAAAATGGAAAGAATTGAAATTGGTCTATAATTGTTAATATCTTCCTTTGATCCTTTTTTAAATAGTGGTTTAATTTTGGACGTTTTAAATATATCTGGAAAGGTTCCAGAGCTAAATGATAGATTTACTAGAAAGCACAGTGGATTCCGTAAATGATGGCTACACTGTTTTATAAGATGGTTAGAATATCCATCAAGATCTCTGGACTTCTTGTTTTTTAAGTTTCTAATGACGGACTCTATTTCATTTTCATCTGTGGGCGATAGATACATGGTTTATTGTTATGGGTGAGTGTACAAGGTGTTGCGTAATTAATGTTATTGTTATTATTGGAATTATTGGAGCTTATTTTTATCAGGTCACTTGCAATTTGAATGAAATACTGGTTAAAACACGTTGCTACTTTTAGAGGGTCTGTTAATTTGTTCTTTCTGATTTTTGAGACTTATATTATCTTGTGTCTTATGAGATGAGTTTCGAGTTGTTTTAATTATGTCCCAAATTGTTTTAGATTTACATACTGAGTCCGTGATTTTATTATTATTGTGCATTTTTTTGGCCGCCCGGATTACTCGGTTATAAGTACTTAGTTTTGTATTCATGTATGTACTCAAGAGATGCAACAGAAGCTTTGTTTTTCTAAGCATACAGATTAAGGAATTTTAAGCGTTCACTGGATATTCTTATTCCTTGGGTAATCCATTGATTTTTGGGTAGTTTGTTCACATTTATTTTTTTTTCCGTGAAGGCGATGTCAGCATAGTGATTAAATGTTAATAAAAATTCTTTACAAGCTTCATTAATTGAATTTTCCTTGTATATATTATTCCATGTTTCCTTGGACAAAAGGTAATTAAAATAACTAATAGTTTCCTTGTTTACTGCTTTTACGTGTTTATAAATTTTCTTAGTTTGCTTTTTCTTATGTTCACTAATATTGATATTTAATAGGTATAGCAACTGGCAATAATGATCCGATAGTGCAGAATCAAAAACTACTACTTTGTACTCCCAGACTAGAGAATTTAATACTACTTGATCAATTGCACTTGCAGAATCTTTTGCTACTCTCGTCGGTTCTTTTACAACTGGCTGTAACCCATAAGCATTCATTAGAACAGTTATTATTATTATTATTATTTATTTATTACAAGTGATATTACAAGAGGTATTACATTTAGTAAATACACCCGAATGAGCAAGACTGCTCGTGCTCGGGTGCCGTTTCAAAAATATCAAAGTGAAGAAAGAGGAGAGACAAAGAAATAGAGTGTATAATGTGCTTAACTAAAAAAGAAAGTAAAACAAAAACATTAAACATAAAAACATAAATACATAAAAGGAGTGAAACAAAAATTACTTAAAAGCTAAAAAATTATATCATCTTATCATCAGTTATATCATCCTTTTCTTTTCCTTGGCCTAAGAAGTTTATATTCAGATCCCCTACAATTATGACTTCTTTTTTACTTCTGTGAAGGAGATCTAGCATGGCATCTAGTTTCTCATATAATATTTTAATATTGCTGCTCGGGTTCCTGTATATACATATAATAACAATTTCATAATCTACTAACTCAATTATACTGGCTTCAAAATGTTCATCAGTGCTTGATTGACTTATTTCCAGTAGCGTTTTGAATTTGATGCAGTTTTTTATAAAAATACAAGATCCGCCATTTTTTTTAGCTTTTCTACAGTAACTGCTAACCAGAAGATAATTAGGTAGGTTGAAGGTTGCTAATTCAATTTCTGATAACCAGTGCTCCGTGAAGCATACTACATCATATGGCTGATTTTCAAGTAATATTTCAATGTTTGGTTTTTTATTTCTTAAACTCTGTATATTTTGGTGAAAGATTAAAAGTGGATTCGGTTTGGTATCTCTATTCTTGACAGATTCATGCCTTATTATCTTTAAGTTGTTGTTGAGCCTGGGTGAAGGATTAGGTTGAAAATTATTTGCCCTAACATTTTCTGGTACTGAGCATACCTTAGTTGCATCAACTGAATCTGATGTTAGTTTCCCTGTTCCATACATAAATTGATGACCTTGGTTATAGCTTTACCTAACAGAAAGGAACCCCTTCTGTTTAAATGGAGACCATCTTTACCTAGGCAAGAATCCTTAAGGTATTTGTTAACATCCAAGAATACAGCTTTCAATTTTTCACAAATCCACCTGAGGTTATCATTAATTTGATTTATGAACTGTCTCGGACATCACGTCTATTGACAATACTGTTTACAACCACTTTTGCTGCAGGGAATTTCTTTTTTGCAGACCACACAAGATCATATACTTCCCCCATCACTTCGTCTGCACTGTTTGATGTTTTGATGTCATTTGTGCCAACATGCAACACAATCACTTTATTTTCGTTCTCACTTTCATCTTCCTCTATTTTTTTTGCGAGCTGAGCAGAATTTATGCCTCTAAACACTTTCACCTCTGCATTTTGAACCTGAATATGTTTAATTAAAGAGTCACCATACACTACTGCATTGCTAGATTTCTTCTCGATGACAGGATTGATCCATTTGAACTTGGATTCGTTGGCACGTCTTGGTTGAACAGGCATTGAGGCTAGGCCTATATTGAGGTTATGTTCGCCGGTACCGTTCCCTGCGAAGTCTGGTTTAGCAGAAACAGATTTCTTGAAGCTGTTTTGTACCTGTTTTGCTTTGTTGCTTTGTATCTGTTGATTCCTCAATAACGGATAAGACGCCAAATCTATTGCTTGTTGAGACTACATGTTCTGTCCTAGCTTTGGAAGCAATAATGCTAGCGTACGTTTCCTTCTCTGATAGGAATTGAATGTGGGCTTTTAGATCTTCCTTTTCTGTTTTGAGAGCTTTAATTTCTTCATGTGCCTTTTTTAGGTCGTTATTCAATATATCTATGACCATTTGAAGAGACACTATGGTTTCTTGTGATGACCGGTCCTGTACGAGCTGTTCGTCTTCCTGCTCGACTATTGAGTTTTTTATAGCACTGGAACTGGATAAAGCTTTGCCTTTATTTGTAGAGAGATCCTTTTCACTGCGGATCATAATGCTCCTTCCTTTTATGGATTGTTCTTCTTTTTTCACTTTGTTTTCACTAGATTTTAGGAGCTTACCGCGAGTCACTATGTTGCTCGGCGCCACCTAATCAACATAAAGCTGAAGGAGTTTTCTACCTAAAGCAGATGGATTGGCAATAAATTTTGGCGAAAGACAAATACAAGGTGCACTTTAAGCTTCGCCCACGCGATATTCACATTTTGTTTCTCAGCTAAGCATGGTGACAAACTTTCCTTGTATATTGTCGCCGACACTCCTGACAGTACCAAATATTAAAAATGCGAGAGTGCCCCTTGTACCAAATATTAAAACTGCGAGAGTGCCCCTTGTACCTAATATTAAAAATTTGAGAGTGCCCCTTGTACCAAACATTAAAAATGCGAGAGTAAGTGCCTTGTACCCACAGGATTGCCTTGTACCCAACGGTTTCTCAGCCTGTTTATCCTCGAAGAATTCGCTAGATCGTGGTATAAAAGAAAGTGCTCCACTGAGGGTGGGTTAGGGCGTGATATGTCTCATGCGACGATGCACCTTATATTTAGTTTTTCCCTAAATTTTTTATTCTGTAACACAATCATACCAACTTCTTAGATTAATTCAAGCCTTGAAAGGTGATAAGTTTGCAATTTAACTCTGAAAGGTCTGTGCAGAGTGCATACAAATTGGAAATTTGGAGCTACAATGAACAGCGGAAAGTTATTTACATAATACAATTGTAATATTAGCATTATATAATAATAACAAACAAATAAAAAGGCCAAAAAGCCACATAATATGTTATGTGGGTTACATTAGAGCTGTTCAGCCTTCACGAATTGTGCCTGAACATGAACGGTGGATTGCAGAAACGAAGACGAACTCAAAGTTTAAAGCCATGGCTATTAAACCACGGCCGAGGACTGAGTCCGTGTTGGGTTGCTAAAACGAAGTCTGGCCGTTGTCGAGATTTTGAACGTGCAACACTGTAACTGACGTCATGACCGGGTAGGAGAAGCCGTTCTTGCATTCATTCTGCAAACTCTCTTCTTCTCATATTTCTCTTTTTAGACGAATTAGGTTTCGATATTAATGTTATCAGTATCATCATACCATTTTTCCGAACTGAAAACTACAATAAATATTATATAATCAGATCACATAGACCTACAAACACAATTTAAATTCTCGAGGTGCGACATGGAGAAGCCTTTACTCTTCAGATTGCCAACATTCGTGTGCTGTTCTTAATGTCGTTCGTGGCTGTGTGGTTTAAGTACTGAGCTGTGGTTCAAGAGATCGCAGGTTCAAACCCCGGTCACGACTATTTTTTTTTCTTTTCACAATATTTTTAATTTTAATTAGTGTACCGGTACTATATGAAATTTTAAGAATTCACTGTCACTGGCCTGTTTTTTCTTGGTGAAGAATTATATAAGGTGATGACAGAGAATTCATAAAGTTTTATTCTGTAGACTGCAGTCTGAATCATTGTGACAATTTAGGTTAATATAATGAAATAATCAGGGCCTGAATTTTTGTTTACGTAGGCTAAATTTTACAGCTTAGGAGGAAAGTCATATCGTACAACAAAATTAATGTGCCCCATTATAGCCTAACTACTTTATTCAGTTATGAACTACAATATTAGGGATATAAAAGAATTACTCTTGTGAGGAATCCTGTAAACTTAAAAACCTGCGCTCTAATGATGAATACCAGAAGTATTTACAAGAGGCTAGTACAACATAACCTTTTGACAATGTATTTTCGTGCAACAACGGAAAGAAAAACTTGAAATTAGATTTTCCTCAGTGCACTATTTATACATGCCTGTAGCCTACAGTTTAGGCCTAATTCTTTTTTAAAAACTCCCCTATGGTTAATATCAAACTTCGATTGTGCTTTTACATCATTTTGTGTGAGATATAATAATAATACCATAGTAATAATGCTATTCCATTTTCACTTTAGATTAGATTAATGAGGGGTAGTGTAAGCCCTTCGGCTTCTCAACACTGCGACCGTAATAATCTATTGTGAATACCCTATATCCTATTCTAGCAGTCACCACTTCTAATTTAAGGCTTTTTAAAGTAGCCTATAATTTGCCTGGGTGATGTTCAGACCTGAACCCGGGGATTTTTCGTCACTGAAAAACCCACTGCCCGGCCAGGAATCGAACCCGGACCGCCATGGTGGTAGGCAAATATGCTACCTATCAACCCATAACGGTGGACCCATTTTCATTTACCTAAGAGCAATTAAGATCTGCAACTCAACAGAAATGCCAGAACCCCTGTTTCCTGCGTGTTCTAGGTCAGGCCTGAGTATTTCTGCCAAATCGAGAACTGTTTCCTTTGTGAATCAAAATCTTCTTCTGAATTCATCATTTGAATACATTTCAAAGGGATTACTCCTATCCAGAATTCTCCGATGCGGATTAAGCATCCTCAAACGAGCAATTAGTCGATTACGTTCACGCAAAGCTACGTAGGCTTCCATTCTCCAACAGCTGACCAAAGCAGATGCAGTTTTAAACCTGACTGTGGCGTGGTGTAGAGTTCACGCCGCGGCCGAAGTCGAGGTCGAGCTGATTTACGAGAAACTTCGTTTTAGCAACCCAACTCATGGTTTTAACCCGTGGCCCCGTTCAGACTTCGTTTCTGCAATCCAGTGGAAGTGTTCCTGTTATTAAGTCAATGTGCCACACAAGTGGAACCTACAGGTGTGGTTTTTTATACGGTTTGTCTATAAAATAACTGGACTGACTGTATTGTGACATTTTACTGATTTGTAACAATGAGGAAAGTAGGATGTCGACCTGTATTCCTGCTTAAATAGATATTTGCAAACCCATTAAAAATCAATGTCAAATTGGCCACCACAAGTTTGAGATTTGAACCCAGAACTTCTTACAACCACCTCGCTCTGATTGGTTTGTGTGTTCATTATGACTGGGGTATGCTGCATTTCACAACAATAAGTTTATTACATCTTCCTTGTTACTAGGGGAAACAAAAGAATATCATTCATATTTTAATCAATGTATGTTTTAACATTCTGAATTTAAGTCATGCTTATTTTGTGTTTATCTTGATATCTACATCTCACATCACTACTTCTCTACCTGGAAAAGGTTCAACCTGAATCAAAAGAAAATAAAAAAATGTCATTGCTGCTCTGCACGGTTCTCTCACTCTTCTTCATCACCACTTATACAGCAGTCAATAACATTCAATGATGTTTAACAATAATGTGCAAATTTTAACTTTATATTTATATCTAAAATAATGTTGATCACAAATGGACGTATTATTTCTTGAACATCAGTGCCATTAAGCTCTGTCTTTATTGGCACCTGGTATCTACAGGGAGCTGTTATTTTTAATAAATATACATTATGAAGAAATGTATACAACAAAAAATATTTATTTTAAATTACTGTACGACTTTACTGCGATTGGGACCGGGACTTAACGAGGAACGTGGTTCTACAGTATATACAGTACATACAGTTTAACCCTTACATAATCATTTTGTCTTTCAAAAAGGATGTGAATTCAATGTTAGCTTCTTTTCATCCCAGTCAGAATGTCATGGTCAAGGCCAGTTAGGGTTAAGCTCAAATGGTCTCATGTCTCACTGAAGAAAATGTAGTGATGTGTAAAATATTATTAGTGAACAGAAAATGTAGATTAACTTTACTAGTGAAAACAGGTTTAAACACAGAACGATATATAAATATAGGTCTACTTACCTCAATCTGTGTCTGGATTTTGAGTGCAGCTTCAGTCTGGCCAAGACTCATGAGCTGCATAGCAATCTCATTCATCTCAGCAAGCCTGACCTCATTGGCCTTAAGATCGGCCTGGAAATCATCAAACTTCTTTTGCATCACTTCTACTTGCTCCAAGTCTTCCCCTACATCAGCCACTTGTACCTCTGCATAATTTTCCTGAAATTAAATTAAACGTTGTTTCATTTTCAACACCAACATTCATATACTTGTCTTTTTAAAGACTGACTTTAATAAGCTGTTTCTTTTGGTAATCCTTTAATAATTTTTCTCACCTCAGTGTTATTTAAATTGTTAACGTAACTCTTGTTTTCATATGGTATGTTGCTCAAAGGAGAATGAAACACCAAGCTATATACTTGGATTTTTCACTCATTTCTTTATTAATTACTTGAAGACATATGCTTACCTTATCCTTAATCCATGTAGCAAGTTCTGCTGCCTCACGAACAAGAACATAAGCTTTAACTGTCTCATTAAGCTTGTTTTGCCGCTCTCTAGCAAGAGCTAGTAAATGGTCATACTGTGCTTGGATCTGATTTTGTCTGGCAGCTATTGAGTTCTTATCAGCTAGGTTTTGCTGTGAAGCTGAAAGACCAGCCTCTATCTTCTTCACATATGCAGCTGGTACAAATCCTTGGCGGTCATTAACTTCAACCTTCCACCAATCCTGAAAATTAAAGAGCGTGATGAAACCAATGACAGCCTAACATGCAATTCGGCTAGAATTACAAAGGAAGAACTGTTATTTCTTTGTTATTATTACATAATGAAAGTTGTTTGATGGTTATTTAGGTCTGTAACTATTGCCAGTATGCCAAAATTTTGTACAGCAGGAGATTTTTTCCATGCTCGGCAAGGGACTGTTGCATTGATGCACAAAAAATGCGAGACTGGGAACAAACCCACAACTGTGGAACAGAAAGACTGTTCCAACCATCCTGACACAAAGAATTGGTTCGTAATTTTTCCTCTTGTGAATCTGTTTTCTTCCAAGGTTGGTAGAAGCCCAGCCCCCTTAATAGTGGAATACATAATTGAAAGAGGTTCTGTAGCTATTCGAATTGTAGAGTTCCATGTTGTTAAGTCCACGGCTATTTGTATTGAGACTCCTCAGGGATATTATGTGTGGTCAAATCACTTTAAATTATTAACAAACTTATAAGGTTTTATCGTAGTTTATTTGAATCCAATATATAAGAATAATGTGCCACTAAAATTTTAAATACTTGGTACAACAATGAGGCGGCAATATTATATGGAGCTGTAGCGCGGATCAGCGAGACTCTTTATACGGCGACGGACAGAAGAATAATGCTTGCTTGTGCTGGGGGAATCGCCATTATATACAGTCACTTAAAATTCTCGTGGGACATGATATCTCGTAGGTAACAGGGTCTACAAGCTTAATGCCATAACAATTCTAGCCTTACTATTGGTTGATTAATTAAGTGGAAGGAAAGGAAATAGACATTAAATCCATGTCTGGGATATTAATACAAGTAAGAATCAGCTTGAAAATTTTTTTTTTATGTCATAACCGGGATTTGAACACGGATCTTCAGCTTAACGCGCTGATGCTCTACCATTGAGCTAGCATGACAACATGCCAGTATGACATCAAATTCCTCAACTGATTCAGAAGACAAGGCAAACCACGGGAGGTTTCTCTCCATTGAGAACACACATCCAAATGGCGTCCTACCCTTGTAGGTACTTTGAAGCCTAGTTATTATTTATATACTATTAATTAAGTGGAAGGAAAGGAAATAGACATTAAATCCATGTCTGGGATATTAATACAAGTAAGAATCAGCTTGATTTTTCAAGCTGATTCTTACTTGTATTGGTTGATTGTTCAACTTTAACTAGCGTCTTCCTTCGAAAATTCAGTTAAACGAACTCCTCTGGGAATTCCCTTTTAAGAGCGTTACTAGCTATACTTTAGAGCATGACAGGCACAAGTACGGCGTCATCTTAGACTGCATCATTATAAAGTCCTGAAATTAGGCTTTCTACATATCCAATCAAAATTTCTATAATAAAATAATACTCTCAGAGTCTAAATAAGCTTATAGGCTATTGTACTATGTTAATCCGGTTTCATATTATAAGGTGTTCCCTTACATGGTTTATCTAAATCCCTATAAGCAAAGTAGATCATGGTTGTATGCAAACACAAAATTCATATGACAGGAATCATATTCATGCTGAGCAGTCAGAAGCTACGAATAGAAGGCAAGTAATTTTACCAAATCTACATAAATACACACTAGCAACACCAGAAAATAAATAATCAGATCTTTATTAATATATATTAAATATAAACAACAGAATAATGAGTTGGAATCTGTAACACTTCAGTTAAAATAGGTTTTTTCTAATTAGTTTCTGGAAAATCTTATTCTCTCCCGAAACTAATCTAATAAAACAATTTTAAGTGAAATAAGTGTTACAAATCCTAACTCAGTATTATATTATCAACAATAACTTCACTTAAATTAATTCTCTCTATACATTAATATTAAATACAAACCTTATTGTTAGAATTAAGCAGGGTGAGGACATCTCCCTTCTTCATGGAAACCTCACGAGGAGACTTCTCAGTGTAGTCATACAAAGCCATCACACATTCTTTGCCTGACACATCAATGACAGGTGTTTCTTGTTGCTAAAAAAAAGTTAACATCTCTATTTATTACAGACATACAGCTAGACACCAAAAATAGATATGAATTCTCATGAACTGTACTCTAAAGGGAATCTGAAAGTTATCACCTTAGGAAGTATGACTCCACAAAATATACCCACCCTGCATGATTGTGCTTGCTCCCTCAGGGCTGATATGGTGTTACCAAAAGCCTCTAAATCTGACACAAGAGCTTCATGTTTCTTTAACAGAGCCTCACTAGAGTCCTCATCTTTACCATAGTCTGTATTGCAAACTATTGGCTCTTTTTCTTTCATCCACGATTCTGCTTCATTTGCATCAGCAAAGTATTGATGAGCTTGCAGTGAATCTTCTAGATCTTGTTTGCGCTAAAAAGATTTTTAAAACATTAGGAAAGATTAGTATAAAGAAGGGAAAAGTAAATTAATTGTAACATTTATTCTTTTAGTTAATCCAATAATTACATAAAATGCTGACTAAAAAATAGGTTTGGGGGCTAACAATAAGTTCATGGGTTCAGCCAGCCCATTTATTATTTTATCATGCCCTTTCAATATATTTTACTATATTGATATTTTAATTTGTAGATACTAGTAAGTTTTAAGAATTCAGAATATCAGATGATGTGGATTTTATAATACACAAATAAATTACCTGCAAAGCCTTCTCTTTGAGTTGTGTCCAGTGATCATTCAGAGTGCCAACTCTCTGTTTGATTTCCTCAGTGGCAAAGTGACCATCTTCAATCATCTGCTGACCAGACTGGCAGACAGCTGCAATTCTATTCTCATGGTTGTTTATTTCTGCAAGAACAGCCTGGTGCTTCTTGATCAAATTCTGCACCCCAATCAGGTCACGACCTAAATAAATAAACAAAAGGTGTAAGTCTTGATAAATTTTGCATTTTGTGAAATGAAGTGAAAAATCTGCTTGTATCCAAATGCAATACTAGAAATATCTCTCAATGGAGTAGGAAGTCAGAAAGGAAAATCCTACCTCTATTTTCTCCTATAATATTATCATGTAATGTCCAACAGAGACAATAATCTGTGATGCATGAATGCATATGCATATATCTATCTTACCTCTATTGGTTGAAGCAGCAACAGGTTCTTTTTCTCGGATCCATGCTTCTTCATCCTCAATGTCACGGAACAACTGTTGTACTTGAAGAGAGTCTAGCAGTCTCTGCTTGCGGATGTTCATTGGTCTCTGAAGAGCTGCATAGCGATCGGTAAGGGCTACCTGTGTTTACAAACATGTTTTGTTTAAAAGCAAGAAAGAGGGAAAACAAATATCAAGAATTGCACAAAATAAAAATACAAACTTCAATGTTGACTTCCTTAAAGGAATTACCGTACATACTCTTTTACCCCTTTAAGCTTTTTTTAAATACTGTACCTTATTCTATTTATTTTCAGCATATTCCATTACGGTACATTATATCACAAAACTACCTGTATTAAATGACATGCACCATTAGTTGAAGTTTCCCATTTTTAAAAATCTCTTTTCCTTTCGTTAACACTCTTCCTCTTACCCTATGATTTATTATGTCTACTCCATCTTTTGTTGCAGCTTTATGGCAAGACAGCCATTTTACTACCCCTGATACCAACATGTGGCTTGACCAGTTGAATAATACTACCCAATGATGTTCCTCAAACTTTTTTCTCTTCTTATATTCTCAATTATGGGGTTATGTTGTCTTCTTGTTGTGGAATGTGTCCGGTGTTACTTTGCTATCAGTAGTAATCACTGCTATCTGCTCTTCCGCTTCTGTTAGCTGTAGATTTTTGTACTGACTGGAACATATTTTAGGTAGATTTCGAAGAAAAATCTACCTATTGCAATGGATACCATGCCATGATTTTCGAAAAATTCTTTCATATCTTTACGTTTCATGCTTCCCTCAGTACGAAACCACCGCCCGTTCAAAAAAAAAAAATTTGTGATATTTATATATATATTTATAACTTTACACGATAGCGGCCGTAATTTTGAAGATATTTGAACCAAATTTTATTGTTATTTCTAGGCCCAATAGTTCGGAAAGTTCGTTAATGAGCAAAATTGGCCCAAGGGGGTGGTCGGGGGAGGGGGTTGAAATTTTGAAAACTTTATATCTCGGCCCCTATGAAGTATAGAGGGAAACTTTGTTTGAATAAATTAGAGTACTCCCTATGGAGTTCACAGTGACACCAACGATTCGGGGGTTTTGGGGGTACGAGAGGGGGTGGGGGTGGGGGGATGGAAATTCGAAACTTTTGAAACCACGTCTTGTGGGGTAAGTTATCATTGAAAAGCTCTTGATGAGTACTCTACAAATCAATAACTAGTTTCTCGATAGCTCTCATTTAAGGCGAGATTTGAATGTTTGAAAAAGTGCTCTTTCCTCTTTTTTGCAATTATTATTACGGGTTTGTCATGCCAAGGCTAAAGAAGAGGAGTGCTACGCAGCGACAATAAATAAAACCAAAAGCACTTCAAAATCTACCTCAGCCTGTAGGCTTGCCTAAAGGGATTTTTTCTTATTACAACCGAATCTGTCTACTAGATTCCTAGGAATTTTAATTCTGATACTTGTTTTAACATTTGCTGTTTAAATAGATGTTTAATACTATGTCATTTCCTTTCCTTTTTCTTCACACCAATAACACTTGCGACTTTTCTTCATTGTAAACAATTTTATTTTCTTTCATCCTTATTATAATTTTTTTCAAGTTCTGATTTGCTTAGTTTTCGGTTTCAGTGGTGTTTTTCCCTTGAAATAAGACTAATAGGTCATGACCCAGCTATGATAAGTGAAATCTACATTAAGTACAGTATTATGCAATCCAGTTCTTTTGGTTTAGGTTTTCGACTATAGTACCCTTAATTGTCATCAGTGCATCCACAGTACACATCTGAGGTAAGAAGTCATACTGACTTGTATTCAAACCCACAATAGAGTGCACATGGTGCATAATTCTATTAATTGTAAGTTGTCTAGAACTTTTCCCATAATAGCGTATTTAACAAGCTGATGGTCCAATATTTTTATGTATCTTGCTTTCCTTTTTTTCCAGATTTGATTATTGGAAATATTATCAATATTTTCCATTGCTTTGGGAAATGGCCCTCCATGAGACAATTATTACAACTTTAGTAAGAAAGAGTGCAAAGCTTTGGAGAACATGCAGTTGGATTTCAATAATCATTCCATCTTCCCCAGGTGCCTTCACAGAATTAAACTGTTTTAACACGACATAATTTCTTCATGGGTACATCTTTTATCATCTTCTGTATCCACGGAAGATGATACAGATGGTTTGGCTCTGTTTTACATTGTTATTTTCTTTCTGCCTTCAGGGATGAAAATATCCAACATTAAGGCTATATACAGCCACGGTGAAGGTTCCGTCTGATTTCTGCAGAGTTTTGAGGCTTACCCAACTTTTCTCTTTCTCAGAAGCAATCTTATTCACAGCATCCCTTTATTGAGGAGCAGTGCTTTTTCTAGTACATAAGATTTCTTATTATAATTTTGATTGGTATAAGTGTTTTCCATCCATAAAATGATTTTTTCACTCATTCATTGTTTGTTGGAATCTTCATCATAAAGCGTTAACTCTTTTCGGTAGTATGTGTAATTCATTTGTCCACCATTTCTTCCAATTATATGTTGGAATGTATTTCTTGAGATTTTAAAAGATGTGTTACATGCATCTGTCACATATTAGACTTGGCTGTCTACCCAAGAGATGGAAAAATCTGTGATGACTGCAATCATCATGAGTAAGATGAAAGAAGAAAGAAAGAAAGAAAGAAAGAAAGAAAGAAAGAAAGAAAGAAAGAAAGAAAGAAAGGAAGAAAGAAAACAAAAAACAAACCTCTTTAGCTTTGATATTGTCAGCATCAAAATGGCCTCGTTCCACAAACTGGCTACCAGCAACTCTAATGCCTTCAATACGATCTTGATGAGAGCCAACATCAGCTTCAAGAAGGGCATGCTTCTTCTGAAGATTCTGCACACTTGTTAGATCCTTGAAAAGATTACAAAATATCAATAATATAATACATGTATCAGTCATACAAAATACCAATAATATCAGCAATCTCAATATATAAATAACATAATATGAGTGATGGAAAAGCCCTGTATTTACCTCCCTTCTTAATTAGATGTTTTCAAGGCGGACTCTGAGATTAAAGGGGAACTGAACTGAAAATTTACATATATATTTTATTTACAAATGAGTAAGAGCTCTGATTGTGTATTACTATGGCGAAAATAAAAACTCGATCCAACTTACAGTTTCCGAGTTGTAGCGCTCTATAGCAGCGCTCGTGACGTCACCCGGCTAGCTCGGGTCTGGACATGGCGCATTACACACGGAACAGCCCCAACACAACATGATATTAGTTTTATTGTTGGACTCTTTATTGTTGAGTGTCCATTGTTAGAGATGTGTGTTTATTAACATCATTGACAGTTTTCTTTACAGTATGTTGCCTCCACTCAAATGTTTTCCTGTCGTACTTTCTCTTATAAACCCATTCTCCACATGATTTAGAAAATTCCACTGACCCGCCCACGACTCTTTTTTCTTGATGGAAGTTGTGGTCAAGAGTTGCTATCATTGACCGTAAATAGGCCTACATGCCTTCAAATGAAAAATGAGTTCTTTTTGGTACATATTTAAGACGTTCGCTATGATAGGATTCAAGACTTCCTGTGTGACAAGAATGATTGAGATGCATAATATCATTTAAAAATCTGGTATTCATAATGATATTATATAGGTCATGGTAGTCTTTCGAATGCTTACCGAGTCATTTAGTATTTTTAATTTTATCAGCACTTAGCACATCAGCACATGAATGGTATTTCTAATTACCTTCCCAACTATGAATGTTAACAATGTGATTGAGAACTGAGGTAAATTTCTTCTTTGGCAGTATACTGTAATTCTCACACGTAGACGATGCCCACCATAAATGATTATAAATTGATTGTTTCCATTCATGAATGACGCAGGATTTCAGAAAATGATTAATCTTTTTCATTAGAGATTTAGCAAGGTGCCAAACATCAAATTCATGGTGTATGTGTGAAAATTTGTTTTCATTAAAGTTCTAATGCCTGTGTGTCTTTCCGTTACGAACAATTTAATAGGGAGTTTCTCATTCATTGTGCTTATTTTTTCACAGGGAGCTCTTTCAAGTCATCAGCTACAGTTCCTCTTTGTACAATTACAAAATCTAGTATTTTATTCGTTGCTAAATTCATAATGGAATACATCAAATACTTGGCAGAGAAACCAGGGGAGTCATATTGTCCATCTTCACATAAACATAAATTTAATCACTCATAGCATCTACATAGTTAGCTTCTTTTTCTTTTAACCACGTTTTGTGCACGGAAGGAAATACAAATTTCTTTACAAGACTATAGAAGTATGATTCAGAAAAAAAAAAAAATAGCTTAATAGAATTTGAGAAAGCTGATACATAATTAAATGTTAATCCGCATAGGTACATTACTGAGGCTATGAACACATTGCTTTTTAAACTTCCACCTATGCTTCCAGAAGACCACTCGATGTATGCCCATTCACACAATGAGTTTTTATTCGTAACATTACTCCTCTCGTTTCAAATTTACGTTCATTAACTGGAGCGTCACATATATGGCATAATATGCCATATATGTGGCGCTCCAGTTAATGAACGTATATTATACTGAATACTGTAAGAAGGACACTTACACAAACACAAAATAATATTTTTCCGACAAGTTTATATTTTCTATGCCATCTTCTTCTCCTTCACTAGTGATTTCATTGGGGACGTAATCTTCATCCTTTTCATCCGAGGTGTCATGTTCATCAATGTAGTTCATATAGACAGAATTTGCAGCTCTATAAATTTCTTTGCCTATCTCACATTGTATTTCTGCGTCAGTCTTCAACTCTACATGCATACATTCATAAACTTGTGTAGCTTCTCTTTCTTGTTTAGAATCAGTTATTGAATTATCAATTAATTCCTACACTTCCCTCTTTTTAAAGTAATTAGACTTCCTTTTCTTGGGAGAAGGAATTTCTTTACTTCCTATTAAGAACTTTGAAGGTACTGCATTGTGTTTTGATCTAGGGCACCTGAATTTTTCATCCTTCAATATTCTGATTTTTAAAGTATCCGATTCATTAAAAATCTGCTTTAAAATGCTTTCCACATACTCTAGAAATTTCTTTGGAACAAAATTTTTACGCTTCATGCAAGAAACCCATTTGTTGTACAAACGTCTGTTCTTGTTTTTATAAGGGAATGCATAGTAACCAACATTTCTATGTAAACCATAATTATTTGAACAACCATAAGCACTGCACGCAGGCATCTTCACTTACACTACACAATAAACATTACTAGGGAATACAAGACCGGCACCTTTCACACATTACCGGAGCAAGCCAAACTAAAACTGCTGACGGCACGGCGCGACAGCCGCGTGACGTCACAGCCTTGCAACACTATAATTTAAATTGCTCACAGAATGAGAATGAGCGAACATAAAAAGAAACGGTTTTCGACTCTGCACTTAGCGAGAATCGTATTTTATTTTAAGATAAAGTAAAAATTTTCGTTCAGTACCCCTTTAAGTTAATAAATATTCTGTTCTCGTGCATTATCTGGCTGTTACAAAATTTAATGAGGCTCTTAAATAGGTATCACATTCCTTCTTGTATATTATGTAATTTGTCAGATAGTAAAGATAGTTAAACAAACTTATATTATCTAATAATTTTTCAGACTTCACTTAGACTAAAATGCTTCTAAAAACAGAGAGAAAATCAAATTTACCTTTCCATAATCTTCACTCATCAGTTGACCTTCAATTTCTGACAACCACAATTCCACATCTTCAACAGTTCGATTAAACTGCTGCTGTTGAGAGGCTTCCTGCAACTTCGAGCCCTTCTTGTCTGTTGCAACAACCAGTGTCTCCCACAACTGTACTATTTCATCCATACGAGCTTGGATGCGATCTGGAACAGACGAAAAAATGCTGCATAATGTCTTTCTCTTCCCTGTACAAGTGTTGTTCTTCATCTCAGCATCAAATTTCCATGCAAGGTAAACTAGTATCAAAAGGACAGTTCTACATGGATGTCTATTACTTGGCAGAGACCTCAATACCTCCAAGCTAAATCTGACAATCTCAACTTTCTGTTGCAAAGCTTGCAAAATTAAGAGGTAGTGAAAAGTCATGAAAGCACTATCTAAACGAACACAACAGTTTTTGATCAGATCTTCTAAGACAGGCATATCAGGCAAAAGGGGATGGACATGCAGAAAAAGCTACAATGTTCTGGGGAGAGGGGCAAGATAAATACCAATAAGTAAGTTAATGAGAGGAAACAACGAACCAAATTATAAGTAAAATTCATCTGAAAAGATGAAAAGAACTGAATTAGGCAATTTAATATTTACAACATAATGAGATAGAGATTGTGGAAGCATCTACTTTCAATGTTCATTTATGCTTTATACTGGAAGTTGAGAAAGTCTGAACTGTCAGAATGACCAAAGATATGACAAACTTAACTCTTAAAGCTAATCATTTCTCTTTTGGTACGTATTATTAACTTAAAGCAATAGCTACAAAGAAATAAAGTGTCTGCTCTGTTCTATATACAAGATGTTGAGGTCCTTAGGGTTCCAAAAGGTTGAGGCTTCCAGATTGTTAGATGTACAACATATGAAGACATTCAAGTTGTCACCCTTCCATACTAGCCTACTTTACCCCTCAAATGCTCCTGGTACTTATTTCTGTTAGAGGATGAATTGACCCAGCAGAAGGATTAGGCTAATTAAAAACCCCAATGACCTCATCAAGGAAAGAACCCACAACTTTTTGGCTTGTATCACAGTGCCTTAAGCAAGCTTTCATTGAAGTCCCCATCAAGATGAGATTCCCATGATGATAATGATACAGAACACTACAATTACTCTTTTATATGTTAATTACCTGCTGCATAGTGATTGGCTTCTATAAGCTCTTGTCCAGTGGATGTAATATCTTCCATTCGAGTTTTGTTTGCGTTCAGCTCTTGTTCAAAATTCTGGTGTTTCTGAACTTTACCATTCAGATTAGTAGGATCCTGAAACAGAAAGGATTATCACAGAGTCAATGCTAGTTACCACACACAAGCACAAGATCTTGTTTATTGATCTTAGCAATGTCTTACTCTGCAGTTTGTTCAGAATTGCAATATAAAATGCTCCAAGTAGCGAAAGAAACACTGAAGGAGAATATTATAGGAGAAAAATTCCTCCGACACTGGGACTTGAACCCAGGATCTTGGACTATTCACACCAATGCTCTATCAATGCCGGAGTTTCAGCTTAGCTCTGTTGGTAGAGCATTGGCATGAATAGCCAAAGGTCCTGGGTTCAAGTCCCAGTGTCGGAGGAATTTTTCTCCTATAATATTCTCATGCATTGTCCAACAGACACAATAATCTGTGGTTCATGAATGCTTATATATCTATCTTGAAAGAAACACTGCTAGTAATGTGTAGTTATTTCTCACAAAGAAGTGATTAGAAGCAGTTAACACAGATAAGATTTATTTCTTATTGAAAGGATTATTATTAAAACAAAATAAAATACTGCATCTTAACAAAAAAATGAAATGTACGATCTTATTTCATTAATTAAAAAAAACACACACACACAACACAAACAAGCAAACAAACTACTTCAAATTCTTTTAATATGTTTAAAAGACTTCATGATTCTAATTTTGTTTGTTATCAGTAAGAATAGCTCTACATTCTAAATTACAAAATAAATTATAATTTATTTAAAAAGCTTACCAAATAACTGTCGTCTGTAGCAAACTTGAGTTTTTCGTTGATCCAACCTTTCGTTTCATCACAATCTCTTTCAAACTGTTGGAGACGGTATGAATCATCCAGAATAGCTCGTCGAAGAGCTGATTTCTCAAGTAATGCATTACGCCGTTCAAGCAACTGTATGAAGGCAAAAGAATGTCAGTTAAAGTGCTTTTTCATACTGTAAAAAAGTTTCTGAAATTCCAGTTTATCTAGTACAAATGATAAATTTATGATAAAATAATTCTCACCATAGCTCTTCTCTGAGCAACATCATCAGCTGCATAATGTTGGCCTTCAATAAGCTTTGTAGCAAATTCATCCAGGGCCTTAATTTTCTCCTCTTGTGCAGCCAATGATTTCTCAAAGTCTTCATGTTTCTTAATCAAAGCTTCAACAGAATCCAGAGAATCCCCTAAATCTTCATTGGCCAAGAATGCCTAAAATAAAACAGAGACATAATAGAATATAAAGAATCTTAAAACAGGTATATTAAAATTATTAAAATGTAAGCAAGTCAACTAACTGTTTTACAAGAAATTAACTTGAGGTCAAAAAACCTCTAGAAATCACCAAAAAGTCACACATAAATACCAGCACTATAAAAGATAACACCTAATATGAGGTACTAGCTGATTAGTTATATGATTTCACTTCACTGTGTGAGTTCCACCAGCAATAATTTGCATTTGTTATATATTAAATTTTATCAACTTTACTTTACAGTTACTTCTTAGTTCTTAATTATATTCAGGTTACAGTTCAACACCAATATTCAAGAAAACAATTTTAAATGTTAAGATTTAACGGAACTTCTTATCATTAATCAATATCAATTTTTAATGTTATTCAAGCCTTAGTAGGCAGTTAAAGGCAGAAATTTTAAGATGCGCATAAATCCAAAACTAAATAATCTACTTGACCTATGTAATTCTGATGCAAACAATATTAAAATATTTTGAAACTGTGCATGTTTCTTCTTCTTCTTATCCTGTAGACTATCATAACCAATAAACCCCATTTTAATAAATCAAGATAATATAATCTTGACATCAGAATACATAATTTCATTTTATCACTAATCAAAAAAACAAACACCTCTGACCATAACTAATTAGGGTATATTTTAACCTTAAAAACACCAAACTCTTCCTAATTTAAGTAATTAAGATAATGGTATGTAAATTTGCTGAATGATTATCTGACTAGGAATGTTTCATACTAATTAATGTATATATTCAATCCACAGCCCACAATGCCAAACATCACAAACAAAGAAATGTACCTCTTGCTTCGCCATCCAAGTATCAGCTTGTTCTGTATCACGGTAAAACAGCTGGAGATCCATGCACTGTTCATACAGGATACGCCGCTCTTCCCACATTGACAACAGAGAAGTTTTCTCTGATGAAAGAATCAGAAGTTTCTCTTTCACCTCTTCAGAAGCATAATGTTCTCTATCAAGCAGCAGCTGTCCTGCTTCAGCTGTGGCACGGAAACTATCTTCTCTTGCATCGATTTCTCCCTGAAAACAAATAACACAATTAAGTAAGGAAAAAACTGAGTTATCAAATATATACTTACTGTTCATAAAGTCTTTTAATAAACATTTATTATAGCCAAATTTGTTTATAAATGGCTGTGCACAACAATTAAAGTAAAATAAGTCATTTTACGAGGAATGATGCTTTAACACAAAGGTATGTTAACAATGAATATAGTTACCATCCAAATTCACTATAATAAGTTATCACTTACACCGACAATTCTCGCCTGCATTGGATGAGATCAACTGTGCAGAGTTTATTGGAAGACTGATACATGTCTCTGTTGGCCTTAACAATTAGGTCGTTGTCGTTTGGAATCTCAAAATGTATAAAGTTATTTCTGTTTTTTAAGATGTAACTTTAATTTGGTAAATTTTGTTATTCCAACGGACAACAACCTCATCTTGAAGTTGATACAGCCAACAGACATATCTATCAGTCTTCCAACAAACTTGGCATTTAAGTGATAACTTACACTAGATTGTCGGCCGCGGTGGTCTAGAGGTAGTGTGCCCGCCTCTAGATCCGCAGGGCACGGGATCAAACCCGGCCGCGGTTGATGGATTTTTCAGGACGTAAAAATCCTGGGCAAGGAGTCCTCCGGGAGGGACTTTAAGCTGGGGGTCCCGTGTCGTAGATTTACTCCAAGCCTAAATTAGTGCCTCTGGACAAAATTTCTCGGCCCTTTCATGTCCAAGAAATACTTAGTTTCCAGAGGGGGGTTGCGAGGCGATGGGCTTACCACCTGTTCCTCTACCCTCTCTCGGAAAATAAGCATATCAAAATTAGTATAGGTAATGAAACCTCCATTGGAGGCCCCTTCGCCCCACCTGGTGATCATAGGGTACCAGATACAGATACAGATTACATTAGATTACTGTAAATTAAGAGGTAAACAAATCCTTTTTATAAAAAGATAAGAGTCAGACTGAAAAATTCAATGCCACAGCCAGGATTTGAACCACAGATCTTCGGCAGATGTCTTTTTATAATTTCAAGAAATTAAGTTTTATTCACATGCATCATGGTAACTGCCAGTGTCAGTTTAAAGAAGGTAGAGAGGCTATGTATCAATATTAGCCAGAGACAAGAACGAAAGCGAAGCAAAACTCTCAATAAGTATATTAATAAGGAAGTACTTGCTACAAACCAAGATACCAATGCGTTATATTTAAAAATTGATGTTGAATTAAAGACTCTCACTTTCTGTTACTCAATAATTTTGTAAATGTTTTTTTCCCAGTACACAGACCTGAGGAATGCAAGCTATGCCATTCTGGAAACAATTACTTTCATTTGGTCACTTCACTATCATTCATTTTCATTTAGCCACATTGACAATTTAAGAATTCTGCTTATTCCTCTTGAATATGTTATTTTCTTTTCTTCAGAATTTCAGAATTTTAAATTGTACCCATAATCAGTCATTCAATTAAAGCAGAAGATTCAACTAGTACCTTATGTTCTTGGTGACGTTCCAGTAACGCTTCTGCTCCAGCAACATCCTTTGCTAATTCATCAGCAGAGATTATAGCTTTCATATCATTGATCCAAGAAACCAGGTCTCGAAAATCTGCTAAAAATCTATGTAGATAATATGATTCATCTAACTTTTGTCTGCGTTCCTGTGGAAATTAAAAAAAAAAAAAAACTTTGTTAGTATCAATATAAACAAACATTTGCATATATGTACAAACAGCAAGAATGCCCTGTAAAGATTCAAAATATAAAATAACCTTTGCTTTGGTGGTTAGACTCTCCCAATATTCCACAATCTCAGCTCGTTTTGCTCTAATCTGGTCGGCATGATCAGCATGTATTCCACAGAGTCTATCTGCTTCTTGACCCAAAGTTGTTACCTTATCCTCAAGTGCTGCCAAATCTCGCTCAACACCTTCATGCTTACGCTAGAACACAAAAAAGGGAGATAGTATCATGCCTACCTTTATAAGCAATACAAATAATAAGTACTGAAAATAATCAAACCAAGAATTTTTACCTGAAGTGTCTGCACGCTTGCCAGATCTCTACCATAATCATCAGACGATAACACTACATCCTTTTCAGATATCCAGGCAACTGTTTCATCAGCATCACGGTTGAAGCGTTGAATCTCATGAGCTCCAAACAGTTTTTCTTGGCGCATAAGAGCCAGCTGTTTCAGCCTGCTCCATGCTTCATTTAATTCCTAAAAAGAAACCATGTTTATTGGAACTTTGAAGTGAGAAAAGATTAACGAAGCACATAAACGTCATATTTTCGATACTTTTGATATGTTGATACCCTCAATGCTACAGGGGGTAGCGACACTACTATGGTGATCTCAATACAGTTTTAATATTATGTTAATAAAATACTAAAATTTGAAATTAACGTAAATTTGCTATATTAGAAATACTGATATTAAGGAACTTACTGCGAAGCACCAGTAATAAATAAAATTTATTATCTGAGTTCACTTTTACACACTTATTTACCATTATTATGCATTAGGCTGGATGGTGCAGTCTCTTTGGTGTCTATTTTAAAGACGCGGTAACTCAAATACACTTTACCAGATTTTTATTAAACTTGGTATACACATTTATAATGTCCATGGGAAGACGTCTATTGATATTGGATAAAATCAGTCGACCTGTTTCGGAGTAATGCTCAATTTAGTGCCTATTTTATGGTAATATACGTATTCGAAAGAATTTATGAAATGCAAATCAGTTATCATGACAACATAGCCTTTTGTTTTACTGTAATCTTATAAGGCTTTGGAAATTAAAATATAGTTAGCTATGGCAAATAACACTACTGCTTTACATGCGCTTATCCAACTAGACCGTTAAACTGACCAGGTGGCCGAGATTGCCCTCACATTCTGGAGTTCCATGGTTCAAATCCCGAAACCGGCCAATTTGACTTTTTTTGTATTCTGCATATCATAATAGCAATCATCACTGATTAAACAAAAACATACTGGCACTATGTTATATCAGTTTACCTGATTTTATTTCTCTTGTGATTGAATTTTATACATATGTTCCTGCTTTTGGTAATGTATTTGCATATTGATATATTCTACACATAAAGAAATCCCATGAAACAAGCTTTCAACACAACGGCGAAGATCAAAGGCTTTGACTGCATTACATCCCTATATTAAATAATCATACAGCCAATAAAGGACACCTGCCATCATTTTTAACTACAGTATTTTTCATATGGGAAGCCTTTTCCTTCACCGCCAATCACGTGCACAGGCTAAAAGGCTGCCGCTGTCAGTGAGAGTCTTCCCTCCGTCTCGCCGTCTCTGATTGGACCGCGTATATATGCAGTTGAAGGACATAGGGCTTGTCATCTGCAAAGCACTGTAGATTGTCAACTGACAATCGGTGAGGCAACAAAGTGTGTAAAAATTTCTGTGTGTTTGTGTGCTGCCCCTATTCTAGACTAAAGAATAAAATCCATTACTATTCCTTTTCATTAGGCCTACTTCTCAAGAGGATTACTTTTACTGTAGCTTCCACATAATAACTCATATTACTGTTATTAACAGTTTGTGTGCCTCTGCTACAAAGCAGAATTATGCAATAGTTTAAAGTAGGATAAAATTCACATTACCTCCTTACGGTGCAAAATGGTCTCTCTTTCTGGATGACCTTCAACAACCAATTTATCAGCCAATTCATTTACTTCCGTCACTCTGTATTCTTGGGACACCATATCTTTTTGGAATTCATCAAATTTGCGCTGAAGTACTTCAACATGCTCTAAGTCATGGCCAAATTCATCGGTTGTAACGAAAGTCTCCTTATCATTGATCCAGAACATAACCTCATCACACTGACGCAAGAACTGAACCAACACAAGAGCTTGTTGGAGTTTCATTCCTTTCTCTGCAAGTTTAGAAAGCAAAAGCTCCCAGAGGCGATGAAGCTCATCTGAAAATTTTAAACACAAGAAGTAAGAAGTACAGCATACACACCTGTTGGAAATGTTTCAATTTTATTATGCTCTACACACAATTTATATTGAACCTATTAGGTAAATTAAAAAAGTATATAAATTTTTGCAATCTGGAAAATAAATATTCTTTGTTGTATTGAACTTACATCCCTTTCCAACCCAAGAATGAAGTACAGTAGATGTAAGCAACAATAGCGACATGTATTACTCTGCAGCATGAGTTAAGTAACTGTTGTTAGATTGCAATTCAAGTGAGACCTCATTAATTAATTAAACTAAGCTAACATACATGGAACCACTCAGATTTTGGTGAAAAAAATTGTCAATACTTTTTTCTTTTCCCATAATTTTAATTTCAAGTCAGACTACTTGTTAAAACAAAGTAAAACTGAAGTAATTAACTTCACAAAGTTTCCTCAACATGCCATATTTCAAGCACACATTCTGAGCCAATTTTACTTACCAAGCCTTTTACGAATTGTCTCTGATGCAAAATGGTTCTGATTAATCATTTCCATTCCAGTGTTATCTAAAACAACAATAGCGTTGCTGTGAGCTGCTACTTCGGCTTCAAAAGCCTGGTGCTTCTGAATTTTAGCCTGAAAAACAAGTTTAAAAATATTAAGAATGATTTTTAAGTGTAATAAGCCTAAATAAGAAACCATGTTTAGATATATAAAAAACTAATGGAGATCATCCAAGTGTCTGGGCATTAGATACTACTACTACTGTTTAGATACATAATGAATGCTTACCTGTAAATTAGTAGGATCTTTATAGCTTTCATCAGAAGCTGCTTGAAGTTTCTCGTAAATCCAGGATTCAAGTTCATCAGCATCTCGTTTGAAGTACTGAAAATAACAGAAAACACAAGAACATGAAATCCTCAGCTTCAGTAAAGATTCAATCTCTTGATGTTTGAGGTTCAGCCAATAATATGGCACCATCAAATAGTAGCAGCGCAGTTAAACTTTAGATTAGGTTTAACTCAATCTGAAGATAAACTATGTTTATAATACAGGGTCTTATTGATTTTGTGACCAGTACAGTAAGATTTAAGATGTAGATAAGTATTCATGAAACCACAGAAAGAGTACGCTTATACTGTAATTGCATCTGTAGACTGCCCTTCTAATCCTGGAAACTTGTTTACAGTTATCCAAATGGTGAAGAGGAGTGAACACTGAGTTTCTATAACTTCTCATCTGTACAAAGTAATCCAGTTGTTCACAGTACTTATGACTCACCTGGAAGCGCCGGGAATCTTCTAACTTCTCTCTCTTAGCTCTAGCCTCAGTTTTGAAATCTCCATAGCGATGCAATACCTGCTCTCGTCTGTCCTGAATATCCTCTGCTGTTTCCAGGATCTTTACCTCCTTTGGAGTAATCTGATCCATGGCTGGATCGTCTGGAACGTAAAAGACAGTTGAATAGTAATGTACAGCAATATACAGTATTGTTTTGGAGTCCCTAAATCCAAAATACTATTTTCAGAAACATGTCTGTGAATGTGTGTGTCTGTGAACAGCCTAACTCCAGAATGAAAAAACTTACGAAAACAAAACTATGTATTTGGGTTATGTATCTTTTAGGGATGTGACACGAAGATTGGGTGCGACTTTCTTCTACTTTTAATGCCACTTTACATGAAGAAAATTTCTTTTTTTATGATTTTCTCGAAATGGTTCTTAAAAATTCTTCTAAAAAATTCTCTTAAAAGTAGCTATAAGCCATCCACTGGTTGTAGAAACTCAATTCTGTCTGGAGAACAATAAAGCTTTGCATCAGATTTAAACAATTGAATAAGCACTCTTTGCAATACAGCCTCTTATTCTACCTAGGTATATCAGAATGTGAAGTGAGAAAGGTGTATTGCCCATAACCAGGGTAAAAAAAAAAAAAAAAGTTACATGAGTGCAATTAAAGGATTTTATTTGAGTTCTGTATCCTTTGGGGATGCGATGCAATGCTATGTGGTAACAACATTTTCTTAATTTTATAACCAATTTACATGAAGAGAATGCAATACATGATATATTACATTAAGAGAAATGGGAGAGATATAAGATTAATTTAGAGTAAAGCTTTATACGAAATGTAAGGGTCCTTTTTTCCCACAACTTATTGTCCTTTACGGATACTACAGTGAGTCCCACGCAAGAGTTGGCCAATGACGCGGGTTTCTGCGTCGCGGCTGGCACAGCTCCAACTCCCGAACGATCGGGTGAAATATCTACGCAAATAATGCCGCAGTCGTTGTAATGATTCAGGTTCTCACATTTACAGTTAAAATTACAATGAAAATAACCACGTACCTCATCACAAGAGGTGCCAGTATTGTTGGAAATGTTCTCCTCTTGCGTCCACACAATACTGGCACCTTTTTAGGAAATTTTCGTTCACGCGCATAAGTTCAGCTTCCGAGACAGAGTTATTGTCTCTTGTGATAGGCTTATGTGATTGTCTTTAAGTTCTTCTAACAGTATGTAAATATTATTTATGGGGAAACTTGAAAAACAAAGTGTATAGGCCAATTTCCCATACATAAGAAGAACTTAAAGACAATATTACAAGAGAAATTAACCCTATCTCGGAAGCTGAACTTACGTGCATGAAAGAAAATTTCCTAAAAAGATGCCTGTGTTGTGTGGATGCAAGAGAAGAACATTTCCAACATCTCTTGTGACAAGGTACGTGGTTATTTTCATTATAATTTTAACTGTAAATGTGAGAACCTGAATCATTACACCGGCCGCAGCATTATTTGCGTAGATATTTCACCCGATCGCTCGGGAGCTGTGCCAGCCGCGACGCAGAAAGCCGCGTCATTGGCCAACTCTTGCGTGGGACTCACTGTAGCTACTCCAATTAAATTTTGCTCATTGATTTCAAACTTACAGCCCACTGATGATTTCGCTTGATCGTTAATATTAATATATAAATTCAGATCTGAAAGAGTTAATAAGTAACTATAATAATTTATGCTGATAAGCTATAATTTTAATTACATGTCTTTTAGTTGTCTATGCTTAGTTTGATTAGTTTTTATTACTACAGTAAAAAAAAAAAAATGGCTACAATATAGCCTACATCATTCTTAGACTAACGAAAAAACTAATGGCTATAGCCTACACCATACATAGACCAACAGACAACTTTTATGGAAATTGTTCAAGACACCTTTCTTAAAATCCTGGCTTGCCATATCATACTTACATAAAGAACACAAATTCAAATAACACCACTAACCACACTCAAAACAAGACTTACTCTAACTAGAAAGAATGTACATGTTTCTTACTTAGAAATGAGCTCATCATTACTGAATTAGCCTATTTCAGAGCAATGAACAACTCTTGGCTGTCCCACTTCCCCTAATAGAATTTAACTGTGTAGGTGTAGCTGATTCCTTGCTTGACCTTCATCTTATCTAGTGACAGCTTTAAGAAAGAATTCTGCTCTTATGTTTGATTAAGTAATTTTATCTCGCTGAGAAAAATGATGAATGATATAGGCTTATAGCACAGTTCTCTTTGGGAGTTTAATCTGTGAATAACATTTAATTTTTTTTTTTTTTTTCAGACTGCAGACACAACTTAAAAATTATTGCTGGCGAGTACAAACATAATGGTACACCAAAGCCTATATTTCTACATTAGAAGTTAAATGAGAACAAGTCTTGTTCCTTAAAGTGCAATTTAAGAGTTTTATGTATCTAGAGTAAAAGCTTCTAAGTACAGTTCATATAGACGAGAATGTGTACGGTACAGTGAAAGAAACTATGTGTGTGGGATGGTCACCTCGTACCCTTGTTCAATCACAAGAAGACCCCAAGTATTTCTATATCATTGATTTAATTGAGCTTTTTATTGTTCTTTATGGCATACAGCTCTACATGTTAAATGTTACATGGAAGAACAATGATATTTTATGAATGAATAACACTAACTGAGACCCTATTTGCCTCTTAAAACCATCCATCACACACACACACATATATATATAGAGCAGGTTAAATACAAGGGTGTCAAAGTATCTGCACTTTTTGTTTAATCTTTAGTAGGTTGGCTGTACTGTTTTGTGCTCATACATGTCTTTAAATGTTCATTTGTCTCCGCTTGTGGAATGTTTGACCATTATGACTCCACTGGGTGTCGCACTGTTGCACATTAAACACGGCTGCACCGCTCAGCATTTGCATCAAGGAAGAACAGCATGCAGTGATCCTTTTTTTTTTGTCATCTGAAGGTGTACCAAGTGCCGAAGACTTTTCACACAATATGAGGGCAATCTTTTACCATGGTGAAGCGTGTACAAATGGATTGAAAAGTTCAAAAATGGTCGAACAAGTGTGAAGGACAAGGAAACAAAAGGACGCCCATCCACATGCACTGGGTTTTGAGGTGTTAGAGCATCCTGCATACAGTCTTTATAGTCCACTAAAGATGCCTTAAGGGGCCGTTGATTCACCACAGACCAAGAACTGAAGGAAGTGGTGCATATGTGGCTTGCTAAGATTGATGCATGTAAGATCTTATTTTGTTTTAATAATTTTATTGTTTCTTCACAATTTGGTTTTTGTCCAGGCAAATCGACAATATTGATGCTGTTGACTGTCTTTTATCTTCTCTATCTATGATCCTTTTGAGGCTAACATATTTGCTCATGCTCTTACTTAAGTAAAGCATTTGATAAGATCTCTCATGATCTATTACTCATGAAACTCAATTATAGCATTCTTAATCTTATTTATATGGACGTAAACATGTGGTTGAAATAAATAAAAATAAATCAAGCCAGGCTGAAATAAAGTTTGGTGTACCTGAAGGTTCTATCCTAGGGCCTTTTTCATTTTTAACCATGGTCAATGATATGCCTGAAAATGTCTTTACTGAATCAATACTCTGTGCTGATGAAACTACTTTTTTAATTACTCACAGGCCGTACCATTGAGGCCAGATGCAGGGAACACAAGCGCTTCATCTGACTGGATTACCTGGATAAGTCTGCAGTGGGTTACCTGGATAAGTCTGCAGTGGCTCAACGTATGTGTGAAAACAATCACCATATCAACTGAGGATCCTGGGCAAGAAATCCACCTATTGTGGCCATGTCATGGCTGAAGCTTTGGAAATTAAACTCAATAACAACTTCAATAGAGACAGTTAACTGGACCTTAGTCAGGCCTGGAACCAAGTCATAAGCCAGATACAAAATCAGGTCAAATCAGGACCAATGAATTGCTCCAACCAATAGGACGCCAGTGCTTTACTACAAGTTTTGCTGCAATCTGATTGACTGCCCTCCACCAACTCAACTACAAGATATAAGAGCTCCATCTACCTCCCTGGCTCATTTCTCTCCCAGAAGATGGCTGCAGAGCTAGTAGCAGCCGAAAGCTCAGATTACACAAACATTTTCACCCGGCTGGAATCCCGAGAGACCATCATAAGTAACCTACACTGGGAAAGCCTCAAGTCTTTTACTCACAGTGTATTAACAGAGTTGCAAGTTCTTTCAAGAATTGTGTCTGATGAAATTGATACATGGTTTTCTGTCAATGGGTTTTCAATAAATCATGATAAGACACAAACCATAACATTCAGCCTGATATCTGTGTCAGTGAGCCAAGAAGACTGTATGTAAAACTGTTGGAAATTTATCTTGATCCAAAATTGACATGGCATACTCACATCAATTACGTACCATATGTAAAAAACCATCTAGAATGCTCTATCTTTTAAGAAGTATTCCTATTATTGTCTTAGAAACCATATATTAGACAAGCATATTTTGATTTTTTGAAAGCGTTTTTAGATATGACATATTGTTGTATGGAAATGAATCAGGCTTGAAAGATATAGGCTACTGTTACAACACAAAAAAGGTGTCAGATTAATATGAGGCATGTCCACAAAGTAAGTTCCGATCCCCGATAAAGAAAACAAAAACATTAATAAGTAAGAAATATTTATTTCAATAATTACAGAGATTCATTGGCTACTTCTCTATACAGTCGGCACCGTTATCGAGGCATTTATCTTAGCCGTGTATGAACAATTGTATGCCCATGTCATAGGACTCTGCCACCAGCGGTACACAGACAAAGGTGATAAGTTTCTCGACAATGTTGTCACTGGGGATAAAACATGGGTGTCACATGCCACACCAGAAACAAAACAACAATCCATGCATTGGCAGCATAGTGGTTCACCTGTGAAGATCAAATTCAAGCAGACAATCTGTCAGAAAAATCTGGGATCAATGTGGTGTTCTCCTGTCCGAGTTTTTACCGTGAGGGGAGACCATAAATGCTGATCGGTATTGTCAAACATTGAAAAATCTGAGGAGGGCAATCCAAAACAAGAGACGTGGAATGCTGAATGCAGTGATTTCATGGCTCCAGACGTTGGCGGCAGAGTCCTACAACAGGGGCATACAAATGTTGGTGCAGCGGTACGATAAATGCCTCAATAACAGTGGCGACTATGTAGAGAAGTAGCCAGTGAATCTCTGTAAGTATTACAATCAATATTTTCTGCTTATTGATGTTTTTGTTTTCTTTATCGGTGATCAGAACTTATTTTCCAGACACACCTCTTAACTAAATCAGCCCCTAATTTACCATGCAGGCCACTGTTTTTACAATCGGAAAAACTAAACTCGTGGGGCTACATCCCTGGAGGGACTTGGCCTACCACCAGACCGCTGCGTCATTGGGGGGCACGTGGTCAGCATGCCAACACCTACAGCCGTTAATGATGGTTTTCATGACCGGAGCCGCTACCTCTCTATAAAGTAGCTCCTCAATTTGAATCACGAGGCTGAGTGCACCCCTACCAGACCTCCCTACCTCAGAAATATCCGAGGAGGTACCGGGGATCGAACCCGTGCCGACGGATCTGTAGTCAGCGACGCTAACCACAAGACCATGCCGGCGGTCACAATAGGAATAATTTGTGTATAATTTGTTTATATTTGAAGCTTTGTTGTTTTTAAAGAAGAATTTTAATAACTTTTATCCAAGGAATGTCATTCATATACACGGCACAAAACATAGCAACTACATTCATATACCTGTTACTTTATTATCTAAAACTAAATCCACACATGTATTTAAAGGAATATCAGTTTTTTAACAAATTTCCTGATAATGCAAAATTGCTTAATTTTAGACAGTTCAAGTTCAAAATCCAGACCTGGCTGAAAAATAATCCCTTTTATAGTGTTGACAAATGTTTTGATTTTAATTATGCTGATATTAATGTGTAACTATTGAACTGTGTGTAGTATATAAGAACACTTATTTTAGTTATACACTATTAATGACACAGCCTATTGTATTTTATACTCAAAGGAGATAACAAATTGAATTGAATTGAATTGCTACTAAGCTAAAAACCTTTTATTCTAAGGGCATCACGAAGGTTGTGCTACGATGGATCAAGTGCATTGAGAAGCAAGGGACAATGTTGAAAGATGAGGTAATTGAAATGTTCGTCTTGTTGTTGCAATAAATTTAAAAAGGAGAGTCCAGATACCGGTACTTATTGACTTATCCTCGAAGATTTGCACCAGGAATACTTATGCATATTTTCAAACATTTTCAGATTCCAGATTTATTATTCATCATTAAGTATTACATGTTATACAATAGACTTCATCAAATTCCTTAAAACTAAAAGTAAAATTAAACAATATATTAAGTCAGTGATTAAATAAAATATCAATCTACTTATAAATATTAATCTGGCCTAGTTAAAAATGTATATCATAGCATTCCATGTTTAGAAAATCATAGATACATTATAAAATGCTTTAGATATGAGCCAGATTTTGGGTAGAGCTAGGAATTATATTTTTTATTTCTGGTATTATAGTTGTGCACTTCAAAGTTTATAATGGGAGAGTTATATTTAAGTGAATAATAGTTTTGTAGATATAGCGTCTATAGATTGTCTCAACCTTAAGAGACAGTATGGAGTTAAATGTAGTATTTGCATCTCACTTGACTCGTACGTTCTGCAATGAGCTTTGTCCTTTTCTATCCTGCCAATGTTGCCAATTTTACGAAAATTCAGAGTTGTAAAGGTAATAATGTAATTGCCTGGTCTTATAGAAAATTTTCCACACTTTCTCATGATGTCAATTGTGAAGTCATAAAAAATTAATATGAGGCCTATTTTTCACAATTACTTTATTTTGGCGGAAGTCTGTATTTTTTCAGAGAAATAACTCATCACGCGATACACAAAAAAACCAATAATCAAAATCGATCAAGAATTTTTTTTCTTGGACTGCCTGATGTTGATAGAAAATGCTGTATTTCCCTTGGCAATAAATTTTACACAAAAAGAAAGCTATATTTATTTTTATTACATGCTGCTTGAAAATTCTTGGATGGAGTTGCCCCATGTAATGATACGCCACCCATTCCAAGTTATGTTTTTCCTTCAATCAATACCAAATTCTCTACAAATTTCAAAAATATCTGCTTTGCAAAATATGTTGGATTTTGTAAGATATGACTAAAGTCCATATTTTTATGCGGTAATTACACACTTCACTGCACTTTAGTGTGATCACTTTGGGTTGCAGCTAATCTGATAATATTAACCGATTGATAACAGTAGCCGAAAGAATTAATCGAAGGTTATTTATTCATATATAAGATAATACACTACAAAACAGAATTAAAAACTATTTATTCATAAAATAATATGTAACTGTGAATCATTGAAACACTCAAAATACAGTAATAGACTGCAAGCATTTTTCAACCAGTAACAAAGTTTTTAATTGTTTTATTTTCCTTTAGGAGACCATAAACCAATACCCCATACTCAGTTACGAGTTACAAGTGTTTACGGAAGTTTATACCGATCTATGGTGAACACCATGTAGCAAAACATGTAACGCCTGTCTGTTCAAGCCTTTTCATTTTATGCAAGCCATCACTGAATGTCAAAACTATTGTCTTCATTAATCAAAAGCAGCAGCTAAACCGAGAAATGAAACATGTTTTATTGCTTAAAAGAGAAAGTTAGGCTATGCTGCCCCCTCGAATTGGTCATCAATAGGCTTACTGTTACTTCCAGAATCTACCCTTATACAATTCAACGGCCCTAAATAGCTTGCTCACTCGCTCGCTTCGTGAGACATCGGGTATACTCGGCGATGTTCGTCTCTCGCAGTCTAAACTTTCACGAAGACTACAAAATTAGGAAAACCGTTTCTTTATTATATAAGGCCTAAGTGAAATGAACACAATGAACAAATATTCTAATTTTATTTTTACTTACAATTTTCATAGCTCTGAACCACAAACATTTTTAATAAACTGCCAGTGTAAATTTCTTTAAAATCCTGGATTCAATTAATAATGGCGGGCGAAGCCGCCGGCACCAGCTATAATATTATTGATAGTTTAACCATGGAAGTACCGCAGACAATAAAAATCCAAACAAATCATTCCTTCCCTTGAAAAGGGAACTACAGGTCTGGGTTTGAACCCTGATACCTCCTCAGATTCTTTTGAGGTCTGGAACAGGGTGCACTCAGTCCTGAGTCAATATGCTAACCACAGCACTCATATGACTGGCAGAGTCTCTCAAAGGGATGTAGTGCAATGGAGTTTAGTTTTAGAATAATGTATAAAAAAATCCTGGTAAAATGGGGAAACGAAGAATCTGCTACACCCTAGCTCCCCACTCCTACTCACTAACGGAACCTGCCTGGGAGACATCTAGTGGTGACATTTGAACTAGTAGCAACGCCATGTATTATGCACATCAAGGAAAAACGAGGGAAAATTAAATAATTTATTTCTCCTTTCTTCTCTTCCTTTTCCTCCTTCTTCCTCCCTTTCACCCACATTTCACCCTACCTACCTATTTGGGACCTATTTCTAACTGTAAATTTTACACAACGACCGGTATACCAACCCAGGAACACAAGCACCATAGCTAACAGCCTTAATCAGTACACCACAAGTGATTGCTGACCGGTAAAGGGAAAATTCATCTATTTAAGTTTAGAGAGCTCTAATACATGAGATACAGCTGTTTTGGTGCAAGGATCGTTTTGTTATAATTGTGATGTATTATGTTGGCTCTGAAAAGATCCATTTTGGAAAAAAATAGTTTTAGGTCGTGCACTAGGCTCCTCCCACCAACTCTCCAATGGGACCCGCCTAGGAAGGAGGGGTTTAGGATGGGGAGTAAGTTCAAATGTTGCTTCCTCGATGTCTCACTACTTTAACTACTAGCAACACCATCTATTATGCAAGAGGGGAAACTGGGAAAAAAATTAAATAATAGATCTACATTTCTCCTTTATTCTCTTCTTCTCTTCCTTTTCCTACCTATCTCCCACCTTTTCCTAGTCCTACCTACCTATTTAGGACTTATTCCTAACCATAATTTTCGGATTGACTGGTATACAAACCGTGACCACTAGCACCATAACCAGCAGCCTTAACCACTACACCACGAGCAATTGCTGACCGCTGAAGGGAAAATTCATCTACTTAAGTTTAGACATTAAACTAGTAGACAAAGTAAGAAACGAAGAACTGAGGCTAAGAAGTGGTATCGAAGAGGCACATAAACAGGTAAGAGAGCTCAAATGGAGGTGGGGAGGACATGTGGCCAGACTACCTGCAGACAGATGGGCCTATGCCACCACGATCTGGGACCCAAGAAGAGGGAAAAGAAGAAGAGGGAGACCGAGAAGGAGATGGGCTCAGGACTTCATAGAAGTGATAGGACCTCAATGGTCACGAGTAGCAAGGGATAGGAGGGAGTGGAAAATCACAATTTTAGGTTTAGAATAAAATGTTGACATAATCTAGAAATTAAAAGTGAAGTGAAGTGAATTAGGGAAAAAGTACAGGACACTCATTCTAGACTCAAAATGGAACACAAGCTACACACAGTAACTAACAGTTAAAGTAAAAGCTCAAATCCGAGCATTCACACAGGAAATAGCTCACCCCGTGTGTACAAACTGAGCTAGCCCTACCGAGAGTAGGAGGCCCTTGCCTGAAAAGGATTCAGTGGCTTTTTCTAATTCTAATTCTAAGTTTAGAGAGCTTTAATGCATAAGAAATAGCTGCTTTCGTGCAAGTATAATATTTTATAACTGTGAAATATTATACTGGCTCTGGAAAAGAGCCTTTTTAGTGTAAGGGTCATTTTCGCTGCATTAAGTCATCTTGTGAGTGGCAACTCTTCGCTGTACGAAATCATACTACGATCTGACTTCTTTCCTGGCTTTCATCCCAATATCTGTAATAATATTTCATAGTATGATACATATGTGGCTTCATTCTGAAATATTTATTAATGCTGTGAAGGCATTCCGTGTCTCAACTGATAGGCCATTGCCATATGCAAATGCACAACTTCTCCTTCCCAAACCAACCTCTACCATCATGTGGCATGTCCTGAGTAAAGCTAAAGAGGCTTGGTTATCGTATGTTTTGTATTTTTCATATGATCCAAGGGTCATTTTGAGCTGTAGTGTTGGCATGGAGCAAGTACATAGCCGGGATAGGAGAAGCAGGGGAAATAGGCTCGGAATCCAGGGGTAGCAGGGCAAGCGAGCCAGCAGGCAAGGGTGGACGGAGCTTCGCTGCTGCACGAACTAAAGCTATCTTTTGTCTCCATTTTGGAGCAAGGGTCATTTTTCATATTGGTACACTTAGAGCACACTGCAGTATAACATGCAGTAATAGTGAGCTGCATTACCGTCATTGAACAGCTTGCGGGGGTAAAGGCTGAAGAAGGGTATGTGAAGACCAAGCTAGGGGAAGCAGGCTGACACCATGGCAATGGTTTCGCAAAAGTTTCGGTACAGTATGGGTAAGTTTACGTCTCATAGTACAGCCTGAGATACCGTACTCCAAACTACACTTATTGACAACTGTCATATTGAAATGCTGAATCATGAAAACTTACCTGGCATCTCCTTTTTCACTACTCTAAAATGTTCTATCCCTTAGTTCTATCTTCGTTGCTTGCTTCCGGCGTTCTATTACCAGTGTGCACAATTTGTGATGTTATGACCTTCCAGCATAAAAGAAACTTTCGGAAATAAAAAATAATGTGCAGCAGAGAGTGAAGTGAGGACCAAAGTGTAGCAGTTTCTTCCATTTCATCAGTAAAATTTTTACTTCATACAAAGAAAACAGTTACTGCTAAGACTTTAAAAACCTACTGGTACAATATTCATGAGGTTAGGGCACCTAAAATTAAGGGAAATAAATAGGAATATGGTGATTAAATAAATGGAGTCGATAAAATAACACATGCCATCCAGACTTGTGTACGAATTAACCAGGGAACCATTTCTCATAGAGGATCTAAGACTGTCGCTCCAACTTCAGACAACTAACAGCTACAAGACTCTATTGACAGAAAGGGAGAAGAAACGTAGTGAGATAGACCAAGACTTTTAAGCCACGGAAGCGATGATAAATAGGGAATGGGAGTGTGCATGCTCTTACTCGTTTTTCTGTACACTGCTTCCACCACAAACTATGTTTGAAATCAGGGTTCCATCATGCAATGGAAGATTGCCTTTGCTCTCTGTGCGGGCAGAAATGTGAACAATACTCTTGACTCTTAATCTCTTTGTGTACGAATTAACCAGGGAACCATTTCTCATAGAGGATCTAAGACTGTCGCTCCAACTTCAGACAACTAACAGCTACAAGACTCTATTGACAGAAAGGGAGAAGAAACGTAGTGAGATAGACCAAGACTTTTAAGCCACGGAAGCTATGATAAATAGGGAATGGGAGTGTGCATGCTCTTACTAGTTTTTCCGTACACTGCTTCCACCACAAACTATGTTTGAAATCAGGGTTCCATCATGCAATGGAAGATTGCCTTTGCTCTCTGCGCGGGCAGAAATGTGAACAATACTCTTGACTCTTAATCTCTTTGCACATTTTGTGTGCATTTCAACTTTATTATTATAAAATAACACATGCCCAAGTTAAGCATAACAGTGTGCATGAATTTTTGGTATTAGTAACCTGGGGCTTGTGAAGTACCGAAATAAAAATGGTACCCCAAAACAACTTTCATTGCCTTAAAACATTACATATATTATAGGCTACTATAAATCTCTAAAACATAGCTATTTAAAAATAGGTAGATTCTTTACTTTTCAGAAATACAGAGATTGTATCACTATCATGAATTACTCACCTTGGGTTGGAGGCTACTCTACTTTGATGCTAGGACGAAATGAAAATCCAAACTACACTTATTGACAACTGTCATATTGAAATGCTAAATCATAAAAACTTACCTGGCATCTCTTTTTTTGACTATTCTAAAATGTTCTATCTCTTAGTTCTATCTTCGTTACTTGCTTCCGGCGTTCTATTACCAGTGTGTACAATTTGTGATGTTATGACCTTATGACGGGAGGAGGGCGTGGTGCAGAGAAAAGTACTGCAATGCCGTACTTGCAGTCGATACTAGTCCTACCCCAAATATGTTTCAGCTATCCTGAGAAATCCCCCTGCACAAAGGCCTAGACTGCCTGGAGAGTGAGCCGCGTAACAAGAACATCTCTAACAAAGAAACAAAATAAGAGGGTGGCTGGCTAACTGGATAGAGCACCGTATACAAGGCACTTCGCCAGTACGCATGTCAAGAGACAATAACTGAAGCTTTTCTCCATTTCTCCAGTTTCATCCTTTCATTGATATAAAGTTTAAAACAGAATGTAAGGTAGGGGGGAAAACTAGTAAATTTCGGTTTATTGAAAGCGGCACGGGTGTGGCTACCCACTGACGTTATGATTGACCTATAATAAGACAAATAAGCTGTAGTAAAAATAGGCATATACTCCATTTGTCTACACTGTACGTACAAGAAATAATGCTATCATTCATGTAATTGTAACTTTTATTTGCATTTTATTACCTGGAGATACTTATTCGTAAACACAAATTAAGTCGATCGATCGTACCGCATTAGTTAACCACTCACTACCTTTTTTTATACAATTACGTCATTGACATCCGCAATTCCACAAGTGACATCATAGTTCAGCTCTTCCTTCAAGAGCTTACACCCTCCCCTGCAGATAAATATTGAGGAATTTCCACGTAGGGTAACATTGACTGACAAAGTCAAGTTAATAAAACGCAGAAATCTGTCGTTATAAAAGATATTGCCATGTAAATAAATATACATGCAAATATATAAATAAAATTAAACGAATCAGAATAATAAACAAGGGAGGAGATGAGGAATCTCAAACTAGCTTATATTTGTTACAGCTAACTACGAATCGTTTAGAAAAAAGGCAGGTGAATTAAGAAATAATCTGTCAAATTATTAAGTTTATATGAAGTTTTCAACGCCTGTTTCCAGAATTGAAAGTACTTTACTTTTGCACGTAGTTCAGCGTTGCCGGTCTTTTTAAATCAAAGCAGAAGATTCCTAGATTTTACATGAACTTAATAGTACCGGTAATAGTAGTAGTAGTAATAATAATAATAATAATAATAATAATAATAATAATAATAATAATAATAATAATAATAATAATAATATTTTATTCACCGTAAATTTCAATACAGAAATATTGGCTTCGTGAAAGAGCTAAACCTAAACTTAATGGCCTACAATTACTTATGACTAATTAAAATCTAATACTACAGCGATGATGTGAGCAATAGATTAAAATTACAATGTTAGAGTAACGTAAGCTACTGTTTTATTTATAGTAAGCAAGAGATCACAGTACGTTTTGTAATTTGCAATTTTGTTCTCTAATAAAACGTTCCAATTTTAAATTTGTTTTTAAATATATGGTTCTATAACAGTATACCATAAGAGAAAAACACAAACATGCCATTTTAAAATGTATTCAGTATTGAACCTAAAACTGAAAAAGAGTCACTAAATTTAAAATATTCTTCTGCTGCTAAATTTTATTTACATTGATAAACTTCATGGAGCCCGTTTCGCAGGTGGGTGTTCCCGCATCTACAGCGGAGTCACAATGAAATCTTCGGTAATAGGTATTGAAGAGGGGGTATAATAATAATAATAATAATTTATTCATCCATTGATCAAAATACATTGATATAGGACACGTCTATACAAATACAGAAATTACAAATTTTTCTCACACACACATGTACACTCATACAAAGTTTTTGATTTTGATACAATTCTAAAATTTTTCTATTAGCTATAATGTTTTTAAAGTAATGAAGTTGTACAGTAAATAAAAAAAATTATATCATTTTAATGACTACTTGAATTTAAACATATACACACAAAAATACATACATCCGCACATACATACATACATACACACAAAATACAAAATGGTATAATATGGTGGGTTAATAAAATTGCGCTAAAAAGGTATCTTTTCATTTAACGATTTTAATACAGAGCTACAGCTGGATACAAGACGATAAATTACACTCTAATATAGTTCAGAACAATACCGCTTAGAGCGTGGGAGGGACAGCTACACTAGCGCTCGCAACGGATGGGATCGACGAAGCCAGATAACTTTCCGCTCACGAGAGAATCATAGACAAAATATTTATTTATTTTTATTTGTTTGTTCGTAGCACTGCCTTCTAAACTGTATTAATCGTGTAATTCTCGAGACGGCGGTGGTTCGTAGTTATATTTATATGAATTCTTGACTTTGTCAACTTAAATCTACATAAGAAAATATTATAAATCTGTTCAAATACACATAGATAAACTCACACACACATGCTCATCCACCTAATTTGCACATAATATTCTATTTTGCAGGCAATATTGCTTATTTAGCAATAAGAATAATCGTTGAAATTTAATTGTCCAGCAGGTCGGCAGAGAGGAAATCCTTAGCATTATACGTACTTCACACAGTGGCGTAGCTTGACATTGTGTTCTGGGTAAACTGTGTTTTAAAAATTAAATTTGTAATGACTGATTAAATGACACAGGAATACTCAATTACTAATAGTGTCTTAAATAACGAAACAACAGGAATGTTTGCGCATCTATTAGATTTCATATAGGCCTATACCTCTAGAGAGAAAAGATTGTTGTAAATAACGTTTTAAACGAAACTGTTGTGTGACATACATTTGTCAAAAACATTTAAACCATTTAGTTTATAGACATAATTTTTAATTCAGAAATGGTTATTGCTATTTTGAATTATAAATAGGCCTAATTAATAGATAGGCCTACACAATAATTGTATTGATAAATTTCATGTCTATTTTTTCCTACGAGGGATATTAACCTGTTGTATAGTGTTTTGAAAAGCAATTCCACCTTTTCCCTCGAATTTGGTTTTTATAAAATTAGCTTAGCAGCTTTGTCATACCTAAACTTTTTAGTTGTCAAATATATAAAACATTATTAAAAACTATTGTTGTCAATATTATGAAATATTAAAATCTTATAAAAACCATATTCGAGGGAAAAGGTGGAATTGCTTTTTAAAATACTATACAACAGGCTACACAATAATAGTGATAGTAGGAGTAATAATATCGTGGTTAAACTGAACTGGATATTTATTTTATAAGAGAATGACAGTGACTTCTGGTGATATCCTCAATAATTATTGAAACGGGCTAGCACCCTTTTCTTTGCACTTTACTGGTTATCACCTTTTCTTTACAACTCAGCCTGTAAAATGGAACTTTATGTAGACAGAGAGAGTTCTGTTAAACAACGTTTACGATTCAATTTAACATAATAGTACATTATGCAACAAGCCTATAATGTAATTTATTAACATACGAGTATGTTTATGAAACGAACAAAGCGGATATCTTAATTACCATTATAAGAAAGTTGCATACGATGGTTTTATTCGATCACAATTAGTCTAAGTGTTTAAATTTTGAGATTTTAGATTCACTCAAAGAAACGCGCGCTGTCCTTCGCATCTGCTGGCTGCTGGCTGTTGTAGTTCTTGTCTTCTACGATATATGTCAGCTTATAGCGTCGGTCAAATCAAAGCTTCCTGTTTCTTGTTTTCTTTAAACCAACACGAAATGAATTAATGTTAATATAGTATTAAAATTAACACGAACACAATTTATTTTATTTTAAATACAGGTTATTTATTACGCGGTTTTCAGTTGAAACTCTCAAAGGTCTCAAGATCGTTCCGTGTTCGATAATAATCGATGCCATACCGATGTCATAATGGAAATCTGTATCGATATGGATATCATTATGATACCGTTACGTCAACTTAATAAGGCCCGGTTGCATAAAAGCCCCAGATATCTTCTAGACAGCTAATCGTTCTATACATTTATAGACTCCATAAACACCTTCCCATTTCCGAAAGCGAATTTGCTCAAGAAATAGCTAATGTCAGATAAATGAGTTGAGCACTTTGTCAATAGATGGAGACACGGTGCTTACTCTAATATCAAGTTGGCCGTGATTGACTAGCAACCAATCGGAGCGTTTTTTGCTATTCTATTCAAAATGGCTGAATTATCTTTCTGCTTCTTCTTGTCTGCTGTTTCTCTGCTAAAGGGTATTATAGTATGGTCGGACAAAAATTAATTTATGATATTTACAGAACAAGAGTGCTTATAAAGAAAAGCATAACTATGTGCCTCTTGAATTCTAAGAAAGTTCTATCCTGAGTTTATATCTTACGGATATAGCTTATGCTAGTGACGGATCTGAAGCTGATTAGTTGACACAATCTTGATCAATTGCATACATACACGCAAGCTATTATTACTCTGTTCTGCATGCATAGTTTCGTAAACAGAACAATGAAATTCATACATAAACCCAATATCAATAAGACAAGATTTCCATGCAAATGCATATATAAGCTTGTTACAGATCTAAAACTTGCTAAATACCCTTTTCAAGGCTTACAGATTCCAAGTAACTATGCATTTTCCGTACATATTTGCATGTTTTGGCCTTACTGAGGACAATTTTATGCATATTGCATTTTCTTGGGCTTTTAGGTTTACTAAAGCATATTTTCAAGTTTCACTTGCATTACGTTCATTTTTAGATAGATTTCGAAGAAAAATCTACCTATTGCAATCGATACCGTGTCATGACTTTCGAAAAATTCTTTAATATCTTTACGTTTCATGCCTCCCTAAGTACGAAACCACCGCCAGTTCAAAAAATATATTTTGTGATATATATATCTTTATCTTTACACGCTAGCGGCCGTAATTTTGAAGATATTTGAACCAAATTTTATGATGTTATTTCTAGGCCCAATAGTTCGGACAAGTTCGTTAATGAGCAAAATTGGCCCAAAGGGGTGGTCGGGGGAGGGGGTTGAAATTTCAAAACATTTATATCTCGGCCCCTATGAAGTATAGAGGGAAACTTTGTTTGAATAAATTAGAGTACTCCCTATGGGGTTCACAGTGACACCAACGATTCGGGGGTTTTGGGGTTACGAGTGGGGGTGGGGATGGAAATTTGAAATTTTTGAAACCACGTCTTGTGGGGTATCGTTGAAAAGCTCTTGATGAATACTTTACAAATCAACAACTAGTCTCTCGATAGTTCTCATATAAGGCGAGATTTGAATGTTTGAAAAAGAGCTCTTTCCTCTTTTTTGCAGTTATTATTGCGGGTTTGTAAGGCCAAGGCTATAGAAGAAGAGTGCTACGCAGCGAAAGTAAATTAAACCAAAATCACTTCGAAATCTACCTCAGCCTGTAGGCTTGCCTAAAGGGATTTTTCTACTTTTAATGCATATTTGTTTATAAAATAGCACAATAGTGCATTTTATAACTTGCCTCTTAAGAGTTTCATTTTCATCTTACAAAAACCCGTATGTACCGACAAAAGAACTAACAGCTTGCAACCTTTGTACCTAAAATTTCTTGCATTGTCTCACTGAAATTTAAAATCCATTTCTTTGAAGAGCACAGTAAACACCAGCAGATTTCAATACAATAGCACATACCTTTTCAGATCCCCAAAGATTCTGTCATGAGAATAAAATTATTATTAGAAGAATGCAGTAATGTGGCTAATTTTATGAGAATATTACAGAGACAATAATCTGTGGTTCATGAATGCTTATATATCTAGGCTAATTTTGTCTAGTCTTTAAGTACTTGTACAGTACACAATTCGTTTGTGAATTGGCGTGTTTTATGGTGAACTGTGAAGTGTAAACAAATTGCGATTGCTCCTCCCCCATTTGGAAAGGCTGTTAGTAGTACACTGTGCTACTCAAAAATAAAATAAAATTCTTAATTTTGACAGTGCATATTTGAATGTTTTTCCCCCTTCATTGTACATAGGCTATTTGGTCATTTTATAGTGTATTAGATATTTACAAAATTACACTTAGTTTGCTTTTATTGGTGTATTATTATTCTAGTTTTGAAAAGCCTATTGATTTGAACTTGATGAAGAATTTAAGGTTTTTACTAAGTTTGTCTCTGGTTGTAGGCCAATATTCTCCGTTAAGAATTATGTCCTTTATTAGCTGTTTCATCTCCTGATTAAGATTTCTCCAACCATTATATAAGATGTTCCAACAAATCAAAAACTGTTTTGGAAAGATATTAATTTCGCATGTCCTGAATCCTGATAGAGATACCGTACCGTTAACTTTCCAATTATAGGGATATATAGTCGGAGTCTATTACCGACTGTGGGAAAGATGGTTTTAGGTACTTCTCCTTTGTTTGCGATTGCTCATTTTTATTCTCATATGCGTTATCTGTTTTTCTATAACTATAGAATTTTCCCTTCTTCTGAAACTGCTTGTTTTGCGAGTCGATCTGTCAACTCGTTCCGTATAGGATCACATGAGCTCGAGATCCCTCGTCCCATATAATTCTCATCTTATCTAATTTTGTCAGTATTAATGATTAAATAGTAATTATCGTAGACCTATGCAATAACACCTCGTATTTAGAAAGATTAGTACATGATGCAATAAGCCTATAATGGTATTAATTAAGACACATTATGTTTTTTATGAAACGAGCAAAGCACGTCTCATAATTTTTATACGACTGTCTTAATTAGCCTACCATTATAGGCAAGATGCATACGACTATTTTTGTTCGATCATAATGAAATGTTTATTTTTTTTAGAATACCTCGTAATTGATTAAATCAGACGATTCTCGCCACTGCCTTCTATATCTTACAAGCCATGATGTTAAATCTGGAAACATCGCATCGGTAGTCCTATCGGCTATCAACATGCCGTAAATAAAGCAATGAACTCCATCCGAATCATAGCAAATTAAGCATATTTCAGCTTAAAGTAATCCCAGTCATCATCGCCTATGGTTTAGAGAACATCTGGATACACCTGAAGAGCAACTGGAGAGCATAGAGAAGGTAAAAACCGTGTACAAAATGAGATATTTATATACACCGTCACCTCTAATTGAGTACACCAGAGAATAGTTTTTCATAGAATATTTTCATGTTCATCAGCTATTACCATCTACAAACGAATACAAGAAAGAGGTACGGTATGATATTAGTGTCCTTCAGGAAGAATTGGCTGGTATTAAAGAAGAATTGAAGAGAAATATAGTCAATTTTACTGGTATGAACTTTTATCAAAATATCAAGCTGCTCACAGTAGGCCTAATTCATCTGAATCTGGTAGACGCCAAATCGAAGTATATGCAATCTCCTATTCTCCCAGCATTACTACTAGAAAATAGATTCAGCGTTTTCCTACAGTTTGGTGAAGCCAATGAACGGGATTCAAACCTTAACCTGGCGAATCAACACAGTTCACCACTGGAGCCAAGGATGAACGAATGGATGGTTTTTAGACAGCAAATAACGGAAAGCCGAGTGCTTCCAAGGAATCAGGCAAAGTTATTCTTTTCAGTGACAGTCGTGGGCACAGTCTTCCACAAAGTGCATGTGACAAGAAGATAGATATCAGTGTTCTAGGTTATATTATACCTGAGACAACTAGTTCAGTGGTGGTACAAAATGACCCAGAGAAGTGTAGTAGCTTAATAAAATATGACTCTGTTGTGGGTCAAATAACAGAGCTCGTAGGCCAAACAGGATAAGTGAGGTTATTACCAATAAAATAAGAAAAAACGCGACATCATAACGTATAATGAGGAGACACTGAAAACTACGAATTCCTTCAGATATGTGGAGTCACCGCACGTTACGTTATTATGCACATCACAAGTATAGGCTATGTAATATAGGCCTACTGATTTGGCCTAAATAAAGTCAGTATTTGTGACGAAGAAAATTATCTGCAATAAAAACGTATTCAAATGCTTCCCACAGACCACCACAGATAGTACTACCTCCTGTGTTGCCAGATTTCAAGCAGCATGGCTTGTAAGATTTAGAAGGCAGTGATTCTCGCCATAAGCTGTTGTAGTTCTTGTCTTTTCCGATAGATTGCAGGCTTCAAACCATGCAGCTTGCAGTGCTTCTCTTGAGCATTAATATCAACAACGCATATTAAAACACCGGAAATAAATTCAATGTAGCATAACATTAAAATTATGTCCATGATACTACATATATTAATACGTATTCGGTTTATTTTTCTTACAGAAATATGTATATATATTTCACACCTTGAGATTTCATAAAAATCTCTGCCCTGGTGTTTCACTACCGATCTCTGTAGGGGGGGTTCAAGAAGCAGTTTGGGAATAAATTCTACTATTGTTGGGAGCTGACGAGATGATCCGTGATTTGGTGGTGGCATGCAGTGGGAAGACGGTGTTGTGCTATAACTGCACGTGTAGGGGAGCGCTGCTATTGGCTGCAGATAAGAGCCTCATAGTGATGCCAGGGATCATCTCGTCAGCTCCCAACTGTAGGCTACCGTGATTTTCTTTGTTTAAACATTTTTAAAACATCTTACTTTATTCTAATGTTTTACAAAATGTTAAGAAGATATCCACGTCCCCTTGCCATTCCGACATTCAAATTTACCTTCAATGAAAATAATTCGGTATTCTTAAACTATTCAGAACGTTAACATGCGGTACATCAAAGGCATGCGATATCATTATTGTTCTTCGCCGCCTTGTCACTCGAATAGTTTGCATGCACGGCCAAGAGATCTTGCAACTCTGCTAAAGTACTCACGCGGAGTTGACATGTAGCTGTCAAAATGCATTCTTAGATTCTCATTGGTTGAAATTCCTGAGGTAACAATCCCATTGGTGCGGCAGGAAATAAAGAACATTGCTATCTCCTTGTATTAAATATCAAAGGCATTCCGCATGTTAACCATTCCAGTCTCACAATAATAACAGCTGCTTGCGTTGTTCCTTAAATAAACGAAAAAATTCTGCTTCACATTTTATTGATTTATACAATCTTGTACACAAATTTAAGGGAAATCTGTGTCATAGCTTTCGACAATATTTCTAAACACAGAATGTAAGTTTTTCCAAATACAGGCTGACTAAAATAAACCAAAAAATACAATGATCCCAATATTGCCGAAAAGTATACTATTGATTTAAACTCGATCACGAATATACATCGACCTTCATGGACGAAATAAACTGGTTGTTTTGACTATCCGGTTAGGACGCGTCGTATTGTTAATATCTAACGTTAGGATCACATCACGACATCCTGCCACGTCCATCTTCGGAGAGTGACTCATACTAAAACAAAGTGCCTGTGATGAAGTGTCAACCGTCGCAGCTGTTATGAAGGCAGTGGGTGCATTCTTGAAGGTTTTAATAGAGTTTCCCGCCAGATATCACTGAAGTTCCCTGTTTATGTTAACAGGATGCTTAATAATTTCTATGGCTTCTGTAACTAGTCCCACGCAAGAGTTGGCCAATGACGCACGTTTCTGCGTCGCGGCAGGCACAGCTCCAACTCCCGAGCGTTTGGGTGAAATGTCTACGCAAGTAAAGCCGCGATCGGTGTAATGATTCAGGTTCTCACAGTTACAGTTGGAATTACAATGGAAATATCTCTTGTGATGAGGTACGTGGTTATTTCCATTGTAATTCCAACTGTAACTGTGAGAACCTGAACCATTACACCGATCGCGGCTTTATTTGCGTAGATATTTAACCCGATCGCTCGAGATGTGGAGCTGTGCCCGCCATGACACAGAAACCCGCATCATTGGCCAGCTCTTGCGTGGGGCTTACTGCATGTTCTTGTTTCAGCAGTGTTATGTCATCAAAATGTATTTCGTGGCCCGCTTAGTCAGAATGAGATGCTATGGCGGATTTGTCAGTGTTGTTTCGTTTCTGATGTCTGATGAGTTCTTTTCTTCTAGCATCCAGAGAGGGTCCCGTTTGTCCTATGTATACATTTTTCACACATACATGAAATTGAGTAGACCCCCGCTTTATCTTAAATGTTGATTTCATATTTCTCTCTCTTTTTAAAATGCCTTCCAATTTGTTAGCAGGAGTAAAAATCGTGTCAATGCCATGTTTCTTTAAAATCTAACGAAAAAAATATAATTAAAATAAACAAAATAAAAATATAATAATAATAATAAATAAATAAATAAACTAAAATAAAATAAAATAAAATAAAATAAGATAAAATAAAATAAAATAAAATAAAATAACCTGATCCGTGACTCCACTGATGTAGTGAAGATAGGCCTTGGACTTGGGCGGCAACTTTTCAGAAGGATTTGTTAGGCCTATTTGGTTTCTAGATAATCTGTGTTCCACTTTCTTGAAAATTTTTAGTATTTCTCGTGTTGAATAACCATTTCAGTGAAAGGTATTTGATAATGATAATGACTTGAGTTCCTGTCGAATGTTTTCACTGTCACATGTTTCAACAGCCCTCGAGATGAGGGTGTTTAATATCACTCTCTTAACTGATGGTGGATGATGTGAAGACCAGTTCAGATATCTGTTCTGTGTTAGTTGACTTTCTATACACAGATGGATATCTGAGCTGGTCTTCGCATCATCCACCATCAGTTAAGAGGGGGATGTTAAACACCTTCGTCTCGAGGGCTGCTGAAACCTGTGACAGTGAAAACATTCGACAGGAACTCTATTATCATTATCAAATACCTTTCAATGTAATGGTTATCCATCACGAGAAATACGAAGAAGTTTCAAGAATGTGGAACACAGATTATCTGGAAACCAAATAGGCCTGACAAATCCTACTGAAAAGTTGCCGCCCAAGTCCAAGGCCTATCTTCACTACATCGGTGGAGTCACGGACCAGGTTGTTAAAATTTTAAAGAAACATGACATTGACACGATTTTTACTCCTGCTAACAAATTGGAAGGCATTTTATGAAGAAAGAGAAATATTAAATCAACATTTTAGATAAAGCGGGGGTCTACTCAATTCCATGTATGTGTGAAAAAGGATACATAGGACAAACGGGACCCTGTCTGGATGCTAGAAGAAAAGAACTCATCAGACATCAGAAACGAAACAACACTGACAACTCCGCCATCGCATCTCATTCTGACGAAGCGGGTCACGAAATACATTTTGATGACATAACACTGCTGAAACAAGAAGATGCAGTGAGTCCCACGCAAGAGCTGGCCAATGACGCGGGTTTCTGTGTCACGGCGGGCACAGCTCCACCTCCCGAGCGATAGAGTTAAATATCTACGCGAATAAAGCCGCAATCGGTGTAATGGTTCAGGTTCTCACAGTTACAGTTGGAATTACAATGGAAATAACCACGTACCTCATCACAAGAGATATTTCCATTGTAATTCCAACTGTAACTGTGAGAACCTGAATCATTACACCGATCGCGGCTTTATTTGCGTAGATATTTCACCCGAACGCTCGGGAGTTGGAACTGTGCCCGCCGCGACGCAGAAACGTGCGCCATAGGCCAACTCTTGCGTGGGACTCACTGTAGAAGATTCCCTAGAACTTATTAAGCATCCTGTTAACATAAGCAGGGAAGACCAGTGATATTAAAACCTTCAGGAATGCACCCACTGACTTCATAACAGCTTCGACGGTTGACACTTCATCACAGGCACTTCGTTTTAGTGTGAGTCACTCTTCGAAGAAGGACACGACAGGATGTTCAAAACGTTATTAACAATACGACAGCCCGTCTCAGATAGTTCATCAATACCATTAGAGTACATTACACCGAAGATGTCTAGGTGCTTCCATTCACCACAAGGAACGAACTGGCGAAGGAAGGCTGTCGCCTTGTTGGCTCCTCCTCCTGGACCCATGCCCACGTTCTTGATGTCCACAGACCTGAACTTGCTGGCTTGGTTGGTGTAGGAGTCCCACAGAGGAAATCCCCACATCCTGTCATCTATATGAACTCCAGCCATCCTAATCTGTTCTCACCGGAATCTGAGTTGGTTCAGACTCCCGTGGCAGCTGCACCATCCCTCGTCTCACGTCGTTAGTCAGGGTCCCAATATCCACTGTAAACCGCGGGCAGAAGTTATGTGAGTAACACAGCGTGTCTGCCAAGATTAGTCTTCCTTCGCAATAGTATTCCGGATCAAGATGTTCTTGCCATTCATCGCTGTGACGATGTCCCAGGGTTTGCACACCGGACATCCAGGCATGTTTTCACATAGCGGGATGAGTCCTCCGTTGTTAATTGGTAACTGAAGATGTGTGATTGCTCTAGTTGTAACCACAACACACGATGCTCCGGTCATGTCTCCCAACATATTTTCCATGTCGTATGGCTTTTTCAGACAGACACCACCGCTGTCGAAGGTGATGCCCTTGCCTATTAATACAAGAGGTCTTTCGTCGTAAACGCTCCATAATAACTGATCTCCAGGAATACGGGAGGCTCGTATGAACCGTTTGCATCGCTCAGGAAGGCACCCATTTTCTGAATTTCCGCCAAACTTCAAACTTTCATTTTTACGTTGATGCCGGATTTACACAGCATTCTGTGCGAAATATGTAGGTGTCATTAAATTTGCAAGCGTATCTGTGAACTGCCGTGCGAGATTCTGAGCTGCTGCCTTCTCTAAACCAATGTGTCATCCTGTATAGGCGCAACTTTTGCAAAGTTCGAGGTGTGGCATTTGTATTTTCTTCTCCGGGCTCTTCAGTTCTTGATATACCCAAACACCAAGCACTGCTCCTTCCGCCGATGAGTCTGCATGTCCATAATCATCTAAATACACTCTCTGCATGTCTATCCTTTGGAATTCTTTACTGCCCACTCCAGCTGCTACTCGTATGAACTCTTTTCTGTCCTCTCCTTCTTCTATATCATTATAACCTGCAAAATCTGGCCCTAGGCCAATTACTACAACTTCACCGAATTCTTTATCTAGGCCGTAAAATATTCTGAAATCTCCGTTATAAGGACATGGTCCAGAAAGTTTTAGAAGATATTCCAGGCGACTTTCGGTGATATCAAGGTATTTCCATGAGTTTGGGCGGATCAATCACAAGATCTTCTCTGGGTTCGTAGTTACCAACTACTAGCCCCTTTGATATTCTCTTATCGCCATCACATTCTACGTCTTCTTCTTCATCCGGAGCAGCATTTTGAAACCTTACATACGAGTTATGTGCTGCACACTGGAATAACAGAAAATAAAACCTTGGTTTAAACTGTCTGCTCTTGTAAGGAAAAGCATCCTTTCACTTTTTCAGATGTAGGTGTTATAATGTAACCATTCACTTTTTCCGTTATTTGATCAATAATATACTTTGTTGCGAAAAACCCTTGGTGTTCTTCCCGGTATCTTTACAACTCTGTGGGTGATAGCAACAGGTACAGGAATAAGCGTTCTTGCACTACCTACATGAATAGTTACAGGGGCAATTGTTGAATCAATGTTTGCAGATAGTATATCTGAATTCGTTATTTTATATTCTGTCCTAACCTAGTTCTGAGCATGATGTGAGCTAACAGGTGTAATAGTATATTGCGACACAAGGTCGGAAAGGCACGTTTACGGGTCGAGGAAACAGATTGAAAACCCGAGGCGCAGCCGAGGGTTTTTAAGTTTTCGAGACCCGTAAATGCCTTTACGGTCCGTGTGTTGCATGCTATTTTTTGCACGACGGTTACTTATATCAATTTAATTATATTAATTGTGATATTACCTGAAAATATTATGTAAATACAGACTTGAAGAATGGTGCTTATTTCAGAAAGGGATTCGCATTTGTTATTGTTTATGGCAACCGAATATTTATAAAGCGGGGAGGCCTTGGTCATTTCTGCTCGCAAATAAGCATTTGCGGGCGGTAAAGTAACTTTCCGCCCGTCGCCCCTAGCAACAATTCACTTTCCGCCCGTCGCCCCTAGCAACAAGATTGCGTGTGGTAATGTCAAGTTACGAGCCATGTAAACAACTGTCGTAAGAAACACTTACTAGCTAAGGAGTGCAAAAAATAATTAATGTAGTCAGCAACCTTGCAGTACGACCATCACCATCGTAGTAAGGGTGAATTGTTACAAATTGATAATGCACGATACCGTACGTACTTTTGTTTACTTTCTTCAGTGGTTCTCCTTATCTCTTTCTCAACTTGATACTTTCTTTCCTGTCAGATTTAAAATTTAATTGAACTAAAAATGTTGTTTGACACACTGTTTTGAACATTCCCTGGTCCCATTTCCGTTTCATATTACAACAGTATTTAGCTGCAATTAATTTGCTGCTAATTTTACCATTGGATGGTGGAAATTTATTCTTCTATATTATAGAAGCGGTATTAGAACAGAAAGCATAATATTATTAATTTTGTAGTAGGGTTATATGGGCAAATTATGAAAATTTATCTATTAAGTCAGGAGTTTTATGGGTACGCTAGGGGAGATCGATATTACCGGAAGCATAAAGTTCAGTATTTTTAATTTAGATGAAAAGTCTCAGGTAAACCAAGAATCTCAATACATAACATCTCAGCAGAACTTTCGGCTTTTTGTAAAATTTTATCTAACAAATGCAGTATATTTATAGTTATTTAATAACGTGTTTTTATAATAATCGGTAAAATATTAGGTGGGGCGTATGGATACTGAAGCAAATGTTAATGTAAGTTATATAAATTTTACAAGGAGCAGTAGCTTTTCCGCTTAAATGTACTAAATGACTGTAAATAGTAATGATTGGATATCTTCATGGTGCAAACAAATATGAAAATCATAGGTCAGGAAATGATTACCTGCAGTTTTTTTTCATAAGTTAGCTCTTACACTTCGTACTAACTGTGTGCTTCTAACTAATAATGAGCGAATATAGAGTGCCATCTTTAAAATCCTCCTTGATGTCGAAATTTTGTTCGCAAAGGTTTAAATCTTCGAAATGGTTTGTATGGAAACAGAATGTTTGTGATTATTATTGCAAAATCATTATTGCCGCGCCCAACATTTAACTGGTAGGCCTACTTATAATCTATTATATTCAAGGCCATCTTATTTCATACTGAATAAATTCTACTTAAAATAGCGAATTTATTAAATCACTTAATTTAGGATAAGACAAAAGTCAGCTTTCTGAATTAAGGATTGCCCACAGGTGTGTGCGATATTAGGTTAGTGATAATTAGAGCCCGGGTTTATAAGCAAAATAAAATCAGGTAAACTAACGTAACAAAGTGCCAGAATGCTTTTGTTTAATCAGTGATAGTGGCAATTATGATATGCACAAAATAGGCCATGTTTTTTTTTTATCAATCTCCGAGTTACGCTACAGATCGATTAATTAAGCAGGGCTTACGGAAGAACAAAGGTCTAAAGTTTGACACTTAACCTTAATTCAAACTCGTTATACACTGATATAAGAAATTCGTAAAATATGTCAACATTTCATAAAATTCACTGGCATAAAACTCCGCTAATTATTTCACACTAATATCAATTCCGTATATAACATTATTCATGTAGTATTCATTTCAACTTGATCAACGAAATTAACAAACATCTGTTTTCATTGGAGCCAAAGCCCTCGATGATTAGAAATGCGGAATTCTAGTATAGACATGATTTTAAAAAACATTTGATCTTTAATTAGTCGTTACTCTGGTACCGGTCCTTCTTGTCATGGACATTTTAAATTCGTATACCAAGTTTCATAAAAATATGAAAAAGCGAATTTGAGTTATCGCGCCTTTCTGTTATATTACCATAAGGAAGGCACTAAATTGGGCATTATTCCGGTACCGGTTAACCGATTTGGTCCAATATCAATAGGGATCTTCCCATGGAAATTATAAATGTGTATACCAAGTTTCATGAAAATCCGTTTAAGCATATTTGAGTTATCGCGTTTTTAAAATAAACACTAAATTGGACATTACTCCCGTACCGGTCAATCGATTTGGTCCAATATCAATAGGCTTCTTTCCATAGGCATTATAAATGCGTATACCAAGTTTCATGAAAATCCGATAAAGCAGCGTTTCTCAACCTTTTTGAACCCGAGGACCTCTAAAATGTCTAAAAAAAAAATTACGGACCCCTAATTTTACAACCCATTTTTAAAAGAAGACCTATATTCTTAACATTTGGGGTATTAATTATAGGTCATTATAACGAAATATGTGAAAAAAATTTACTTCTTTACTTTCCACTTGCTTTATATTTATTAATTATGTCTGCGGACCATCTGCACCATCTTCGCGGACCACCAGTGGTCCGCGGACCATAGGTTGAGAAACGCTGCGATAAAGCGTATTTGAGTTATCGCGCAGTACAGACACACGGACGGACAGACAGACAGACGGACAGATATTTCCCGTCTCCCACACAATATTATAAAATACCATACTGGCACTTAATAATGTTCCTCTCGCCCAACATAGACTAAAGTCTGACCGTTCTAAGAAGTAAACCCTGAAGTAAACAAAAACCAGTAGAGTACGATTACTTCCACAAAGTCTCTGGGTTTTTACGTATGTACCTTAGGAGCGAGTGTCACCGTTCCTAGAGTTCCTGCCGAGGGGAGGTAGCTGCACCCTGATTGGCTCAGCTCTTCTATCCCACTCCACGTGTTTTCTGTCTCTGTCTCGCGGCATTATCCTTCCACTCAACTATTATAGTATTTCCTACGGCTGGCAACATGCTGCATGATCTTCACTCTGTGCTCATTAGTAGTTCACTGATCTACGCACATGCGAGTCTGCGCCAGCTGGTAACGAGAAGCTCGCTGGCTGGGTTAGTCTTCAAGGCCAGAGACTTTGTGGAAGTAATCGTACTCTATATCTGTCTCACTCTAGCACAATACTAGAGTATGATCCAAGAGTGAGACAAACATACTAGTGTTTGTTTGCTCCAGGATTCCTTCTTAGCTCGTCTCGGGTATAGATATATTCGTTTTCATATTTCTCTTTCGTTTTCTGTCTCTCGCTTCCTTGTTTTCATCAAGCCTGGATTAACGCCCAGCTGAGTAGGCTGCAGCCTAGGGCAGCATTTTCCCCTCCCATACTTCTCCCTCCCTCACTCTTTCTCTTTTTTTATATTTTAAAGTGAGTGTTGTATATTATAGTAATGGATAAGCTATAATGTGGGTGTAGTAGATGGACAATTGTAATGAAATATACTATCGCCAAGCGTCCTACCGATATAAGTTAAATGTACATAAGTTAGGTATAACTGAATTTTAAATATTACGTTGTATGTATTTATTGAACTAATAACTATTTGACACCAATAACTTTATATTTGCTAAGTTGCTCAAAACTGAGCAGCTAGATTTACTTCTATACTGTTAATAATAATAGCCTAATAATGAACTCTACTGTGGGCCTTAAATCCTTCAAGCCTTACAGATATGTGGAATGTCGGGTGGGTACACGTGGGATTCAGTTTGGGGGGGGCGCCTGACGAAATCTTGCCCCGGGCGCCAACAAACCACGCGACGGCCCTGTTCGTAAATATCATAACACTGAAATAAATTATTTATAAGTTTTGTAAATTATCTTAATAATGTGATCTTGTCCCATCCCAATTAATCTGGATAATTGTTGTCTTTTAATGTAAACGATACAACAAACTACCATTAGCAGCAGAGTATGAGTGGCTCAAAATTTAGAGTACAGGAGTCTACCACTAGGTGGCAGGGTAATACTACGATGTTGCGAAGTTTAGTACACAGAGGGAGAATCTTTTGTAGTATGCATTTGATGACTCATTTGACCGTTAACAAGAGGCATTTGGCTACGCGTTTGGTTAAATTAGTTGTACAATAAATTTAACGAAACAATTTGACGGTGAGCAACAGGCATAATGCATTACCACCAGTATTATTTTTATTATTTACATTTTATATTCCTTCAACACTCCATCCTTTTCCCCGCCAAATAGCAAATACAATATTTATGGTTATAACTACTAGTTAACCAATTAGGCCTAAATTTACTGTACCAAGATGTTTGAAATGTTTGGTTATTTTCATGCAAGACGATATCAAGCTGAGGAGTTGGTAATTTACCTTAATTTCACATGTTTTTTCATAAAACAGAACCGAAAATAGGGTTTTTAATAAGTGATCAACTATATCGGTGGAATTGTCCACGCAACACTGAAAAATAATCAAACACACAATTTAAGTCAGCAATGAGATTGTAATGTTTATATTACCCCGGTTTCACGCGAGCAAGTAAATGAGACTACGATACCGAAAAATCTTTCTAGTCTCTGCAATGGTGCCATATGTCACTCTTGCGCAAGGAAGTAGCCTGTCTTCTCTCAACGCGCAGGTTAACATTTTGATGGAAAAGTTATATAACTCGCACTTGAATGAGACATCCAGTCTCAACTCGCCTCCGCTGCCGCATCATGAAATTTCGAGCCTGCCTAAGCACACGGCAACACAAGTAGACACATAATAACAGTAGGAAGTGGGGTATTCAGAGACAAGAAATATTTTAATGATAGTACTCATGGGTTTATAATAATTAATAACTTGGTTGCCGATGCTTTTATTTATTTCTTTATGATTCCATTTTTCGTAGCAATTTATTTAGGTAGACTCAGCCTCAAAGTCTACCCTCACGCTACGCCACTGACTACACGTGCTCCATAAGAAGGCTTCTCACTTTCTTTTTGAACTTGCATTTTTAAGTGAATGGGGTAGTTTATTGTCTAGGCACAAACCCATGTGATTAATACACTTTAAGCTTCTTGTGATACGGTGGGATGTAAGAAGAAAGTAATTTGGTTTTTGCGTGTCATGGTGATGGTGATAAGAGTTCTTGGGAAATACGGTCAGTTGGCGGGTATGAAGCAGACTGTCTCCAATATAAACACGCAGAGAACATGACGTACAGTATGTTAAATTCTACTATAGATGTGTAGTCTTGTATGTGAGCGATAGAACCAAGTTTCATAACTTTGACGATGCTTTTTTGAAGTTGGAAAACCAAGAGTTAGTTTGGAAGAAGAGCCCCAGAACGGGATTCCATTACATATTACTGCGTTTTAGTTACTGAAGTAAATACGTAGAACGTAGTATGTGTATATTGCACGTTTTACTTAGAATCCTTCGGCATAGATGATTTTAAATTTTTTATAAGATCGAAAATATGAGTGTTCCAGGATAATTGGGAGCCAATCCAGGTGTCTAAGAACTAGGATGAATCAACTTGTACCGAGATGTTATGAATTAAAATATGAAAATCGTCATCCATATTGGAGTATGGGTTGAAATTTATATAACTCGTTTTTGGTGTGTTGAGATGAAGCCTGTTACTTTCTATAATGCCTCGTTATATGTTTTCCACTTTAGTTATTCACTTATGTGTATGCCCAGCAATTTTGCGTAGTTTCTATATTGAATTATTTTACTATCTAATTTCACTTGAGGTTTCATAACATGTTAGTTTTAGGTTGTAGGAAACCTCATAGCTATCGTTTATATCAATTTTTCGAAAGTTTGTTTGCTTCAAAGCGAGAGAATATTTTTGTTAAACTGGAATCAAATTTTTTAGTAAGATCTATTTCATTTGTTCCTTTTATAATAAGACTAGCTTAAAAGGACCGGCGTCGCCCAGGATTTGAAATTTGTTATTCGAAATTAAATTACGGAGGATTTTCGATTTTCAAAATTTATGTCTTTATATAGGTAGGCTATCATGAGTTTGAAGCGAAGATGCGAACGACCTATTGCACTTAAAATATGCCTATTCCCTCATAAATGCTAGACATAGCTTTATGTAGCTCATACAGGACTTAGAACTTTGCAACCCATTGCTTCTGAACCCTATCCTGTTAAGGATTGAAATAAAAACATTAAACAAAATCTCGTAACATAATATATACAGGATGTTTTATTTCCCACTATTATGTTCCCATACAACCATTTCGAAGCTAAAATAAACAAATCAATATCACTTTCATACTTTCTTCCCCAAATACCTGGGACATAACAATTTAGTGCGAACAAAGAACTAAAAATGTTCCATCCTATTTTACAGCTTTTACCTGCTTGGCTTACAATAAACATCTCTAATTCTCAACTAATACAAATCCTAAAGCGATGAATAACATATCGGTGGATAGGATATTTAGCGACTTCTGACATACTCGCTACCCATCGTTGGCACAAACTCAGGCTGAGACAATATTGAAAATGCTGTCTCCGCAATAAGACCTCTTATTCTACATCAAAATGTGAAGTAAGGAAATGGTTTTCTCCATGCTCAGGGTAGAGAAAGTTCGCGATGCATTACACCCGATATTTATTAAGTGTCAGAATGATACTTTCCGAGATTCTATGGTGAACGGGAAAATGTTCGTCCATCTGTCCGTGTGTCTGTACTCGCGAGAACTCGAATACGCTTTATAAGATTTTCAGGAAACTTGGTATACGCACTTATAAGGTCCAAGGGACGAAGCCTTTTGATTTCTGACCAAATTGGTTGACCGGTACCGGAGTAACGCCCAATTAGGGGCCTAATTTCTGAAAATGTTACACTGAATTCACCAAAACCAACTCAGTTCTCATGACAATAATATCGTTTGCACTGTGTGTGTAGGGCATTGGAAGTTGCAATACACCGGAATTTGACAAATAACACTACTCAGCATGATTTTTGCGGCAAAGCAAAACTGAAGAGTTTCTTAAATATGTCACTTTTTTATATCAGTTTACCTGATTTTATTAAGTGCCAGTATGTCACTCTATGAGATTGTGTGTGGGGACGGGAAAATGTCTGTCCGTCTGTCCGTCCGTGAATCTGTACGCGCGATAACTCAAATTCGCTTTATCGGAATTTCATGAAACTTGGTATACGCATTTATAACGTCCATGGTAAGAAGCCTATTGATATTGGATCAAATCGGTTGACCGGTACAGGAGTAAAACCAAATTTATTATCTATTTTAAAGGCGCGATAACTCAAACAGGCTTTATCGGATTTTCATGAAACTCGGTATACGGGTATACGCATTTATAATGTCCATGGGTAGACGTCTATTGTTATTGGAAAAAATTGGTTGGCCGGTACCGGAGTAATGTCCAATTTAGTGCCTTTTTGTGGTAATACATAACAAAAGGCGCGATAAGTGTAATACGCTTTATCGGATTTCCATGAAACCTGGTATAAACATATATAACGTCTATAGCAAGAAGCCTATTCATTTTGGACCAAATTGGTTTACCGGCACCGGAGTAATGCTCAATTTAGTGCCTATTTTAATAGTAATATATTAGAAATGCGCGATAACTCAAATACGCTTTATTGGATTTTAATGAAACTTGGTATACGTATTTATAACGTCCATGGGAAAAAGCCTATTGATATTGGACCAAATAGGTTGACCGGTACGCGAGTAATACCCAATTTAGTTCCTATTTTATGGTAATGCATTAGAAAGAATTTATCAAATGCAAATCAGTTATCATGATATCATGTTGTTTTAGAAACTCCCTATACGGCTTTGGAAGTTGCAATACAATTAGGTATGAAAAATAACACTATTCCTGTACGATTTTAATCTGATTTTTTTAAACTAGACTTTTCTTCTTCCGCAAGCCCTGCTTAATTAATTAATCTGGAGCTTAACTTGGAAATCAAATTTAAAAACCCTTATTTTTTGCATAATAATTGCAACTATAACTGATTAAACAAAAGCATTCTGACACTTTGTTATATCAGTTTACCTGATTTTATTTCATTCTCCATAATTGATTTACAGAAATGCATTATCTCGATAACCTCTCTAATTATTTTGCAAAGCCCACTCCATGGCCCTGCTTGAAACTTGCAAAATCTTACGTGAACAAGATTCAAGAATAAGATTTATTATGTTTTTGAAATGCATCAACATGCAGTTATCAACATACATATGATTTACAGAATGAGAGATTATATACAAAACAGAATATGGAAATATGACAGTTCAAAGTACAATATCAGCGATAAGACAAAAAATAAGACAATTCAAAATATAAAATCATCATTAACTTCAAGAAACTCATTAATAGAATAAAATGGATTTAAAGCATGCCAGTCTCGCAAAACAGCCTTAAACCTGACTGTGCAGCTGTGGGTAATCTATTGAACACTTTAATATATATACTACACCACTTCTATTCCTAGATTTAAGCAAAGCATTTGACATGGTTAATCATGATATTCTAATTTAAAAACTTAAACTATATGGCATGAGAGGATTAGCAGAGAATTGGTTCATCTCATACCTCAGTAACAGGAAGCAAGTAGTTCAAATAGGTTCAGTTCGATCAAATTTTGTATCCTTGTCACACGGTGTCCCTCAGGGCTCAATACTTGGCCCAATACTCTTTCTTCTATATATTAACGACCTCCCCTCTCTCATCAACAAAGCAGAAACTGTCTTATTTGCTGATGATACTAACATAATATTTAATCATCTAAGAATAAATGATTTACAATCAAAAATAAATCACACATCTACACAACTAGAACAATGGTTACAATACAATAAGTTAAAATTAAATGTAAATAAAACAATCTACATGTCCTTCAATCAGAATCTTCGAGATCCCATCCAAATAATAACTAACAATGCTGTTATTAAAGACGCCAACTCCACCAAATTTCTAGGTATATGGGTGGACTCAAGCCTGAAATGGGAGGTACATATAAACTATCTTAATATCAGCACTCCACACGTAACTGCTCAACAATTGCTGGGTATAATACCAAGACCCGACTGCCGATTCGAATGGAAAACGATAACCTGTCAAGACGTTTTAACAGTTGTACATAGAATGAAAAATTCAACTAGTAAGGACATTTATTCAATGTCAGCTAACCTGATAAAACAATTAATAAACTATATTTTGACACCATTGACCATCTGCATAAACATGTGTTTCAGGGAAGGGGTTTTCCCCTCAAAAATGAAGCTGTCAAAAACCATCCCTATCTACAAAAAGGGTAGCAGGGATTTGGCCATGAACTATAGGCCTATTTCAATTTTACCAGTATTCTCCAAAATAATTGAATCCCTCATGAAATTACAACTTTACAATTATTTCGAGGAAAATAATTTATTTGCAGCAGTACAATATGGCTTTAGATCAGGTCTATCTACCATTGATGCTGTCGACAAGGTAGTCAGCGAAATTCTAACCGGCTTTGAGACTGGTGGCCTCACTGGGGTCACTATGTGCGACCTCAGCAAGGCATTTGATACTATCGACCACGAAGTTCTTCTTGATAAACTGAGATTTTACGGTGTCAATGATGTATCGCTACTAAGATCATACCTGAGTGGCCGTAAACAGCTTGTTTATATCGATGGTCATTATTCCCAGGCAAGACTTGAAGAATATGGAGTCCCACAAGGTTCCGTGTTGGGACCCTTGCTTTTCATCATAATGATGAATGATATTAGTGTTGATGGTAATGTGGTGTGCTATGCGGATGATACTACGTTGATTAAAGTTAAGGACTCAAGACAGGAACTCCTGGAAGCTATGGCTCACTCACTTGAGGAAGTCTCCATATGGTTTAGTGCAAACTACCTTCAACTAAATAATGATAAGACCCAGTCAATAACCTTTTCTTTGAAAAATCTGCAATTCGAGGTGGAAAGTGTCAAGCTGTTGGGAATTACGCTGGATTGTAAATTAACTTGGGGTGCCCACATTGCCCTAGTTTGTGGTAGGCTATCAAGCGTTATCTGCCTAATAAGGCGACTTAAGAGCTGTGTCCATAAGAACTATGTGAGAGTGTGTTATTTTGGTTTCTTTCAAAGCATAATATTGTATGGACTCACCCTGTGGGGTGCAGCAACAGAGGTCAAAAAAATCCTTATGCTACAGAAAAAAGCTATAAGACTAATTGCCGACGCTGGATACGATGAACACTGCAAACCAATATTTATGAGTGAGAAAATTATGACAGTATACAGTTTATATACATATGTATGTCTGGTAGAAGTGCGGACCGAACTAGACTCACTCCCATGTAGATCAAACACACATTTGTATAATACAAGAGGTAGTGGTATGTTGGAAGTGCCTTATTCCAGGCTGACTAGGGTAAAGACGACACACTTAAAACTAAAGATGTTTAACTCACTTCCGCACATGGTCAGGAACTTGTCTCTGGCTAAGTTTAAAAAGTGTGCGTGGAATCTCCTTGTGTCTTCACCTCTATATTCTATTAATGAATTTTTTGAAATACCCACTGTAACAGTGTCTAGTTTCTTTTAAATTAATTTGACGAAACCTACACATGATAAATGTTTTTTAAGGTTAATAAATATTCTTATTCTTATTCTTATTCTTATCTAACTGAGAAACTTAGTCGACTTTGCTATGCCTTCCGGGTTCTTAAAAAAATAACACCTATTGAAGTGTTAAAAACAGTTTACTTTGCTTATGTGCAATCATTACTAACATATGGAATCATTACTTGGGGATCTTCCTCAAAATCTATACAGATATTTAAATTACAGAAACGAATACTCAAAATCAATAAACAAGTCCCTATTAGGACAAACAGTAAAACCATTTTCAAAGAGCTTGAAATTTTACCACTATCTTGCATTTATATTTGGGCGACTGTTTGTCTTATTCATAACAATAGGAAACTTTTCAAAACAAACTCAAATTTCCATGATCATGGCACTAGAACATCAGATAATATACATCTAAATTGCCACAGGCTTACCAAAACTCTTAACAGTTTAACGCATAGCGGTACTATAATGTATAATCATCTTCCTCCGTGCATTAAAGCACTAAATAACAGGAAATTCAAAACAGAAGTAAAATTATTACTATTAACACATTTGCCAACTAATGTAGGTGAATACTTGAACCTCAACCTCTAACAAAATTAATAGTTACATAGTTATATTAGTTATTTTTTGTGATTAAGGTAAATATTTAGAACAAATGTTAGATTTAGAAGATTAACTAAAGTTTAAAAAATGACAATGTGTCTCCCTTGAAGATACTGCCCTCTCTTTCTTTATGTTTCAGGTAATCATAGAATGAAGAAGACAGGGATCGTGGTAGTGACCAATGGACCCAAGTGGACCTGTGAATTTCATCCTACTATATTGTATATTAATTGTATTAATGTTTAAACTTAAATTTTGTTTTGAAATTGATTTTATAACTGCAAACATGTAATTTAATGTAGAATTCCTCTGACATTGATTTGACGCGTCCAATAACATGTACATGTTCTGAAGGACTAAATAAACCTAAACCTAAACCTAAACCTAAACCTTCTTTGTATTAGTTAATCTTGTACTTTAGTAACTATGAGATAATTATTCCTAGTGTCATATTAATGGAATTATAATGAAAGTTTTGACTGTGGAGATTAGATTTAATATTTACCAAACAATTGTAGATATATTAATTACAGTGAGAATATTAAAATTTCTAAACAATGGACTGCAATGCGCATCAAAAGATGCACCAGAGATAATTCTCAAGGCCTTTTTTGTAATAATATTTTTTTGTATAGATATCACAGCACCATTGCCCCAGATATGAAGGCCATACGAAAGTGTACTGTGAAAAAAGCATAATAAGATTGCTTAAGATTGTGCTTACAATAGATACATTATTTTTAAATGACTCAGCATAAAAAGTACACGAGACAACCTTTTACAAATGTAGGAAATGTTACTAGTCCGAGTAAGTTTAGAATACAATACGATACCCAGAAGATTAACTTCAGAAGTAATTTCATCGTGAAATTATTTAAGGAAAAAGATTACTTTTAGTTTTATCAGTGTTAAGTTTAAATTTGTTAGCTTCAAACCATCTAGCAGCTAATTGTGAGCAATCCATTGAAAGATGAATATCATTTAAAGAATAACCACTGATCAAAAGTGATGTGTCATCAGCATATAAGACTGATCACAATTTATGTTTAAGGGTAAATCATTGATTATTATTATTATTAAGAACAAAAGGAGACCCAAAACTGATCCTTGAGGTATTCCAGTACACGTATTAATTCTTGCAACGAGAGAATAAAGCAAGTTGCTTGTGTGCGATTTAATAAATAAGATTTAATTAAATCGAGTTTTACCATGAATTCCATAGAATTCTAATTGATTATATACGATGCTATGTGACACGCAATCAAAATCTTCGGACAAGTAAAAAAGTACTGCCATAGCGCTATCTTGGTTTTCAAATCCATTGATAACAGACTCAATGAGGTGCTCAGCAGCATCAGCAGTGCATCGTGCTATCTAAATCCTAACTGAGATTTAGAAGAAGATAATTGGAATCAAAATGCAGTGTCAGTTGCTTATTAATTAATTTTTTAATATTGTTGAATTGAAAACTTAATTGCGTTTGGTGAAATCAATGTAACATTTCCAGAATTTTTTTTTTCAAGGGAAGAGATGGTTTGAATTTTAATGGTGACCGCGTTTCTTTCCGGGTTGAATTGGGTATGTGTGCGAAATTTCGTGCAAATTGCTCAAAAGCATGTAGAATTGTATAAGGAACAAACATACATACCCACACACTTTAAATTTTATATATTGTATTAGATTTTTGTCATCGGCAAACAGAATAACTTCAGTTTATTCAATATTCAAGGGCTCATTTACATATAACAACAAATGGTCCCAAAATCGACCCCTGTGGTACCCATTTTTATAATTTCAATAAAAGGAACTACTTTTCAGTAAGTAGTCAATGTGATACGAGTTTTAGCAACATTAGATGCTGAGAAATTTCATTTCCCGTTTTGCTTTACTGATATTGAGCAGACTAATTAAGATGAATTATTGGAGAATGGTGCTGAAACAGTATACGATTTGTGGAATGCAAATGGAGGATTGCCACGCCCCCCTCCGTTGTCGTCCTACTTGTGGGGAACATATCTAACTCTCTGTCTCTCTTTGCCCCCATTGGTTGTTGTTAGATCAGAACTTATGAATGGTTTGTGAACGCGGCTTGTTGTAATTTATCGGTTGGATGGTTGGGTACTTCGGTCTGTTATCATGGCTGTTTGTCTAAGGCGTATGAATCCGTTGTTGTTGTATTTTTTGATGATGGATTCATACTATCCATTAGATGTAATTTTTTATTTATAAACAGTAACTAAATAGGTTCGTGCACCTTCATATCAATGGTGAATTTAACTGGCAACCACCGAGTTATGGCTTCTGGCAGTGAATCTTGGAAAGAGTGTGCGGAGTGGTTGACTAGATGTGAAGTTTTACGAGAAGATCACAAGGCAAATTGGCCAGAGGCTTCTTGTTCCGATTTAGCTTATACTTTGAGAGATGGTGTGCTGCTGTGTAACTTGTTGAATACACTAGATCCAGGGTGCATTGACATGAAAGATGTCAACCTGAAGCCGCAAATGGCACAGGTAAGTGATCTCTAGTGGGTTATATCGTATCCTGCAACCCGGCCTATTGTTTCCCCCTTTTTCTTTCTTAAAATAATAATGATAAATGCGCACAATGTGCATTTGTAGCTTTCCTAGTCCAGCGCAAAAGCTATTCTGGGACGATCCTCTGCTTTTGCATATCGGTCACACTTCTCCATGCACCATTCACAAACACAATCTTCCCTTGGGTTGTGATACAATTTGTTCTTGCACAGCTTGTAGTGGAAGCCGTGTGCCATGAATCTTGGGCATACCGGTAGTTGTATGTCATAGCTTGTAGTCTGCTTCCCTCCAGTGATCAGTCATCAATGCATCTGCGATGCAAAAGTCTGTCCCAATCTCAGATTCCTTCCTTGTCCGTTCTCTTAGGGCTTCTTCCACTGAAGGCATATGGGGAGTCCTTTCTCTTCAGGTATCTCGCCTTGAGTTTTTAACTCCAGCATTTGTTTCTTCTTCATTTTATCCCAGATGAGCTCGAGGCCATATGTGGCAATAGGGAGGATCTTCACTTTGAAGAGCTTCAGCGCAGATTTCATTGACATTCTACTTAGAAACCTGATGTCGCTGAAGCTCCTGATGGCTACTTCACCTTGTCTTTCACATGAATCCCAAATGTTATGCCAGTTGTCTGCAAAGTGGCTCCTAGATATCTAAAGGCATTAATGGTTTTCAGTTTGCCTCCTTTACAGATAGGGTTGCCACCTTGTGGTAAGGCTAAGGAGGGACACTTATCGAATATATGCATATCGCCGATCTTCAAACCTAAATTTGTACATGGAACAGTTTATTAATAAGAGAAAGATGGTATATATTCGTTACAAAGCCAAAACTGAATAGGCTATGTAACAGTAACACTAACATTCCAAAAGAAAAGGCTAACAAAATAATAAAATAAATATATATATATATATATATATAATGCGTCCCTCTTAGGCATAATTCGGGACGCTGAAAATGTTCTTAAAATGCGGGATGTCCCGCCAAATTCGGGACAGGTGGCAACGCTATTTACAGAACAACATCAGTTCAGTTTTGTCTGGGTTTATTTACATTTCATTTTCTTTGGCCCATGATGCCAGTTGGTCCATGACTTTCTAGAGGTCTGACCTGTTGTGGCTAAGGCCATGTCATCTGCATATGCATAGAGAGCTGTGCTTGGGCTGCTTCGTGTATTGCTGCAATTGTGACCTGGCTTTAGGACATTGAAGAGAGTCGGACTTAAGGGATCCCCTTGCAGTAATAAAGTGATACTTAAGAAAAGAAAGGGAGATGGCAGGTCCAGAGTAACAGGGGCTACATATCTATAAGCGCCGACTCTGGGGGCAAGGTATTTTTTGTCTCTCCAACATTTAAGTTTTATCATACAAAGCCTTTGTATAACTTCCAAAAATCCAATTCTTGCCCTCCAACAAAATTTTCAAGTCTGCTCCTCTGTACATATTCCAATGCATAGCTTTAGAGAGGGGCATGGAATAGAACTTCACAGTCAAAAAAGGTGCACTGCTATCAAGGGTACTATGGCATATGCAAGCCAGTGTTCCCCAAGGTTCTGTTTTGGGACCTTTTCTCTATGGTATCAAATACAATACAGGACACCTTGCGATATCAAGGGGCAATATCATGAGCACCATTTAGCAAACCACCCTGCTATTACTGAAACTGGTACAGGTGTAGTAACTAGATACAAAGTCCAGAAAATCAATTTTGCTGTTTGAAAACAAATGACTTTAAAGGAAAAAAACAGGGTTGATAAAAAACATGTTTTTTTTTAAAAAGAACAAAAAAAAACGTTTTTTTTTTGTTTAAAACGTTTTATATGTGAACAACAATGTTGGTTGTTTTAAACGTGTTTTTTTTAAACGTTTTTTTAAGTTTACAACAATGTTGTTTGTTTAAAAAAAAGTTTAAATTGTTCATTTTGTTTAAATCAACCATTTTAATGTATAGGGCCTATTATATATATATATATATACAGTTGAAATGTTTAAAACACTTTAAACAATTTGTTTTAAACATTTTTTAGCATATGTTTATAACACTTTTTAATTACAATTACAATTACAATTACAATTTATTACTCCAAAGTACACGAAAAATATATACAAAAGTTGATACACCCCCCGAAGAAGCAGAGCTTGTGTTCGGGGGTGGTTCAGTTATATATTAGAAATACTTATACTAAACAATTACTTTAAAAAAAATGCATAATTTGGAGAAGTATGACAAAATGTTATGTATGAAAGGTTAGAACATGTTCTATTTACAATACAAAGGTATGAAGCAATACAACAATAATACATAACTATTTATTTGTTCAAATTTTAGTAAAAACAAGTGTTAAATTTAATTATGTAGACAATTTACATTTTGTCAATCCAATGACACCCTGTGCTAAGATGTTCAAGATTTACGAGTCGTAGACTTAATAGTATTTGAAAATAGCCTACATTTTGTTTATGATTTAATAGTTCATTATTAATAAAAAATAATACAAACTACTGTTTTGCCTTTACTGCTCAACTGATGATTGACTTTCACCATGCTTTACGTGGTCTTAGCCGCCTTACATTATCAAACTTACAAGGAATATCCTACTACAGTGTTGCCAAATTGACACATTCAATATTTAATATTTATAATCTCTTTCTTTAAAAAGGAAGACCACAAAATAGATGGTAGGATGCAGTCAGAAAAAAATGAAATCAATTACTCGAAATCAAAAACTGGAAGCTGGCGACAGAGGATAGAGAAGTCTGGAGGAAAAGGATACAAAAGACACCACCTCACATGATTTTCTGGTATTCTGGCCCTAGTTTTTTGTTTGTTTTCTGTTTACAACATTAACAGGGTGTCACTGACTTGACAAAATGTAAATTGTCTTCATAATTAAATATAACACACAATTAAAAAATGATTTAAACATATGCTAAAAAAACATGTTTAAAACAGTTTGTTTAAAACGTTTTAAACAAACTTAAAAAAACACAAGCCCTTGTTTTAAACATGTTTTAAACACTTGTTTTAAACGTTTTGTTTTAAACATTTCAACCCTGGAAAAAAACAAAGACAAATCATTAAAAATAAATAAATAAAAAGATGATGGTGTTGTTAGCAACCCCAAGTTCAGATATTTATTGTGTTTTAATTAAGCTAATACTTTGTGATCTATTTTGCAAGTTCTTTGTTTTGTTTGCTTAAATAAAATAATTATTCTCAAAATGACTTAAACAGTGTTTTGGTGCTCAGTGGTTTATGAAACATTAAAACATTACATTACATTACATTATGTATTGACTATTTTAATTTGGCTCCAAGTTTCCAGGTTGACACCAGGAGTAGGTCCCCCATTTTTCCATTGTCAAAGCAATAGGTGTCAGCATTATCCTCTATTGTATTTGGTAGTAAATTTACACAGCAGATTTACCAACAATATCAAACTCATGTAGCCCAATATGTTGATGACATGGCTCTTTTATCTCACATCTTTAAATCCTTTGTGTGCTACCAGTTGGCTATAAGAATATGTTAGCTTAATTCATTAGAGATTTGATGTAAAAAATGGAAAATTCGTTACATACGGTGTCGATAAAATGCAAGCAATATGTTTTACACAGTACATGCATGTTATCAATAATACACAGCTGAAATATTGAACTAAAATAAAATATCTTGGAGTAATAGCCCTGTAACATAGAAAATTTAACTGGAAAAAATACATAGAGTTAACAAAAAGAAAGGCAATTGGCAGAACAGGAAAGACTTCACATGGTATCTCTTGCAATGTTCCCTCTGGGGTCAACTGACAAATCAACAAGCCTCAAAACCTTACCATCACCATTTTCAACAAAATTCACAGGATTAATTACAATAGGCAGATGGCAGGATTGGGGGGCATGTAGTCAGAATGCCGACATCCACGGCCGTTAATGGTGGTTATCATGACCGGAGCCATTACTTTTTTATCAAGTAGCTCCTCATTTTGATTCACAAGGCTGAGTGCACCCCTGCCAGACCTCCCTACCTCAGAAAAATCCAAGGAGGTACCGGTGATTGAACCCGGGCCGACGGATCTGTTGTCAGGGTCTTAACTACAAGACCACGCCAGCAGTATTTAAGTCTATAAACTATTACAAAAAATGTTTTTATCAGGATTTTAGTCACTCAGACCCCTTGAAAAGGTTGGAAAAATTGCAAAATGTAAGGCTCAGGTGGTTAAAAAATAATTTTTCTCCTGTAAGAGTTAAATTTGGTTTCCTATTAAAGCTCTTGAAATGGGCTTTCATGTGATATGTGTGCTATAGCAAAGTTTTTGGACGTTAATAGTTTTGTCACAAAATAATTGTTTGACCTTGTTTAGGCCTACATCCCAAAGGATTTTTTTTTTTTTTTTTTTTTTTTTTTAAGGGGGGGAAAAAATCTGATGTGAAACTTACATAAGTTCCTCTACCTAAATAAAGTTTGTTTCTTAGTAGGCTGTACGCTGTCATATAATAATAAGAGAGAACTCGCACAAATGTGCACTTAAACTAAGTCTTTGCTGTAGTCCATCAATGACTTCACTCTGTTTGGACATATAGAAAAATGGTATCTTGTGCACTTATTGTCACATAATTTACATATGCAGTCTTCTGTAGGATCATGATACTCGGTTCTTCTGCAGAGCTTATGGTGAAAACCATGTATTGCCAGTCTTGTTATGGCACTGCGGAATTTATTGTTTGGACCTATCCAGTTTCGGTTCACCATTGCTTCAGTTGAGTAAAACTCTTGCCAAATTTCTCTTCTTTTCTGCTGCCTGTCCTCTTTTAGTTGGCATTCTTGTGGCGTAGAAGGAAGCAGGAATCTGATGCGTAGGTCTTCTATTAGGAATGTCTCGCGTGCCAATTCGTATGCCAATCTCGATGGAGCGAATTTTGAAATCCCCAATGCTGCTTTTAGGAATCTTGCTTTCACCTTTTCTATGGTGTTTAGGTCTCCGTAACTAAGTTCTTTCCACATTAGCTCTATCCCATATGTTAGAACAGGCTGTCATATAAGCCTATTATTAGAGGTGTTTGAAATTTTTTTTATATTTTACAGGATTTGTTGTTTTAAAATTCAAAAGGTAGTGTTTAATGTTTTTATATATCAGAGGCCCTGAAAATATGACATTATGCATGTATAATCTAACATACAGTGCATTCTTTTTTAAAGTGAAGCTAAAGCGCTTTACCATTGCTGCAGCTTTGCTTTATCCCCCCCCCCTCACTTTCTGCTTAGCGTTCTCAAATCTCACTTTACGACTGCTGCAAGGTTTTGCTGCATGAACTGTCATGGCGGAGTAGGTTTCATTGAAAATTTCCTTGATGACTTTAACATCATTATTCAAATTCCCAAGTATGGAACGCCTTCTTCAGCACAGTTAGTACCATTTAATTTTACCTATGCATCTTATTGTATACAACAGTTATTATTTCTATCCCCATATAACTGTTATTTGCACGTGTCTTAAACCTGTTGGAGGGTAGTACCACAGTATACGTATTAATACAGTAAGGAAACTCAGTCCGTTTTTCTGCCATACGGACATGCGCGCGCAGATTCCATGCGATCCTACCGGCCATTGAGTAATACTACAATCACTACTGCGGGAAGAATGGAAATAAATAGGAGTCTTGAATTTTTATAGCAATGCGTGTTTGGAAAGGATGTTATTGTTCTGCTATAAATTGCAGTAACAATAAAGGAAGAAATCCTGAATTGCATTTCTTCACTTTCCCAAAAGATCCAGAAAGGTAAGAAGAAAAATACGTAATATTTATTGTATGCCTGCTGGCTTACACTTGACACATGTTCTGGTGTGGTTATGTTTACATTTACTTTAATGTAATATTTTTATCTTTAATTATGTTGTAATTTCTAACAATAGATACTAATGAAATGAAAATGTCAGCAGTCTATATCACGGTTAAAGATAACAATATTTAGGATGTCGTATTGTGATCGCTTAAGATAACACAATATTTGCTGCGGTGCAGCTTATTTCCTATGTGCATTGTTATGTATATGTCAGGGCCGGTTATGTATACAAACATGTGTGCCGTGTTGGCTGTCAAGAATGGCTATGTGAGCTCTAATGCACATGGCCATTTTGCAGCATGTAGCCGATTTTTTTTCTTTGCTTGCACAAACCTGACAATCAAAGATCCACATGCCCGGTTGTAAGGATCAATGCTAAGGAATATCAGTGCACATAACTCAATTTCGTAAAAAAGTGCACATAGCCGATTTTACAGGCGGTACGATATTTATTTTCTCGAACACGATGTAGGCGTAAAGATGACGAAAACATAATCTTACATCATAAATTCTCGGATACATGTGCCATTAAGGTGTTTGCGACAGTAAACTAACATGACATCATTATCCAAACCTAGGCAAGCAATAGGCTTACCTAAAATAGGCTACTGTTAAGAAGCGTATCTAGTCCAAGGTTTTTCCCACCTTTAAAATCAACGTTTCAGTTATAAATTATATTAAAGAGTGACCTTTGAATATAGGTTTGTCACACTGCTCGTCCTCAACTTCATTGTTGAGATTGTATTTTGTTTCTGTATCTTACGGCTTCGATCTACCTTCAATTGTTGTAATGATTTCAGGTGTAAAAAATGGGTCATCAATAGTCGGCGAGAAGACCTACTAACAAAAACTGTAAAATATTTAAATGTAAATTGCCGCCTATGTTTGGAACACTTCGAAAACAGCCAGTTTATGAATTCCAATAAGAACTCTTTAATTAAAACTGCTGTACCGACTGTATACTAAAAGCAGTTTTGGAGTATTAGAAATTGAGAAATATTGATAGAAACCTATATTTTTATTTGAATTTTGTATTGTATCTTATGTAATATTGTATTATTTTTGTAAAATGATGACATTTCTATTCTAATGTAATATTAGGCTACTTTTAAAAATAAAAATGAGTTATAATTGGTTTTCCAAGAATCATCTTGAAGTTATTAAAACTTGTAATAAGAATAGCCCTAGGAACTGCAGTGCAAGTTACAGGTAAGTGGCATTTAAAAATTGTGCCTGATCTTAACTAAAATATAATACATGCTTCATTGTTTCTTAAATTTAAAATTCAGTTTTGAAAGAAGATTTTTTTCTCTTATTATAACATATTTTGTTATGTGTTTATGCATTTTCCCAAGTTATTTTATATGGTGAGAATGCAGTTTTACTCAACCGCCGCATGGAGCGCTAGTGTCGCCCAGCTAACAAGTTGTCATAGGACTTTTAACACACAGTTTCCTTACTGTATTAATACTTATACTGTGGTAGTACACAGTACCAATTTCATTGAGCAAGCTCTCAGCTGATCGACTTTGCCATTCTTTTTGTCTGGAGCTGTCGTAAAGCGCTTTACAGGTTTGCTTTAAAAAAGAATGCACTGATAATGGCTATTTCAGTGATATTATTATTTATTTACATACTGGGTCTCAGTATATTGAATCTAACTGAAGAGAAATCACTGATTGTAATCCTTCAGAATGAGGATTTTAAAAATGACAAAAAAGAATAATTAAAAATAGATTTTAATTAGTTGATTAATGCTTTGTAGTTTTATTTATGAAATTAGCATTAAAATATTACAAATAATTTCTACATCCTTATAGGCTATGTTAAGATAATGTAATCTTAACCCTGTAATACAGGAATTTGTTTTATAGCTTATTAACAAAAACAAACACTTCTATGGTACCGGTACCTATTATGTATGTATGATATTCTCTTCATGTAAATAATTGTAAAATTAAAGAGAATGTCTCTTCATGTAAATTGGTTGTAAAAATGAAGAGAATGTCGTATTACATCGTATCACATCCCCGAAGGATACATAACCCAAATAAATTCTGATTAATGCACTCATGTAACTTTCTTTACTCTAAGCGTGGCCAATACATCTTTCTCATTTCACATTCTGATATAGAATAAGAGGCCCTATTGCAAAGAGCACACATAGTCAGTTGTTTGAACCTGATAAGTTACGTAGCTTTATTTTTCACCAGGCAAAACTTGATTTTCTACAAACAGTGGGTGGCTTATAACTACAGTCACCAGATGAGATGAATGCAAGTGCGGGGTGAAGAGGAAGGGTGGTACAGTGTGGACTCTGTCCCCCGCGTCATAGCAACAGTCTAAGTGACACGCGTGTGGTCTGGCGTGCTGTGATGGGGAGGAATCCGAACTTTCACGCCCGCTCACTGACTGAAAAACGTAAGATTAGGACGAGCCCGCTTGCAGGTAGAGAAGTGGGGAGTGCGCTGCATTCCTGTATCTTGCATTCTTCTCATCTGGAGACAGTACCCTTCAGAGAATTTTTTCGAAAAAGATATGTCAATTAAAGTTTTAGATCTTGGTATAAGCACACCATATACAAAATTTAAAGAAAGTCGTTAGAGCTTTGCTTGTACTTGCTCTAGGTATAAAGAGAGACATCTATTTTCGGTGACAATTTTTGCCATAATATTATTTTGTGAATTCTTTTTATAGACCTACTCATTTTGGAATATTTTTCACTATTTTTTATTTGTTTCAAGCAACAGTTTCCTTTTTTTCTTAAAAGCTTCAGCAAAAATTAATTCCAACTGTTGCGGCTTGGTTTTGTTTCAAAAATGCAAATTATCTGAGTTTGTATCGAGTTGTGAAATCACTGAAACATCAATGTTCAATTTTTATCATCGTATTTCCCCTTTGATGATCGAATCACAGTTGCCACCACCTTCAAATTGCCTCAAATGTAATTCACATAATTTTGTCAATTATTTTGCAACTGTGTTGAAAGGTGATAGTTTCCACATTTTTAGCCAAGTTTGTTATTTATAATTTAAAAAAAAAATAGCATTTTGAGAAAAACTGGTGCCTCTATAAGTAAATTGTCTGTTCTTCTTTTTAAATGTATTATAACAGGCCAGTTCATTGTTTAAGTCTCTCTTCATTGAAGAAAGACGTAACCATCTTGTTCACAGATCTTGCCAGCTGCAGAGAGCTTTATCCAGTGTGTTTGTTCTGTTATATTATTAATTATGTAGCATTTTTATTATGAGGTGAGGTCTAATGTTTTATCATAAAAGAACTTTATTTAGTGAGACTCGTTTCTGTTTTTTAGTTTCTGTGCCTTCGGAACATCAAGACTTTCCTACAGACATGCCATACAATATTTGGATTGAAAGAGAGTGACTTGTTTGAGCCGTCCATGTTGTTTGACTTGACAGACTTTTATCAGGTCCTTAATACATTGTCCAAACTGTCCAACTGTCCGAAAGTTCAGCGCAAGAAGATACCGTAAGTTAATAATATTGCAGTTTTAATTTCTCAATTTAGTTGAAGTCTTGGTAATTTCAGACACTTTGTTCGTCTCTCCATTAAGAATGTTTCAAGAATTATCTTGTGTTGAATTGTGCTCAAAACTTACTGGAATTATGAAAAGATAATACTAATGACATTTTTTGTAATGTTATTTTCAAATTTCTGGCCTTATGAATAACACATGGTTGCTTGATTATGATATTAAGGTGTCATTTATAGATATACTGATATTCATTCTTTAAACTTTATTTTTACAGTGGATTTAGTGTGCATAGAACTAGATCAGTGTCACAGGAAGATATCTACAAAAATTTGAACTCAAAGTAAGTATCACACTGAATTTGTATTATATTGTAAATAACTTACATATTATGGCATGCAATGTGTGTTCCTCATTTTTAATTAACGTTAAGTTGAGAGGTACCTACCTACACAATGGGTCATTAGTAGAATGTTTTCCCTTGAAATTTTACATTATCTTTGGCAAAATTTTTTTATTGGCATCTGAGATATTGCCAGGAATCAACAAAATGATGCATACCATCTTGCCAAAAGGGGAAAAAAAGGAAGAAGCATTGTGAACGTTTGCCAAGAAGTGCATAAATGATTTTAGAAACATGAATTCAGTTCATTATGTTTACCAGAAATTGTCAATAGAGATGTATATACTACTTGCGCGCGATTTCTTGGGCTCTGGTTTTACGGGGAATTGAGGGTTGGGGGGGAAGAGAACATAGCTATCCCGCCAGTCTTTCTGCAGTGTTGTCAACCAAAGAAATTACATTTCAGTAGAATTGCGCGTATGGTAAGCGAACATCAACAGCGTAAGTGTGAGGTATATGGACAAACAATAAATTGGATGCCGAATAGGATAATTACTTCTAATGAATCATCCACGCTATTTTATGTAGTGACATGTAATATGTAATGATTTTAATGCAGTCCAATAATATAACGTGGTGACGGTATTGCATAACAATTAATTACACATCATAAGGGTTTGGTTATCAAATAAGTCATTTTTCTCCAGGAATATAATATAATATAGGCTCAATATTTTTACACTGGATGACTAGTTTTAAGCATAAAGAAGAGTCTTAGCAGAAAATGCTTCACCATTTCATGTTGTAAAACGTAAGAGAGGTATGGCGTCTAAAAGTGGAGGAAACTATAAGCCTAATTTTAAACGTATTTAATACGTTTTGTGAAAAGTTCTCTCAACTTTCAGTCCTTGAAATTGACGTCAGAGTTCACGGGAGTGTCAGAAATGAGCACATACGGAATTCTTAAAGAGGTGATGAAAGTGATGTATGTACAATGACGTGTTTGTGAAATCAACGATTCGCAAAATTGTATTTTTTCTCCGTAACTCCATGCATCAGAAAAGATAATGTCAATAAATAAATAAGATTCCTGAGACAGACTGAAAGCTTAGTATTGAAGCCACTAGATGTCAGGGTGAATAGTGTACTTCGTGTTTCAGTGTTGTCAGCTCTACCTACGAAATTGAATGAAACCTACCAAATGAGGACTAGGGAGCCGAGCGCCCAAGAAATCGCGTGCGGGTAGTAGATAAACTCTGACACAAACCAATGCAAAAATTGTTACTAAAAAATTGAAATAAATATGAGTTTTCTAAGTACTCATGATTGATTTTCTGCTAATACATCTAACTTTCAGTGCTAAAATGTTATGTATTTTATTATTATTTATCCCTAAAAATGTTTGAACATATTTTTATCAACTTCTGTTAGGAGTAGGCTACATAGGCTTACCATGTGTCCTGGTTTCACCGGGATTGTACCTGTTGGACAGTCTGATCACTGGGTCCAGGCCAGTTTATTATTAACTGTCCAGGTTTGAAATTTATTTCACATATAAAATTTAAATCTCAGCAGAAATGGTACAATTTGCTGATCTCAATGTTGCAAATTTGACTTTTGTGGCAATAAAAACATGTACTCAAATACAGTGCTAATAATTTATCATCAGGGATCAAACAATGTACACCACCCTCTTCACTTCTTATTAATAAATAATTTATGAGCATTATTATTATTACTATTATTTATTTATTTATTTACACTGGCGAAGTTAAGACAATAAGACCAGTTAAATGATTCGTTCTGAAAGAATCTTTTACAAACTCAGTTGGCAACCATGGCTGGCCTATAATTTGAAGTCTTAACTTTTATTTGGTTGTATTAGTAATGTGATGGCTTGTTTAGACATTTTGTAATTGTAACATGATAGTGTTCAATAGTATAGATTTGTCTACTATCTAAAGTATAAGTAAATAAGCTAATATTTAGCTCACACATGCAAGCCCGACGAGAGGGTGGGGCAGCCGGGGCCGGGCCCGACCAAGTTTTTTTTTTTTTTTTTTTTTTTTTTTTTTACTTTCTAAATTTACTCTAAAATAAAATTGGTAATAAGTCAATAAACAGCTTAAGTTATGTTCTATCTGTTTATTTTATCTGCATTGTCCTGTCGTATAACGGTGACACGGAAATATAATTTAATCTGAAACGGATTAATCTTGAAGAAAAATTACTATTTCTGAAAAGTAGAAGCACAAATCCTTTTGAACTCAACAGTAAGCCTTACTAACGTTCGGCATTTAAAATCACAATTTTCAAAAGATTAAACTCGTACATAGAGATAAAATTGTTCCTAATTAGAACATTTTAATGTATTTTTCCGTTTCCTGCTCGGCATCGGTTAACCGATTTGGTCCAAAATCAATAGGCTTTGTCCCATGGGCGTTATAAATAGTAAGCTATACCTAATGGAGCATCCAGATAATAATCTTAAAAAAAATAAAATAAAAAGAATACCAAGTTTTATGAAAAACCGATAATGCGTATTTGAGTTATACCGCTTACAGACACACGGACAGACAGACAGTCCTGTTTACCAGAATGGTACCAGTAGGCTACTTAATAACCTAATTATGTAATATCATTACATTATCTTTGTTGCATACATTATGAAGGGTAGTGAATTTAATATTTGATGGGGGCCCGGGAAAAAATTTCCCTGGGGCCCTTGCTTTCTTTCCACGGCCCTGCACACATGTATAAATGTGTAATTTTAAGAACATTAAGATGCCATAAAGAAACAGCGTAGAGGCATGCAGCTTCATTTATAGTTGCTAATAAATGATTTTCTTCTTAAAGCAAGATTATCTGTCATTAAAAAAGTGTGTGGCTGTGAGGACAGGGTAAAGTGTGAACAGTATTTGTCTGAATTTTTAGTATCTCATAGCAGGCGTTCAGACATCAAAGATCATTTGACAACTGAAATTTGTCTTAACTGAGCTGGGAGGCTGTGGTTATGGCTAACGACCATATCTGGTTGTTGTATATTGATGATTTGCCCTTTAAAAAGAATATGACCGTTGTTACTTTGGCACTGGAAAACTGATGGGGTCCAAAATTAATAGGCTTCTTCCCATGGACATTATAAATGCATATAACAAGTTTCATGAAAATTCGATAAAGCGTATTCAAATTATCGTGCTTACAGACTGATGGACAGACATTTCCCGTCCACCAAACAATCTCATAAAGTACCATTCTGGCACTTAGTAATTATATGTATGTATTTATGTGTGTTACACTCCTAGACTTTCAAGGATTTGGATTTTATTACATAAAAGCCTCATGGATCGTATCTTCTTCATCATCGGCATTATTATATTACAAGGCACGTCCATAAGGTAAATTTACCACAGGCCATTGACGGTAAAAAACACAGTTTAATGGAAACATTATTGTAACAGATACAGGATGTGTTGAGTTATTTTTCAGCATATTCACCACCAGAATTCAGACATTTGTCATACCATGGGACTAACTTTTGTATCCCTGTGTCATAGAATTCTGCTGCCTCTGTGTGATAACCATCACCGCCTGTCTGTCATTTCTACAAATATTAAGGAACAGTTAGGAACAGATGGAAATCACTGGGAGCGAGGTCGGGCTGTAGGGTGAGTGTTTAAACACCTCCCATTCGAACTTCTGTAAGAGACTTACTGGAAGGTGTGTAAAAATCCATCCTACAGCCCAGATCTTGCTCCCATTGATTTCCATCTTTTCCTATAGCTCAAGAATAGACAGAGAATGACATATTCAGACATGGTTGCCACACAATGGTTAAAATCCCAGGCAGCTGACTTCTCCGACACAGGTAATCAAATGTTGGTCCCACAGAATGAAAAATTCTCAATTTCGGTGATGAATATGTTGAAAAATAGCTGAACACTTTCTGTATCTGTTGCAATAAACATTTCCATGAAATTGTTGTTTGTTTCTGTAAATGGCCTCAGGGAAACTTATTTTATGGACAGCCCTCGTATAAAGGCTTCGTGAATCTTATCTTTATTTCCATCATCAGCATTATTATGTCACTGTACAATTCGGATTTGTGACTTATTGGTCAAGTGTTAGTGAACCCTGCAGATATTGTTGATCTGACTGGTGCTGTATCAGTTGCCTGTATTTGTGCCTCTAACATGATTCTGGAATGCTAGTATTGAAAGCCATTCTCTCTACTTAAATTCATTGCTTTTAATATTAACATGCTCTGACCCCATCGTAAGAGGTCCATACTAATTCTTTCCAGTTTAAGGATGTTAAAAAAATGCTACACACGTGTAAATAATTATCGCAAGAAAAACTCAGAATGTTTATAGCAATATAGAAGGACGTAAATATATCAGTCTTGTGAGATAAATAATGGGAGCCACCCCTTCGTAAGCCTGCTCAATTCCTTCCAGTATTACTGTGAACTTATAACTTCTATGAGTGAGACGAATATTTGGTGTTGAAATTCTTTATTTCCTTTTTTGTTAAAGAGCTGACTTGTAATTCCCTGGTCACTGTTCAATCCAATAGTGTTTTGAGAAAGTTAACATAAAATATACAAGGGAATTGTACATTTAGTGAATAGTGATGTGGGATAAGTGTTAACAAATACTGGTTTGGGGGTTAGAGAAAAGTAAGAAGATGTTGATGGTTAATTATAAAGAAGTTTTGTGGTATGTTGCGGTTCTGACATAAGCTTACCATGTACTAACATGAAAAATTTAGTAGTATTGTTGGTATTTTTGCCAAAGAGACTTTATTGATTTCGAGGCAGATTCTTCCCTGTGTAATTCTTAAATTGTGAACAAGAAAAGAAGTTGAATTCCTTGAAGGTTTATCGTAATTAAAATTTTTAAACAGGAGTTTCTGGATTACATCATTTCATCAGTATTCCTGTATTCATATCCACTGTGCCTTTCCCATAGTGTAACAGTTTAAATCTGGTTGTTGTTTGTTCATAAACTTCAAATTAAACTACAGGGTGTTAAACAGTTAGTAAATCTATACAGAGATGCAAAGAGATGTTTCAGTTTCACAGTGCTGTATTCCTGTAAGACACAAATGTATTATACATGAGCGGGGGGGGGGGGGGGGGACCTTATGAAGTTTCATTTATTATTAAAATTCCCTCAGTGAGGCATCTAATGACACGGGCATGTTTCAGTACAATAACCTCATTCCTGCTTAGCTCTGATCACCCAGTTGAGTAGCATCTTGTGATGTTTTTCTGACCAGCTATTAACTTTCATCCAAGGTCAGATGCATCCTATGTTATGGCATTTCCAAATACCAATTTCCGTTCCTAATCCCATTTATCCCAAACATAGGTTTGTGTGTTCCACTTGAGATCTCACGCAAAAAGGAAATATTACAGCTATTTCAAGTGCCAGGCAATGTTCAAATAAATGTATATAACTCGGACCAATACGTATACGCTCTTCATAACCCCCCGAATGCAACTTGAGAGAATGAACAAAACTTTAGGCTGCTCTGACATTATGCAAGGCAAAATATTCACACCAAGAATTTCAGCTTCCGGTAGTTAGAAAGTGAGTGGAAAATAAAGTGTTAAAAGTGCAGTTTAGGATTGTGTACAAAATAACTTGTAGACAACAGCAACTCTTCCATTGACCTACTCAGTGTGTATTACAGCGGTGAGTAAATATAATAGCCATAACCAGTTTTATTGTTTGTTATTGTTTCTTTACTAATACCTACTTGTATTATTTTAAAAAGAATGTTAATTGAGAACTTTGTAAAATAAATTTATATGTTTGCATTTTGTGTTTTATCAGTTTACATTCAATGATTAAGGATCTACATAAACTTTTATAAAATCATGCAACAAAAATTTAATTATCCTTACTACATTCCTTCAACCACTCACACTAAGGGATTTAAACTCCGAATTTAAAAGGTTAAACTGGTGAGCTGTCCGCATAGTATTGTTAACACACACAACTCTCCTCATGTTGAAGCCACACAGTCTTAAATCTGTTATCATGATGGGTAATTTCAGGGGGGAAAGCATCTTGTTGGCAGTGCTTTGGTGGCAGAAAATGTTTATTTAATTACTATATTGTAAGCAGGTGTTCGCATCATATTGCTTCTTGTCCTCTTCCTCTGTGGAAAGTACCACCCACCCAAATACTGAATGCGACAGCAAATCCCAAATCCATTAAATGTTTGCATGGGGATTTTCTCTTTTAGAGATGCCACCCAATTGCTAAACACGAAAGTACCAGCAACCTGCTGGTAGAATGGATTATTATATTGAAATGTCCCTGGGCGGAAATTTAAGTGTTGACTGTGAAATGAAACATACAGTTTTCCTTTCCAGTGACTTTTAGTAAATTCTTGTAATGCACACGAATTTCGAAATGTATCAGGAATAACATGGAAATAAATTATTCTACATATTCATTTGTGCAGCATATCCTTCAAAGCAGTTTCCTTCCACGGTGACACATTTCTGTCAGGTGTTTGGAAGTATTGCTAAAAAGTTCTGTAAAGCCACTCTTAGCTTTCTAGTCTCATTTACAGAGACTTCGTCAACACTCAAAAATCATTGCTCCTGCAGATAAAACTATTCAAGAGAAAGAATTCAGTTCAGAAAGCAAAGAAATCTTTTTACTAATATTGACCGTTGTGCACATACATTGCTCTGTAGTTGACATTCTCAAATACGATGATCAAATAAAACACACTGTTATAAAATTTATAGAGAAGAGATGACATAAATGCTATCAACACTAACACAGCGATATCCATCCTGCAAGAATTCTTTTGATAAAATTCATTACAGAAATATAACACTGTGAAAATGTAAAGCTCTTCTTGAATCATGTAAATTATACAATTTCTACAAGTGTGGTGGTGTTATTATAATTAGTTAATTGGTTTCTTGTTCATTCCAATTTTATAAAACATTCCAGATTTTGAGCTGTAGCTTCATATTGCAGTATTGTTACCCAGTATTCTGAATTTCAGCAGTGGGACTGTTTTACCCACTAGCCAGAGTTATAGCTGGGAATACAGTGATCGTAGCTGGATGCAGTTTACCATCAAATGCCCACAATTTGAAGATAAAGATGAAGAAATTTATGAGGATCTTTGTTACGTTACCTTTTCTTCTTCCCCTCCAGAGGTACAACACTGATCACGAAATTGAGCTGCTGGGTTTTGTTTTATGGCATGTTTGGGTTTTACATTCTAATGCATTCCAGTATTTGCACCTATTGTTTTTATTTTTGTAAATTAGCATGGAGATGTGTTGCTTCGTTTTAGGGTGAAGACATTTCAGATGCTTAAATGTATTTGGACAGTGCCTGTAGTCACAATTTTTTTTCTGGAGTGATATTGAATCTGTGTTGTTTGTATGCTGTGGTTGCTGTCAGAAGTTGTATTAGATATTGTAGACTGTTAAATGAAAGTCTGATTTTCAAACTTTGGAATAGGAAGATAACGTTCTTTGGATTAAAATGTCTTATAGTAGTGCAAATGGTATCCTGATACAGGGAAGGAAAGTGATGTGTGTCACTAATAAAATAATGAAGTTATCATGTTAGTTGTACTAAAATATATTTTACTTATAATATATACAGTTGTTTTATTATTTACTCCATCGTATTAAAAAAATTGCCAAGTTGATTTTTGCCAGTTTCTCAAAGTTTGCAGTGATTAAGGCAGATTATATTTCTTAATAAAATATACTGTTTGTATATCAATGACATTTTGTCGAAGTATCCATTTTAGCCCTATTCATCCACTGAATTTAGTTACACTTATATTGTAGTCGAAAAGATGGTCTAACAGGAGAAGGCTTGTCCCATATCCTATATGACAGTAAGGTAAAGCATGACGAGGATGAGACATACAATAGATTTTGCTCATTTCAGCCTTGTGGTTCATCAGAGGGACTGAAATCTCACAATTTTACCCATAACTTAAGAAATCCATCTCGATAACTAATAATATGAATATTATGGACGTAGAAAATATTGGCTTAGATATGTTGTCTGAGCTCTGAATAAAATAATTATGTTGTAGTTTTAATAAATTCATATCTCGTTCGGAAAAGAAAGAACAACTAGTATAAACCAGAATCTTTATAAAGCCTGACAGCTGTATGTGATGCCTAGCTACATATTTATTTAAAGTATTAATTTATTTCGTATTAAGTTGTGTTCTGTGTAGTAGAGAGAAAACACATTAATGATGAAGAGTATCCAATCAATCCATCATCTTGGAAAGCAATTTTATCATGCATTAACTTCAAATTAGTGGGAGTCACATACGCTTCCAATTCAGCCATCTACCAACAAAGTCTAAAGACGGTGGATAGTGCAGTGGACGGACGATGGGCGATGTCCCATCATGTGTTAATTTTTAGATACTTACAATGCTTAATTACTTATATAAATGTATACTGTTGAGTTATAAGTGCATATTCTACATATTTTTTTCATTTTAAAAAAGTGTAGGGTTTAAATTCAAACAGTGATTCTACATAAGTATAATACATTTTCACAGTAAGCATTTATCCAATATTAAACCAGCAGTGTGTAATTCATTTAGAATTTTTGGTTACCTTATTATCATTTAATCCCTAAACTAAAGTATCAATAAGATTTAATTAGAAATATTGGTCCCTCAGATCATCATTAAAATATTGTCTTAGTGGGTTAAACTTTCAATACCATTAATTTCTGTATAATTAAATAATACACACCATTTCAATATTTGTGAGAAATTTCTGATACAAAATTTACTGCTTAAATGATTTTAATACACTTCACATGTAGATCGCTAACAAGCCATGTTTTAAATTTTGACTTGCATACCAACAGCCAGTGTAAACTCTGCTTATGTAAGCCCTATAAATAATGATATAACGGTTTTATTGGGAAGTATAAAAAAACTTCTGTTCACATAGTTTTCATATCATGTCACCAGTGATGTTAAAAAAATTATATCAGAAGGCTTACATTCACAGTACCACAACCAAGCCACTTAACTCAGACTGACGCCAGCTCACTAACGGTCGCGGGAAACCCCCAAATAACACCACCTAACAGCACAACTCGTAACTAGAAAAAGATATGAACAATTTTGGAGATACCGGGTCCCCCTGTCTGATCCCCCTTTGCAACAGGATTTCTTCCCTGTCTTGACTGTTTTGATTCTCACTTTGTTGTTTAGGTTGTTTAATACTAGTAAACCTGTGCAAAACTTTACATTTCCTCCTTTTTTACAAAAGCCAGGAAAGCTGGAAGTTAGCTAATTAATTAAGTACACCCTTATGCAGACGTTTATAATCACTTAAGAAAGCTTAAAAATATGCCAGTTTCATAGAATGCACTGCCATTTAAGGATGTTCATATAATTATGATTGACATAGCACGGCCACCTGAACTGTGAACAGTCCATCAAATACACTTAAGTAAGGGGTGTTTAAAATGAAATGTAGGCAACTCGCTCTAAAGTTTAATATAGTTTTACTTAAGGATCCTATAAATGCATCTTTACGATCACAGAGATGCTAACTTAAGATTTATTTTATTTTTTAAACATATTTTACACTATGTAAAAGTTTTTCACGGGCTAACAGCTGAGTTGAGGTTTTAAAAAACTCCAAGCTTTCGGACTCCATCTCTGAGTCCATCTTCTGGGAAACTGGTAGAGAGAGAAGGCAGAAGGGTCTGTATATATAGGCCGGAGCAGTAAACCTCGACTCAGCTGTTAGCCCATGAAGAACTTTTTAATAGTATTCGCCGAGAAAAGTTCAAACCATTTATATATTTTACACTAGTTTGAACTCTACAAGTGTACACTAGTTTCATTAAAATCAGTGGTATATCATACTTAAATAGGGTTATGAATATTGACTTAATGAGGATACCAACAGCAATTATTGTTCAAAATGATGTAATGCCACCATAATGCAATTCTCGGCCCAGGTTCAATCCCTGGTACCTCCCTGGATTTTTCTGAGGTAAGGAGATCTGAAACGGAGTGCCCTCAGCTTTGTGATTCAAATTGAGGAGCTACTTGATAGAGAAATAGTGGCTCCTATCATGGAAACCACCATTAATGGCCGTGGGTGTTGGCATGCTGACCACATGCCCCCAATCCTGCCGACCACATGCCCCCCAATCCTGCCATCTGCCTATGGTAAAAGATGCAGCAGTCGGGTGGTAGACCTTGTCCCTTCAGGGATGTAGCGCCATGGAGTATAGATTAGTTTATAATGCAATTCAAACAGTGTAATTTCTGAACCTACAAGGACACATTAGTATTGCATCAGGTTCTTAGAGACAGGAGGATGATGCTATCCCATCTACATATCAGGAAATTTCTTCCACAATAAATATTTTACATAATTTTGATTCGACATCCAACATTGGTGTTAGTTTTATGAAGTTGTGGATTGTGATAGGTGATGATTTTACCAAGACATTTTCATTCCTGTCAATGACAAAACTTACTTAGACCTTCTCAAGAAATTTATTATTAATAATCCTGCATTTACATTACTGTGTTCTTCTTATATTGCACCTACAGCACAGTAAAGAAAGTACTGACAGATTTTTAAACACAAAATCTTTATTTTTTGGTCCCTTTGAGTTTGTATTAGTAAAAATTACTGTATAAAACCACATTCCACTGTGATTTAGATTAAGATTTTTTCACCCAATATATTTTTTAAATCTTTTTTGATTCTCAGTTTAGGATTATACTGCATTTGCTTGTGTATTTTCCTCCATCTCTGAAGCAGGCATAAGAGTAGGAACTAGTAAATAAAAAACTTAAAAGGGATTAAAGTACCACCATAATATTATTTGCGAATCTGAAAGTCATCTTTTACTTAGGAATAATCATGTTGAATCAAATTCTATTCAAGGTCAACAGTTCATATTATGGTGTAGTTGTACAAGTGTAAAGTTCCATAACCAAAGAATTTGACTGGTCCTGTGAATTTTTATTTGAAATCCATATACAATTGGCTCCAATTCAGGGGTGCCCAACTTCATGACTCACAGCCTCCCCAGTTTTATGAAAATTATCCCCCCAACCACATTAAAAGTAACCAGATATTTTGATTTTTTTTAGGGGGGCAAGAATTGGGTTTTTAGTAGTTATCGATAAACCTTATATGATAAAATCTTAAGTCTTAAATCTTAAAAATTGACCCCTACAAAGTTGGCACTTATGAAAGTTACTACTTTAAAATAGTGGAATAACAGTAGACCTACTCTAAAACTTGTTCCCAAGGAAAAGGTATTGCTATATTTCTAATAAAAGCATTGTCAATTGGAAAAGTTTGTTTAATGTGGCTATTTTTACATGATATATATAGGCCTACATAACTGTTTCTAGTTGTTTAGTATAATTTATTTACTTCTAAACATTTAGAAGAGAATTTTATTACCTTTTGAAGTTTAAAAAACTTTACCGTTTTTATTTTTAACATATAAAATGCTAATTTTGCAAGAATTTTTAATCCCCCCCAGGGAGAAGCCTAAAGGGCCCAGGCCACCCCGAAATGAAAAATACGTACGGAAATACAACAAACGAATACGGTGAATGTTTAGGTTTTAAAATAGACTTCAATTGGAAAATTATACAGTGTACAGAACTGGAATTGGCGGGGGAGGGGGGTGCCAAGTTTCCCCTGAAATGAAACATACGGTACTTACGAAAATATAACAAATGAATACAGTAAATTTTTAAGTTCTAAAAATTATACAGTATAAAGAACAACCAACAATGAAATCCGAAGGTTTAATTTTCATAAATCAGGGAAGTAACCCCCAGACCTCCTGGTGGGCCCCTCAAGAACCAAAATCCTGTCCCCCCCCCCCCAGAAATTTCAGTGAAGCACTCTGTATCTTAACCACTCTCTAAGGACACCCCTGTGTAATTAACAGAACCTGTCTAACCTGGAAATGTTTTCTTGCAGACTCCTTTGAGTACTTCTATTTTCTACACAGTTTAAATATCCTTTAACCCTTTAGTGTATAGCATTTACTTTCTGAAAATGTGTAAATTTCACCCTTTCCAGGACGAATGTTGGTTTTAAATTGTCAACATTTTTATTGACAAAACATCCCTTAACAGTAGAATTTCCATTAAAATGAATATTGAAATATTACAGACTTAATGATCAAAAGATGAATAAATCCCTAAATGTGGTGTACTATAATTGATTATGTTTATCTTTCAACACTGCCAAATAATGTTTTATAATTTTGGTTGTATTTCTGCTCCATTTGAATATTAATATAAATAAAGGAGTAAGTTTTTTCAGTGTCAAATACTGTAGTCTATAAAAGAACTTATTTTGCAAAAACTTAAAATTAAAACATTAAAATATTTGTATTTTTCTTGAAATGCCTGGAGGAAAATATACAAGTACAGCAAATGTTTAATTTAAGAAATTAACAATTTCTACATCTTTAGTGACAGAGTTATGAGCTACAAATTATCTTTCAGCCCACTGTTGGTGGAGTTTTAAAAGAGCTTAATTTAGAAGTTCTTGCCCTGCCTGTATTTAGTATGGTCGAGAGGCATTGCATGTTCAAAGCTCCGAGGCTGATAATTGTTAATTGCATGGCAAATGTTAACTAAAGCTGTTGTGTTGCGTGCGCATGTGTTATAGTGACAGTGATGAGCCTTCAAGTGCACTTATCGAGACTGAGGAATATGGCAGTTATTATTCAAGTATCCGCAACGAGGAGATTTACCAGGACCTCTGCGCTATGGGGCGACGACCACAGGTGATACCTTGTGTAATGAATTCCCTAATGATTTTGTGTGTCCTTTTAGTAGTTTGAAATACTTATAGTGTAAATCCATAAATCTGTTTCCTTACTGAACACTAGTAAATGGGAAGTAGATGAAACCCCAGAAATATTCCACTATTTCTATATTAGATATACAGTCAAACTTCCATATAACGATATTTATGTGCCCTAGCAGATTGTATTGTTATATGAGGGCAAGGGCGCCCATATGATATTTTCTAGGGGGGGGCCAAATTTTTAGTTAATTTTTTTTTTTGTCCCTTTAACTTGTTGGGTTAGTTTGTAACATTACATTAATAATATAATAATGTAAGTGCAACAATGAAGTACCCACAAAATAATTTCGGGGAGGATCGGAAGTGGCAGGGGATTTGGAATACCCCCCAAGCAAGTGGGTCGTGGGTCCATCCCCAGAAAATTTTAAAATATTCAACTAATTAAAATCACTTTTTACGCTATTTTAGCACTGAAAAACCAGTTAGGAAATTTGTTTACGTGCCAATATAAACAAGAAATTGTTACCTAAGTCGGGGGTACACCCCTGGAAAATTTTTAAATAATGAACTAGTTGAAATCACATTTTACGTTATTTTAGCTCTGAAAAACTAGTTATTAAATTTGTTTACCATACTTTAAGATATGCCAACTTAAACAAGAAATTGTTACCTAAGTCGGGGGTTACCCCTGGAAAATTTTTAAATACTGAACTAATGAAAATCACATTTCACTCTATTTTAGCTCTGAAAAACTAGGTAGGAAATTTGTTTACCATACTCTAAGATATGCCAATTTAAACGAGAAATTGTTACCTAAGTCGGAGGTTCACCCCCGGAAGATTTTTAAATACTGAACTAATGAAAATCACATTTTATGCTATTTTAGCCCTGAAAGCTAGTTAGGAAATTTATTTACCATACTCTAAGACATACCAACATAAACAAGAAATCATTACCTAAGTCGGGGGTCCACCCCCAGAAAATTTTTAAATATTGAATTAATTAAAATAACATTTTACGCTATTTTAGCTCTGAAAAACTAGTTAGGAAATTTGTTTACCATACAAGACATGCAAACTTAAACAAACCTAAGTTATAATACTCATTACTATTTATAAGAAAAGTTAAATAACACAAGGAACAATGGAAATAACAGGCCTACTCATTATGTTATGGAAACAAAATAACTGCTATATCATATTTGACACACCCACAAAAATTGTTTAATTTATTAATTTTTTTAAAATACAAAAATAGAATTTTAGGTTTTGATTTTTGGGGGTCCAAACCCCCAGGATCCCCTTTTCTAATCCAGTGTGGATTCTGCTTCCATGGTGTCGATATGGTAAAACTTCCGCAAACTTATGTCTCTACTGACTTTCAAATAATTGTCTTAAAGGAAAAAAAACAGACTATAATTATTAATATAGAATTTTTTCCTTTCCCTGAGAGCTAGGGGGGGGCCGCGGCCCCCCCCTGCCCCCGGGTATGGGCGCCCTTGTATGAGGGTTTTTATTATATTGAGGGGTTGTAATTTACCACATGTTAGAAAGACTGCAAGTAGAAAACTGTAATTTAGGTCTACAGGATAATTCATAGAACAGACATACATAGAAGTAGAATGTTAATTTTGTTACTCAACTTACTGACTTCTGCTGAATTGTAACTATAGCTACTTTACACCCCCACACTAAAAAAAATTACTATTCAGCAGTGGCATATCCTGATCTCTGATAAGGGGCGTGCTATGCTATCGTCCTACACAGAAAATGTACTTGATTCCTAAGTTCATTGAGAACATAGATTAACTTTAACTAGACAGTTAAAAATAGCTTGCTTTATTAAAATAGGCTTAATTTTTCTTTTAAAATATGAAGGATTTTTACTTATAAGATTTGAAGCTTTCACGGTGCTAATTAGTTAAGATGACATCTCAGGTTATCAGTCGTGTCAAAATTATTAAGCTCGAGCTTTCGGCCGTCTTAACTCTGTGGCCTTCATCAGGAATGTGAGACCGACAAATGTTGTGTATATTTTACATTCTTGCCTTTATGTATTGTAGAAAGACAACTCAGGCCAAGGCCGTACATTTGTCACAATTTGCAAATTATCTTGAAAAGTTCTGGATGAAAATGTATTTATCAGAACATCTTCCAAAATACACCTTTGCTCTTCCATAATGTTTTCAGAATGAAACACATTAACTAAAAATTAATTTAATACATTTGATAACACTAAATAAAATAATATTCACAATATTTGCCTTGAAATTATTAAAATTATCTCTACCGTCCGTACCCTACAGTCTTTTATGCCGCACTCAGAATAATAATAAATAAAGTAATATTTACAATTACTTATTAGGGAACTTCTTAAAAATGATCGACTAAAAATTATTTAAACACTTTTGACAAAATAAAATAAAATAACATTTACAATCATTTACTTTTAACTTCTTGAAATCGCAATATACTTCGCTACAACACAGCTGAGTGCACAACTTCAGTAGCACGCAAGGCACTCAAGACACTGCAAAATCTACACCGTGCGTAACCTATTCCCTTCTTTACCCCACGGTCAGGATATCACCCTTCTTCAAAACTCATAGCACACAAGTTCTACCCTCGAGGCAAGGCCACGCCTAACGTTCACCCTCCGCCCATTCAGAAACTCATTCTGATTACAGAATCGTAGCACACGGGTGACAGCCTCGCAGCAAGGCCCTTGTTTTCTCATTCCAACAATGAAAATTACATTGATTTTTGTACAATTTACTAAAATAATCAAACATAATGAATGAATATATTCCATCTAGAATTAGGGCGTGCGGCGCACGCATAGCACCAATAGAGTATACGCCCCTGCTATTCAGGCAGGTTTAACGTCATGGATCATGGCATGCTTTGAGCCTAGTCATGTGTCTAAAATTTCAAACTCATGGTTGGTGGGAAGAGAGAAGAGAAATACAGTGATACCTCGAGATACGAGTTTAATTCGTTCCGTAACCTTGCTCGTATCTCAAAGCAATTTTCCCCATTGAAATTAATTGAAATGCCATTAATCCGTTCCAGCCCCAGAAATGCTACCCACAATTGTTTTTGTTACGTGTTTTTTAATAAGAAAAATGTATTTATAAATGACAAATATTGTATAAAAACATAATAAAAGAGAATGTAAAGCAAAAAAAAAACTGGTTTTATAAAGTGTACATATACATATTTGTTGCACTTTCTTCGGACCCATGGTTATAGAAAGGAATGTGATAAAGTATGTAAATGCACAAAAAGCGCAAAGCCCTAGAAAAACTTAGCAAAGAAGCTTCGACAGCGAGGTAAACAAGCACACTGGGGAATACGTGGGATAATGCGCAAGTCGCACGAGGCGCAGGCGCAGTAAACTGGTGGGCCGTGTGCAGCGTCGCAGCTTGCCGTTCCTCGTATCTCAAATGTCGCTCGTATTTCAAAACAAAACTTCGCTCGCTTGACAGCTCGTATCTCAAATAACTCGTATGTTAGGGCACTCGTATCTCGAAGTACCACTGTACAAGCAAATCCAGCACATAGTTAAGTCAAAACCAAACATTAGCTCCTAATGGTGTTTTAATTGCACATTATGTATATACAGTAAAAGCTCCTTATTCACGGGGTATATGTTCCATAAATATGCCGCGAATACAGAAACCGTGAATACGGAATGGTAATTTATATGGGATTATAGGGGATACGTTCCTAGGTGACAAAATAAAAAAAAACAAATACTGTATACAGTAAAAAAATCAATTTAATTGAAGTTTTTGAACCAACCTTCTGATGCTTGAAATCCTCCACCTGTACATTCACCACTACAACTACCATCAGGTTCTTTAAAATGAGCGTAAAGACGCTTTGCCTTCTCCCGGACCATTGGACCACTCAGGGGCACCCTTTTTTGGTTGCGGTCTTCAATCCATAATGACAACGCCACTTCCATTTTTGTAACGAATGTGAAAGACGAAACAATAAAACATGCAAAGCGGCTTTTACCATAGAACGGAACAGCAACATTTAAAAATATACTTTATTCATTGAGTAATAAGGTTGCTTTCATTCTGTTTGTTTACATTCTCAAAAACACCGATCGCGGCGAAGGCGGCTTATGTCAAAGTCCTCGGCGATATCATTTAACAACAAAGGCAAAGTTGTAATAAGATCTACAGTACTGTACTGTATTTTACTTTTTTTATTAGTCCATTTGACGGCATTTACAAAGGATATTGGGTTGGATACCTATTGGAATCTTTTTATTATTATTAGATCCGCGAATAAAGAAATTTTTAGCCGCGAATATAGGAATTGGGTCGCATTTTTTTCAGCTGCGAATAGTGAAAATGCGAATGAAGGAAGCGAGAATAAGGAGCTTTCACTGTATTGCAATAACAACCTAACTCGTAGTAGTTTTTGCAAACATAAGGGATGATTTTAGCCTCAGCAATCCTATTTTCTACCCCTGATGAACCTTCCTTCTTTGGGATTTCTAAGAAATGTAACAGATATCAGGTACCCAGAAAACAATTTTGGTGACTGGGAAGGATACTGATCTGATAACCATCCATAGGGCTTAGCTACTAGTTTTGCAGTAACAATTCATCCTTCAAATATTGTTATGAAAGGGTGTTTCTAAAATAGCTTCATCATTATAGTGAGTTACATTTAACACACATTTAACATTATTAAGTTAGGAAATTTGCTGGGACCAAACAGAAATATTGTTATATGCAGGTTTATTATCATATCGATCTTCGTTAATAGAGAGGTTTGACTGTATTTCTATTTGTTATATTTCTGATATTCCTGAAATCTGTAATTAAATCATTGAGTTGCAAAGACCTCATGAACTCAAGTTTACTATTTCTTAACATTTTTTAAGACAAACATCCTAATAATTACCTTCTTCCATCATGGGACTATGATAAAATGATCCTACAATTGCGGTTTGCACATTGAATGTGTAGTTTTAGGTCTGTGTTAGATATTATTGTATGTTGTTGGTGTAACAGAAAATATCTTCCATTCATTAATTTTTTAACACAAGGTTGGAATATCTGTATGAATTTCCACAAACCCCTCAGATATCTTAAGTGTTAATTTGTTTTGTTGACAGTAAATGCATTTATGTATTGGTATCTATAATATTGTTGATTTTTGTCCATTCTGTAGCGATAATCTTAATGATTTATGTATAGCGTAGAGCTTTATCACTGGTACTCACTACTAAATTGCGGTAATTGTTACCTGTTGGAGCGCTTTCAACCGCATGGAGCGGCCATCTTCAGCAACTGACTTCCGTGGTGTTGTTGTTGTTGGGAAGACATTTCTGGATAACTGTATCGTACAGCGCGTGCGATTTGAATTGTAACTGTTCGTTTAGGATGTTGGTGTTGTCTTGTGTGGTGTGTCTGTATATTTCATATTGTTCGAGTGTGTTGAGTGTGTGACCTTTGTGGTTAATGTGTAGGATTTCCATGTCTGTATTGATGTCTGCGTATTCGTGTCCTATGGTTATTATATGGTTTGCATAGGCGGAGTCTGTGTTTTGTTTGAGAGCTCGTATGTGTTCTGTGTATCGTGTTTTGAAACTTCGGCCTGTTTGTCCTATGTAGAATTTTGGGCAGTCGTTGCATTTTAGTTTGTAGACTCCTGAGTTATTGTATTTCTTTGTGTGTTGTTTGTTGTCTGTGGGTTGTATTTTGTTGATTGTTTTGTTCTTTGTTCTGAATGCTATTTTGTATCCTTGTTTTCTGAATTGTTGGGCGATTTTCTGTGTATGTGTGTTGAAGTATGTGAGTGTGATGTATTTGTCTTTTGTCAAAATATACAGAAAACCCACAATGACAGACACACTGATACACAACAGCTCCAATCACCCAACACAACACAAACATGCTGCATTCCGATCCATGCTCCACAGACTTGAAAACACACCACTATCCGCTGAAGACCACAAAGAAGAACTTAACACCATAAAACACTTAGCCATTACCAATGGCTACAACCACACAGTCATTGACAACCTACTACACAAAATCAGAACGAAGAAAAATGACCAAAACACAGAAAAGAAAAAAGACAAATACATCACACTCACATACTTCAACACACATACACAGAAAATCGCCCAACAATTCAGAAAACAAGGATACAAAATAGCATTCAGAACAAAGAACAAAACAATCAACAAAATACAACCCACAGACAACAAACAACACACAAACAAATACAATAACCCAGGAGTCTACAAACTAAAATGCAACGACTGCCCAAAATTCTACATAGGACAAACAGGCCGAAGTTTCAAAACACGATACACAGAACACATACGAGCTCTCAAACAAAACACAGACTCCGCCTATGCAAACCATATAATAACCACAGGACACGAATACGCAGACAACAATACAGACATGGAAATCCTACACATTAACCACAAAGGTCACACACTCAACACACTCGAACAATATGAAATATACAGACACACCACACAAGACAACACCAACATCCTAAACGAACAGTTACAATTCAAATCGCACGCGCTGTACGATACAGTTATCCAGAAATGTCTTCCCAACAACAACAACACGGAAGTCAGTTGCTGAAGATGGCTGCTCCATGCGGTTGAAAGCGCTCCAACAGGTAACAATTACCGCAATTTAGTAGTGAGTACCAGTGATAAAGCTCTACGCTATACATAAATCATATAATATTGTACCAATTAATTGTTCTTGGAGTAGAAAGATTAAGCATAAGTGGGAAAACATTGTGAATGCTAACAAGGGGAAAGTATTTACTCTTTTTCTACAATCCTTATGAAAATGCATACAATTTCCAATCTTGTACCTCCAAGCAGAACAGTGACAAACATTCATTGCAGAGCTATCAGGATTGGGAGAAGAATGCAGATTGTAGTTGTTCCAGTGTTGTAATGCATTATGAACATCTTGATATTTTGTCAGCGAATGTTATTTCTTCACGAGTTATTAGCGTGGTTAAAGTGTTGCAAAGCAACAAGGTTCGGACTTTGAGTCGGTTCTTAAGGATCTGAAGTTCAGTTGTGTGCCTGTTTACATAGCTTACATCAGTACGGTTGCTGAGAGCCAACTTAGAGCAAAAGCAGACCATTACTTTGTTTAAAATTAACTAGTAAACTAAGTATAAGAATTAAAACATTTTAGTAATAAGGGACCTGAGTTTTTAGGGATTGTAACAAAACCAAAAAATGAACTCTACCGGTACCTCAAAATGCTTGGGAGATGGTTTCAATCCGTGTATATTTTGATAAACTAAAATTAAGCAGTAATAAATAAGCAATAAAGTAAAAAGATGGGCTTCGATCCCAAACTGGATAGTTTTTTGATAATATAATTGATTTACTTGATTTTAGACTAGTGTTTTAGACTAATGAATAGTTCTTCAACACAATATTCTGCTGTTGCAAAGAACATTCAACACATTAATAAAAACAAGGCAGCTTTAATTTTGTGAAATTATTGTATGAAAAACAGTATTTGTCTGTTTTAACTTGCTTTTTATTTTCATTAAAACTTCTGGTAATAAAGCTGAGAAATATGTTTAATAAACACAGAATTCCAAGAATAAAAATTATGTTAACACATGAAACTATAAAAGTGGTCCCTCATCTACACTAGATACAACTATTTTGCTGTATATATTAGAATTTAAATTCTTTGGATTGTTAGTAGTTTTTAAAAGATGGAAATTAAAAATGAATTGGGTATGTGAAAAATATTTAACATAATGTTAATACAATTAATTGTTCAAGCTGACTACTTCATTGAACATAACAATGTTGTATTTTTAACATAATTTATTTCAGATCCCGTCCGTGATTGCACACAGTTTTGAGAAACGTGATTATGTGATCAAGGAGTTGGTTGAAACAGAAAAGAATTATGTTGATGTATTAACTACTCTGCATAGATCTTTCATGAGGCCACTAAGCAGTTTGCTCCGAGAAGAAGACATGAGAGTAATTTTTGGAGGAATAAAGGTAAATATTCTTCCTCTCTTTTAGTGTGTTATGCACTTGTGTGTTACACCAAAGCTATTGCAACAGATTTTAAAAGTGCCTGTGACAGTTTGATTTATAAAGTTAAAATGTGCAGTTGAACAGTTCAAAATTAAATTAGGTAAATCAATCAGTTTATCATTATTAATTTCAATCTACCTCGGTGTGTGACAGTTGATGTAAAATATGAATTCTTTCTTTAGGTAGTGAAAATATTAAGAACTTCAGTAAATGATACAAATATTAATAGTTCCTTGTCAATGGAGATCATTCTTGTGGGCTCATAAGCACCCTCTTCCTCATTGTTTTTATATCATATTATCTGCTAGATATATAATGCAAAAGATATATCGATGAAAACTTACAATAAAAAAATTATCTCAGGAACGAAAATATATATATATTGTGTGATAATCAGGGCCCGGATTCTAATGACATGTCATCTTTTTTATTGATGCTGCATAGACATTGCCAACTTGTGGATAAATCCTAATCATGGACTCTAGATTATAGAAATGCATTTTTATTAGTCTTTTTTTGTCATTTTTTTGCAATTTTATATTTTAGGGCATTTATTTTAATTTTAGGTCATTATTTTGTTATTTTCGTGTCATTTGCTTCCTTATTTAGTCATTTTCGTGTATTTACATGGAGTGTATTAACTTTTTTCGTCGCTAGCGGTGCTGTCTTTGAAGTGTTGTTTGTTTAATGCAAGAAGGAAAAATTCGGCGTTAAAGTGTTGACATGTCTCAGTCGGAAGTGATAATCAAAGAAACGCCAAAATTTTGTAATATATTACTATTGTTATTAGATTGACTTGGCACCAGAGTCTGCCGCCTGCTTGAATTTGAGAGTGCAAACTACTGTTTACCCTCAATAAACAACAATATAATCCGGCAGATCACAAAAGGATGTGCCGAATTTTGACTCACCAGTGCCTCAGTGCCAGTATAAATTTCCGTGAGAAAAGAACATTCACACCTTTACAGTTATTTACAGTTTTAACAATTAAGTACAAACTAGTCTATAACTTTGTGTGTACAATAATGATTTTTTATAAGTAAAATATAAGTTTTTAGGTCATTTTTTGTAATTATTAAGTCATTTTCTTTAAAATTTAGGGTCATTTTATAGGTCATTTTTCAAACAATTTTAGGTCATCAGAATCCGGGCCCAGGTGATAATTGACAAAACATAATCATTTACACGTAATGTGTATAAGAAATCTTAATGTGATTCACTTACAAGACTCTACTTTAGGCATCGATAATGATTATTCTCTATTCAAATTCCAATGTTCAGTAAATGGCCATATTGTATACATGTTACAGAAAAGATGGCTGAAATAAGAATGCTAGATCTTAATGGAACAGTTGTTCAAAATTTAAACAAAATTGTTAAAACCATTTTCAAGAAAATCATGAAAAATGATTGATGGTGATACGAGTAGCAGAAAGTCTTCAAATTGCTTCATGTCAAAAACCCAAAATGTACTTGAACTAAATTTAAAATTTAATTTTGATGGTAATTTTATTTTTTTTTTTTTTTATTTTTTTTTATTTTTTTATTTTTTTTTTTTTTAACTGTGCTGTCCACAGATAGAGATATTTTTCTTAAAATAGTGTAGTACTTCTGGGCTCAAGGGGCCTCAAAATGTTTACTAATGCTGAAAACTGAATATTGAGGTTGAACTCAATATTTTTTCTACCTATTATATCTATGGTCTGGTCATTAATGGCCATGGGTGTCGGTATGCTGACCAGAAACCCCACAATCCTGCCATCTGCCTATGGTAGATGATGCAGCAGTCTGGTAGTAAGTCTAGTCCCTTTAGGGATGGAGCGCTATAGTTAATCAGTTTGTTGTACACATAGTATCTTTTACAAAATGAATTAAAATTAACTGAAGTATTCAAGTGTTAAAATAATTAATTGAATTACTATAAACAGTAGAGCATGTTGTAAAACTTGTACAGAGTTAACATTTATTTAATATTTACACTTCTTGCCCCACTTACATTTAATTTGCAGGACTAGTTTCCAGGGATTACTCCCTCATCCTCAGCTGGTGGTTCACTTCACTTTTATTTATCGAAGTCATATCCGGGAATTTTGACGTCCGTACATGTAGTTGATTAAATAAAAATTATGTAGTTTGTATGTATTATCTAACTTTTACAGTTTCATTTTGCACTTATGTAGGAATCTTGATAATGCGCTTGCTGCTTTGTGTGGTTGATCCTCAGTAAATGCTGTTAGGTTCCAAGGGCTGTACCCATATGTTGTACGTAATTCGTTATAAAAGTCATGAGTTCTAGTATTAGCTTCTGGACAGGAAAAAAGTATGAGTTCAATGGTGCCAAGCTGACCACAGTGGCATTGTGGAGAATCCTTCCTTTTTATCCTATGTAGATAGTATGGTGTGATAGCCGTTTTGAATTTCACTTTATATAAGATGGATATTTCGGAACGAGAAGCAGGAACTTTTAGGAACCAGGGTTTATCTTGGTTCGGAGGAATAGGCCTATGTATGCGTAGACGGTATGAGATGTAATCTTGTATATTCATTGGATATTTTTCCTGAGCATGGATTTCAGTAGCCTGTTTTGCTAATTGGTCCGCAATTTCATTGCCTCTAATATTATGATGACCTGGTGTCCAAACAAATCGGAGAGAGTTATTAGCAAGGATTCCTTTGATCAATTGTTTAATACTGACTTCAAGCCATGATAACTTAGTGTTTATATTATTTGTAGTTATTGATTCCAGAGCGCTTTGAGAATCGGAGAAAATAATTATATTAGCACCTTGTATGTTCCTAAGACTCATGATCGCCTGACGGATTGCTATGATTTCTGCAGTGTATACGCTGCTGTTATGCTGGATGTTAAATTATTGTTTTTCATTAAAGGAGTCATTGAAGAATGCAGCACCCGTACCCACATCCGTTTTTGATCCGTCAGTGAACATTATAATAGTTTCTTGTTGTGGAAAAACTGATATATAATCCAAAAATGTTTGACTAGAATTAATATCATTTTTTGTGAAAGCTGTGAAGTCTTTATCAATGGAAAGGATGAGGGTACTATAATCTGTACAATAGACAGGATATTTTGGGAAAGGTTGGATTTGTTGGTCACAGTAAAATTATTTGAAGACTTCGAAGATAATGGGCAATCTATTGAGAATCCGGGAAGAATTTGTATTTTCTTGCAGTTCAGTAATATATTTTAGTTTCGTGTATAACGGGTGTGAGCTATTAAGAAATAAAAATTTCATATACTTGATACATGCTCCTGTTGTGCGTTCTTGATAGTCTGTAAGTGAAGTTCTTTGAAGACATGTACTTTGTTAGGTTTACCGCCTGTTCCTAAGATTCTTTTCCCAATGTTGTAAATGATGGAGCTTATTTTTGTATGCCATTTCTTCGTTGGAAGGGGCAAAACCTGAATTCCATATTCTAGAGTAGATCTTATGAAATTATTGTACAGCAGGTAAAGAGCTTTTGGATGGTTTCCCCAATATTGTCCTGTTATAAATCGGAATATATTCTGTTTGTTGTTGAGTTTTTTCATTACCATTTGATAGTGAGAATTTCCTGAAAGATAGTAGTCAAGGTACACACCAAGGTACTTTAAAGATTGACGGTATTGTATCGGTTCCTTATTTATCATTATTTGAGGTAACTGAGGGAGGAGGGTCCTTTTCTTGGAGAATATGGTGAAGGCACTCTTGTCGGCATTTATGTCCATTCCCAATGTGTCAAGTTCTTGGATCAAGGTCTCTATATCTTCCAGTGGATCCTGAATATTGATGGGGTTACCCTTTTTTAATCTATAGTACAATATGATGTCGTCAGCGAAGCAAAGTAGTCTGATGGTCTTAAATCGAATCTTATGAAGATGATTAGTATAAATATTAAATAAAGTTGGGCTAAGTGACGACCCTTGAGGCAAACCCATTGACGTCACGGTTTTGACGATAACTGTAGTATGTTGGTAATTACCAAAGATCGATTAGTCATTAAGGATATAATGTTATTAATATATGTAGATGGTATTCCTATGTTGCTTAATTTCTCACACAGTATTTGAAGATTAACTCTATCGTAAGCACTACTCAGATCAATCGTAATAGCCAGGGTGTTTTCATTTTTTAGCCATCCAGTATATACCTCAGTGACTAGATATAAGATACTCGCCATGGTATTGTATCCCTTACGAAAACCAAAATGTTTGGCGTTGATAATATTAAATCTTTCTATGTAGAATGAAATACGTTGATTCAGCAATTGTTCGTATATTTTTCGAAGAGTCGAGCTCAAAATGATTGGTCTGTAATGTGTTGGATGTATTCCGGTTTTATTGGGTTTTAGGATAGGTATCACTGTCATCTTGTTCCAGAGCGACGGATATACATTCCCTTGTAGTATTGCATTAAAGCTGTATTCTAAATGTGATAATATACACTGCTGGGCATGAGATATCATCTCGTATGTTATTAGATCAGGTCCTGGAGCTGAATGTTTGTTGCCTTTGTTGCGTAGGATACTGGCTATTTCACTCTGTGTAAAAGGGATCTCTAAAGATGGATGAGGCTCTGATGTGTATCCCTGGCATGGGGCATACACTTGGTCCGGTGCCACTTGTTTTAAGAAATCTGCCTGTAGCAAGATATCAAAAACAATCGGAGAGGAAGAGTAATGTTTCTTTCCAGTAAACCACTTCACATGTTTCCAAATCTGTTGTGTTGTGGTAGAATAATCAATGGTGGAACAATACTGGTACCAATTTTGTCTTTTAGCAGAGATGATAAGATGTTTCACATGAGCAATATGTCTTCTCAGATCCAAGTACGTCTTAAAGTCTAAATGTGTTTTGAATTTCTTAAGTAGGAGTTTTCGTTTGGCTATGGCATGTTTAATTTCTGTACTCCACCAGCAAGGTTTAGTTCGAACCGGGGGTTTATGAGACGTAAAGAGCGGATGATGTAAGTTTAGATAATCTTGGAAGGTTGAGGTGAGAAGATCAATAGATGTTTCGGAAGGCTGTAGCTTATTTAACTTGGACTGGATTTCCTGGTTAAATTTTGTCCAGTTTTTTTATTTGTGTTCGATGTGGTATGGATTGGACAGGAAAAAGAGGCGAATGGTTGTTTACCGCTATAATGATGGGGAAGTGGTCACTACCTAAGGTATCAGTAAGTGGTTGCCATTCTGTGTGAGGGATGAAACTTGCCGAAATGAAGGTCAGGTCCGGTGAAGTGTTTTGTTGACCTCTATAGCCAAGTCGAGTAGGAGTAATCTTATTGATAAGATGGATATTTTGCCGTTTGAGCTCTTCAATGAAGTATATGTTATTGCTGTTGTATAAGTCTTCTATGCCTTTTCCTAAATTGAAATCTCTCAATAACATGTATTTAAAATCTCTGTCTGCGTTGAAGTTATTGTTCCAGAAAGTAGCTGTAATATGGTTGGAACTAGTGTTATAAATACCAATGATTTTTAGGTTTCTCATTGTTACTTCTATGGCTTGAAATGTATAAGCATAATTGTTAATGATACGGAAATTGGTTATTGTGATATCTTTTTTAATAAATATGGCAACGCCTCCTCCTTTTCCATCTCTGTCATTTCTGATTGACGTGTAATTAGGAATTTTTATTTTTTTTGTAGTAGAGAGCCAAGGTTCAAGGATGACTATGATGTCAAATTTATGTTGATGGTTTAAAATTAAAAGTTCTTCCAATTTGTTTTTTAAGCTCTGTGCGTTCCATTGTAGTATTTTCATTCCAGACATAAGATTATACGTGGAATTAATGATAAAATTGAATTAGTAGTCTTAGAGCCTTACAGCCCCTTAAATGGGGAAAAAAGAAGATTTATTCTAGAAGCTCTTTGATTTGATGTTTGACTTTCTCAAGATCACCCCTAAGGTGTTCCGGTGCTTCACTTAGTATCTTACTGATGGTTGTTAATACTTTAGGTCTTATCGGTTGTCGTAAGCTGGATGTTTTTCTTATTGCCTGAATCCTCTTAGGTTGATGTGTCGAGGATGATTCATCATTCAGTGTCAAAATTGACCCATTCCCCGATGGTCGAGTCTGCTGTGTACTTACAGGAATTGTTGGTTCTGGCACTCGGCCATTGGGATAAATTAATGCTTTCTTGAATTTATGCATTTCAGAGCGTTGAGGGCTCTCTTGTTCCTTTCGTTTAGTTGGTGTATGAGTGATGCGTGTCGTGGATACTTGTGATTGGTGAGATGTGATCTTTTTTTCCCGCTGTGTTTGAGAGTTGTCTGCTAATGTCGTTTTGTTTTCCAGCCATGGAAATTGGTTGAAATTGCTGAATATTGTGCTTGTTTGTTGTTGCACCATTTGTGCATAAGATGAGCGTCCCAGGGCTATCTGCTTCGCTTCAAATCTAGAAACTGGAAGTGATGCCAGTTTATCGTTTATTTGCTTTTCCAGTTTATATGCTGGACACTTCTCAATATCAGTTGCTTTATGATTGCCTTTGCAATTTATGCATCTCCGGTCTTCTACTGGGCACTCCCCCTGATGTGGTTCCTTGCCACAGTAAAGGCACTTAGGTGACGATCTACAATTTTTCGCCCTATGGTTTAACTTTCCGCAGTTAAGACATGTTTGTGTGCGTTCAATGTATGGATCAACATTACATTTTTGGTGGTATAATGTGACTGAACGTGGCAGCCGTTGACTGCGAAATGTTACTTTTACAGTTTCAGTCGGTATATAGGAAGTATTTCCATGCTCATCTGTTATACGTCGATTGAATCTATATACATTTATAATTTGAAATCCTTCAGGTACAATAGTGTCCATCTTAATCTCTTCAGGAGTGATACTTGACTCAACACCCCTAATGACACCAGAAGAAAATAAATTATATGCCGGAATGAAGGAATTTGTTTGGTGCGTTTTGTCGAAGTCAGAGTTTAAAAATGCATTAGCTGCATGTTGAGTCTGGAAGTGTACGTCAATCTGAGAGTATGAAACTTTATTGATATAATGTACATCATAATTAGCTCGAAACAGCCATCGTCCAATTGTCATAGGATGCATATTTCCAATAGCTTGTCCTGGTTGTTTGATGGATACAAAGTATGGACCTGTATCCAAAGATAAATATCGATGTGAAACCCTTGGCTGGGGGAGATCATGTATTACATTCTCAATTATCGTACCAGTTTCATGATTTGATTTTTCTTTCATATTTGTAGCCAAGGTCCATTGGAGTGAATTGTCCTGTTTACAAGGATTTGAGATTTCTGTATCCATCGATAATACTTCTTGTAGAGAATCGTCAGTTTGAGCGTTCACAACATCACCCGACACGTCCGACATAACCAAAATATTTTAAACTTCAACAAAAACAACACAAAACCTCCCCTCCGGAGGAGAACGGGATGTTAACACAAACCACGATAAATACTAGGTCTCTGCCGCACTTGTGCAGTTCTATATGATTTAAAATTAAGGCTTCACACTACACGATTCTTATAAAAGAAAGAATTACGTATCCTCAAACAAGAACCACTAATTGTTGCTATTTTATGGAGACCACACAAAATATTCAATTGAATAATCCGCCATTACCTTCAACAATGCCCCAGCTGGTGGTTGACTGATAACAATGTCTTGTTGATCTGATGCATCTGCTCCTACAGTGTTACCACTCCTATTACCTAAAAAACTAAATATCCCATCTGCTGCTGGGACATCAAAATTCAAGATCTTGTTTTGGTTCTTAATGATGAATATCTTCTCCCAAACTCCTAACTCAGATAGATTTTTGACATGTTTTAAAAGTTTGATCTCTTTTTTGATGTGGTGATCCTTGAAGTATGCATGGTGGGCTAAAGCAGATTTTTCTGTATGTACTAATCTGATGTTCCTGAGATGCTCTTTCATTCTTGTATCCAGGTTCCTTCTGGTTTGACCTATATACACCTTGTGACAGTCCGAGCATTCCATTTGATATATCCCTGATAATTCGGTTTTTGGAGTACTATTGTTTAATGGATGGTTGAGCATGTTCCTCAGGTTAAATTTGTTTTGGGGAGCCAATTTTATGTTTTGTCCTTCGAATGATTTTTCAAATTTAGGAAATAATTCCGGATGAAAGGTAAACTTCTTGTATATTGGTTTGCTGTCATTAGAGTTGCTCAGAGTACATGTGTCCTTAATCAATTTAGCTTTCTTATGTTTGGAAATCAACTTATCAATAAAATCTGTCTTAAAACCATTCAACATTGCAACATTATGTATATGGTGATATTCTTTCTTGTATTTTGCATCTGACAAAGGTACATGTATCAACCTATGCACTAGACTATGAAATATGGCATATTGATGTGGTCTTGGATTGAATACATTTCGCTTAATATAGTTGTCAACATGCGTATCTTTCCTGTAGATCCCAAATTCAAGTCTCTCTCCATGTTTAAAAATTTTAAGATCCAAAAATGGTAGATAACCATTTTCTTCCTTTTCAATAGTAAATTTGATAGATTGATCTTGTAGATTGAGTAGCTTTATTGAGTCTTCTATGAATCTATTAGGGATAATGGCAAAAACATCATCCACATACCTGTGCCAATGTTTGAAGATGTGTGGGAAGGACTCAGTCATCCGTATTTCTAATTGGCTCATATAAAGATCAGCTAATAAAGGTGATAACGGATTGCCCATGGCTAGTCCCTTGGTTTGTTTATAAAAACTTGAATTGAACATAAAACTGTTTTGATTGATGCATAAGTAAACCAAATCAGTATAACTTTTAATTTGCTCTGATGTGAAATTATTGTAAGAAAGCCACTGATTCAGTAGGTTGGATAGTTTCTCAGTTGGAATGCTTGTAAACAATGTGTTGATGTCAAAGGATACTAAAATATCATTTTGTTGATTAGTTCATCTGTGTTTTTTATACTCAATGAACTGAATTTTTTCAATTCGTCGAATTTTTTAATTAACCACTTCGCCAATTTATAGGTAGGTGCATCAATATTATTAATTATCGGTCTCATGCTCTCATCCTTCTTATGTATTTTAGGAAGGCAATACAATCTTGGTAGAATCGGGTTGCTCACTATGAGCTTCTTAGCTTCTGAATTAGGTATGACAGCACTATCCTTAATGGTTTTCAGAGTAATATCTGTCATAGTTTTCAACGGGTTTTTGCTAATTCTCTCATATTCAGGTTTTTGAAGCATCATGTCTGTCCTTCGTATATAATCTTCCTTATCCATTATTACCAATTTGTTTCCCTTATCTGCTTTTAAATAATACACCTGTCTGTCATTTAGTTTCTTAATCATTGATTTATCATTTATTTTCATACTCTCTTTAGGAATATTTTGCAGTAGTTGGAAACATTTGTTCTTGGCCAAATTCTTCTCATTCACATTCTTGATTAGGTTAGAAGTTCCCTCAACATCGACAATGTAGTCCTCAATTTTGTTTGAATAATTTATACGTGTCTTAAAACCTCTGTTTAAAAAAATTAACTTCTTCTTTATTGAACTCATGTTTAGATAAATTTACCATGTTATTAGTGGGTAACTTATTCAAACCTGGAATCTGTTCATACTGGCTTTGTTCTGGACATTTTTTGTAGCGTAATTTCTTGGTTTTTTCTATTAGTCTTTTTGTTTTGTTAGACATGCTAGTGCTAAGTTTATTGTATAAATTAGTGCACAAATTCATCCAGATTATATTGCCTAAAGATTTCTGTAAAGTCAAATGTAAATTATACAGAATGAGGTCCATCCTTTCTAGATTGGCATAATGTTTACTTCTTTCCAACAACATGGCTTTATTTTCTAAGATCATTTGCTGTTTACTATTATCATTAAGTTTGATGATACTTCTGAGAAATACTGGGGATAAGTATACAAGCAGTTTACCTTTCATCCGGAATTATTTCCTAAATTTGAAAAATCATTCAAAGGACAAAACATAAAATTGGCTCCCCAAAACAAATTTAACCTGAGGAACATGCTCAACCATCCATTAAACAATAGTACTTCAAAAACCGAATTATCAGGGATATATCAAATGGAATGCTCGGACTGTCACAAGGTGTATATAGGTCAAACCAGAAGGAACCTGGATACAAGAATGAAAGAGCATCTCAGGAACATCAGATTAATACATACAGAAAAATCTGCTTTAGCCCACCATGCATACTTCAAGGATCACCACATCAAAAAAGAGATCAAACTTTTAAAACATGTCAAAAATCCATCTGAGTTAGGAGTTTGGGAGAAGATATTCATCATTAAGAACCAAAACAAGATCTTGAATTTTGATGTCCCAGCAGCAGATGGGATATTTAGTTTTTTAGGTAATAGGAGTGGTAACACTGTAGGAGCAGATGCATCAGATCAACAAGACATTGTTATCAGTCAACCACCAGCTGAGGATGAGGGAGTAATCCCTGGAAACTAGTCCTGCTAATTAAATGTAAGTGGGGCAAGAAGTGTAAATATTAAATAAATGTTGACTCTGTACAAGTTTTAACTGAAGTATATTCATAGAGTGAACTCTCAATAATTCGGACATCAGTATGCCGGACTTCGGATAACTCGGACAGATTCTTGGCGATCTACAGTCATTCTACGGCCATTCTACAGTCACTTCAGAACTGCAAGAGAAGTAATTATTCAAAAGAGACAGAAACAATGTGTACACAGAACATTTACAGTGTCTTTCGACCTAAATCTTCTCACGAAAATATGCTCACAGTACCACATCAATCATAATATTGTATTAATAATGTAAATTTCAATATAGAACTGGAGTGTTGTACTTTTTTGTTCCAGTTGTAAGTGTTAATATTATGTTCTGCCTCATACGTTTTTCTATTGCAGCTTAAACACGAAATTTCATTACTTAAATACCATTTCCTAATTTACTCACCATAAGCCGGACATTTCATAACTAGGACAGACCCCCGCCCACTTTAGTCCGGTTTATCGAGAATTCACTGTATGTTGATAGGCCTATTTTGTTCAAAATTGACAATACAGGTGATTGTGAACAATTTATAGCAATCCTTTTAGTACTAGTAAAACAAAATCTTAAAATGCAGCTCTTTCTCCAGATGAGATTTCTTTCATATGCAAAGATGTTATAAACCAATAAAAAATCAGGATAAGAGAAACGTTTTGTGTTTCATGCTTATATATGGTGAAATTTTGCAGTTTCCTAGTAAAATTTTAATCTGAAATTTCAGTTTTTGGTTCAAAATTTTACTCCCTGCAACATAGCAGTGTTTAGAGAATATTATTGTACGGGATGAAGTTTTATTTAATTCTCTCCTTTACTGTTATTTAATAAAAAAATATATGAATAAATTCTTGTTAGTATGTAGATGGAATTTAGATGAACTTCCTTGTTACCCTGTATTTTCTATTCTGCTTGTAGAAAAATGCTTTAGAAGCTGTGCAGCTGGTAAACCCTTCCATTATAATTTTAAAATAACACAAAGAATTATGATTTTAATGCAGAAATCACTCAAATTCAAACCTGGCCTAGGACTTTTATGTGTGCATATATGTGACAAAACCATGTCCCTAGATTTACAGGCATGTAAAAGAAGCAGAACAAAATTCTGGCAGACTGGCAATAATTAACAGGCCAAGTAGCAATACAAAGAAACATTGTATTATCTACCGGTATATTCATAATAAACGAAACAAATTAATGTTACTGATAAATCATGAAAATTTATGTAACTTTTTTTACAGGAATTGTCGGAGATACACGCTGGTTTCCATAGTCAGTTACGGAAAGCTGTTGCACCAGGAAGTACTACTCGCCTTAGTGAGGTTTTCCTTAACTGGAGGGAAAAGTTCCTAATTTATGGAGATTATTGTGCAAATCTCCCAAATGCTCAAGCTCTTATTCAGGATGTATGCAGCCGCAACGAACTCGTAAATCAGGAAGTTATTGTAAGTTAACATAAAGAATCATAGACCAAGAGTTACCGTTGCTTCATATAACAATTAATACTCAAATAAAATATGTTGTCTTACGTTCAGATGCTTCGTAATAGATTTGACCTGTTTGATATTTTGACTTTAACTATTAAAACCATTCTACTGTATACTTTATCGCAGAACTTACATTGGTGGTCTCATATTCAATATTAATTGTACAACTATGTAGAAGGTTTGAGCTTGAATTCTGAAAAATACCGCAAAAAGTAGGTTTGTTTACATTTGAAACAGCGAGGAATGTGAAAATCGCTCAGTATTTCTGTGTTTAGTTATTATTAGACTTCGGACTTTTAGGTTGCTAAAAATGCTGTTTTAGGTACCTAAAATAGGCTCTAAAAACTGGAAAATAGGTTCTAAAAATCGTAAAATAGTCTCTTATAAAATCGTTAAGTTGCCAAATTTCTGAAATATCTCAATTGCAATGTAGAATACTTATTGAAGTCACCAAAAATCAATAATTGTGATAAAATACAGATATAGGCCTATGGTAGGCCTACACAGAATTATATAGACCCTAGTACTAGGGCCTGTATTACTACCATAACAGTGAAAACCTAATCCCTGCGCCCAGAAGCTACGCTTATCATAGTAGCATATGCAACCCCCTTGTATCCCTCAGTGATTCAGAGAACTAAGTTTTTTTTTGTGGGAATCGGGGGGAAAACACTACAATTTCTTGGGAATTCCAAGGAATTTTTCTACTGAAGATGGAACATTTCTTACTATTTAACCACATCACAAGTGTGTCATATACTGCACATTCCGAGCTAAAAATTTAGTACGAACTGAAAATTAATATTATAATTTATAACAAAAAATAACTTATTTTGAACTTTATAGAGGAAAAACAAGCAAAAAGGCAATATTAGGCTCTAACTTAAAAATAGTCTGTTTTAGGTCCTATAAAAGTATCAGTTTTAGGCACAGTCACTTATGAAACATGCATATACAAGTTTTCGTCCATATATCACTTAAGGATTAAAATAGGTTTTTACCTAAAATCCGAAGTCTAGTTATTATAGTTATTCCTTGACTGAGGCACGTGTGGAAAAATGAGTCAAGTCCTAAATTCATAATCTGTAGAAGTACTTCTATTGTCATTGTATTCAAGCTCCTTTGCTGTTTGTATGTCTGTTTCCTGCAATTTGAAAATTTAGTTTGCATTGTACTGAATATGCAGAAATCAAGAATATAGAAAATGGTTTCCTGTAATATTATTTTTCCCACAACAAGAAAGCTGGAATAGATAATAGATTTGATTAGAGAATAAGTTCTTAGTTATGGAGAGTCTGTTTCTGTCTGTTTTTGCCAAGTGATTGTCTGTGTTTGACTTCTGGCTGTCTAACCAGATGCCATCATGTGGTATGTTTTTCCAGTGGTTATTGTAAGGTGGTTGTAAGCGGTGAAAGCCCTTTCTGCCAGGCCACTCTTTTAATTTTCTAGCTATAATTTTCCAGTTATTAATTTCAGGAATTATGTCTTTTTTTCTTATTAATTTATCAGTCATTATTTTCCAACTAGTTTCCTAATTGAAATTCAAAAGAATTCACCAATCTTCCATCATATTATTATTATTATATATTTTTTTTAATATTCCCACTTTTATCTTCTGTTTTCCACTATTAATTTCATATTATTGTCTGTTTCAATTTTAGTCACCTTCAAGCTGGAGATTCAACATCTCATATATCTCATAATGTGTCCAGTTCAGTTAATGCACTTGGTTTTCGGTTTGCTATTTCAGCAGACATTTCATAACAGTTCTTCTTTAAATTCTCCACACACTTGCTGCTTCACAGACTAAAAATTGTATTTTTTTTTTTTTTTATGTACAAGTTAGAACAGGTTGTGTAAGGGATTTGATTTAATTTTCTGTGTCTTCATAGATTTTCATGCAGCATTCTACATAAATTACCTAAATAATTCGGCTTAGTTCAGTCGACTCTGTTGTTAAAATATACTTATTTCTAAATTTTTTAATAGTAAACATTTGAGGTGAGTATATTGTTAATTGTAAACTGTAGGTACAAAATATTGTACATCGGCTTCTATTAGGTTCAGGAATTCACATTATTTTCTTTGTTTCAGAGATGCCAACAGGATGCTAATAATGGAAAATTTAAATTGCGTGATATTCTTTCTGTACCAATGCAGAGGATACTGAAGTATCATCTTTTACTGGACAAGCTCATAAGTGAGACTCAGCCTGTAAGTATAGTTTCCATTTCTACAAGAAAGGATTGCATAAATTTTAGCTGTTAAAGAAAATCTGGCTAGCCCCTGTTGATCCCCAGTACCTCCTCAGACTTTTCTGAAATAGGCATAGGAATGCAGTTCGCTCAGCTCATAAAGATAGTTGAAGAGCTACTTGAATAAAGTAGTGGATTATACCAAAAAAACTCGTGTAATCGATGCCCCCCGCATAATGGACACACCCCAACTTCTTGCATTAAAAAATCAATAAAAATTCCCCACATTATAGTCACATATCATAAAACCTAATATCAGACATGAGAACTCCTGGCTGAATGCTGGCAGGTTTTTGGAATATAATACATTTTAGAGTTCCTAGTATATCTAAAATCAGGGTATAATTATTCAGAGTAATGCAAAGAATTTTGAACAGCTCTTTAGATAAATGCTGAGCTAGTGGCTATTTTATCATCTTTCTCTAATACTGGAAGATAACATATTGTATATACATATTGCACCTATGTATTATCATATAGTATATTGCGATACAAGTGCCAAAAGGCATGATTACGGATCGAGGAAATAGTTTGAAAACACGAGGCGCTTGCGACGAGTGTTTTCAATTTTCCGAGATCCGTAATGCGCTTTCGGCACGTGCATTGCATGCTATTTTTTGCACGATGATTATTTATATCAATTTAATTATATTAATTGTGATATTACCTGAAAATATTATGAGTATACATTCTTGAATATAGATGTTTATTTCAGAAAGTGAGTCGCATGTGTTTGTTGTTATGGGAACCGAATATTTGTCCTGGGGGCCTTGTTCATAGAGGCTTGTATTATGAAGTGTATCGTAATGAATTATGACGTGGCGCAGGCACCGTAAGTAATTTAACCGCATCGCAACGCCCTTAGCAACAAGATTGTGTGGGAATGTCAACTTACGATCCACGGCAACAACGTTAGTAAGTACCACTAATTAGTTAAGGAGTGCAAAAATACAATTATCAACACTTCTAAAGATACATGATTCAGACTAACAATATGGAGAGCATAGTACGAACTTAAAAGATCTACTGTGCTTGTACAGACGACAAGCTGCTAAGCTTTTGCTATTGTATTGTATTTCACGTATTTGGCACTTGAAGTAATGTATGCCGCATATAAATTTATATGTTATAATATAAAACAATAATTACAGTAACTAATGACAACTTACTAATTTAATTTTTTAGAATCATGAAGACTATCGAGGTTTGGAACGTGCCAAAGAAGCAATGGTCGATGTTGCCCAGTATATTAATGAAGTGAAGCGAGACAGCGATACTTTACAAATTATGCGATCAATACAGGTAAGCTATTGTACTCTCCTCATCCAATTAGAGATTGAAGTGGAAGTAAACAAAGTAAAATGTCTCATTCCACCGACCACATGGGATTTAATCAGAGAAATGCAGACAAAAAAGTAAACAGTTGAAACATGAGTTGATATAGGGATATATATAATGCCTTGTTTATAAAATGATCAAAGAATACTCACAGTAATACGAATGTCTGTAGCATTAATCGGAACTGGATGTTCACTCCTCCCATCTAGTGTTGAGTCTTCACTGTCAATCACTGAAGAATTTGGTGAACTTATTATCCATTAGTCCCTCAAAATCCCCCATTTCTTGTTCCTTTTCTACCAGTTATGCTGTTTTTCAGCTCCTGGAAACCTGGAACCAGAAAAGCTGCATGAGCATGTTCCTGCAAGTAAGGAAGTTGATAGTTTTATGAGTGGCATTATATATATATAATTACAAAAGAGATTTGCAAATTAATTCAGCACCACCAGTTTGGGCAGTGAATAATAAGTTAGCAGTGAAAAGGTTAACTAAATATTGACATCTTTAGTTTACGAATACTGTAGATGCTAGTTTCAAACACACTGGTGAACTCGTATATCAGTTTCACAGATTGAAAGATCTCTTTTCATAAAATTTGTTAAATATGTTTAATAATACAGTTTTTTTCTCCATTTGTAAATGGCTTACCTCCTGTGTATTTTACAACACAGGATGGTGAAGCATGTTCTGCTATGACTCATGTGGTTTCAGAGGAAAGCACCTATTTTGAAAACTAAACATCATTACTTATTGTTGTGCAGTAGAATTACCATGTAAAATTATAATATTGCATTAAAATAGTAATTATAATATTTTTAATCCGAACAGTTACCTGGCATTAAAGAATTAAAGTAAATCTTCCTATATTTAACCAATGATTATTTTAGTACCAAGAGAAAAATGAAGCCAAGATGACAGAAGATGTGAAGGGTTCAAAAGACAATCACAGAAAATGGAATTAACAAAAATACTGGTATTGCTAAAAGAAAGTTTGTCTTATCAAGAATATTTTCCGCTTTTGCAGGACAGTATATCTGATTGGGATATGCCTGAAAACACAGAATTAAAAGATTATGGCCGACTACTGAAAGATGGAGAATTACGTATAAAAGCTCACGATGACCATAAAATCAAAGTCAGGTAGGTGTTACCATAAAGGCATACAATAATGTCCTGTTTTCTGCTCTTTGCAGTAAAAAAAAGAAATAACTGTGCTTTTTCTCCTTTTATTCCGTTCATGGTTATCAATACAAAAATAGTTAAATACTTAGTAATATGAATAAGAAATCAGATATTGTAACACTTTCTTCTTCTACTGTAGCTGTTTAGGACTAGTTCGGGGAAAACATTTCCCAAAGCTAGTCCTAAAAACTACCCTGAAGTAAGAAAGTGTTACATCATCAGATTCCTTATTCATATAATTTAATAATTTTACTGTCATCAGTAGTTGAATGCCTTCTTCATATTGTGCCTTGTTTTCTCTTTCAGATATGTGTTTATCTTTGATCAAGTAATGCTGATGTGTAAGTCTTTCAGGGTGAGTAAGATTATCTGAAATTTTCACATACTTGCTGGAAGCAAACTTGAACGTACTGAAGAGTTGCAGTATTCTTTTCTATTATTCCATTCTTTTCTTGCTACTGTTCAAAGTTTTACACTTAGTGAAATAGTTGTATTTAATTTGATTAATTTTAATTGGTAGGGATGTATTTTGTGGTAATTTATATTCTTTTCCCCTAATCTAATGGATTCATTTTTTAAAATTTCTGGTTTTAAAAAAGTTCATCTTCAGTTGGGAGGTGGGGTCTGTGGATGAGTTTGACCTGGATTGAGAGATAGATTGACTTTGCTTAACGTTTATCACTCACGGTGTTTTTAAGTTGTAAGATTTTTTGGGGGGAGGAGGGATAATACCTTAGGAATACTTAGATGGATAATGTAAGTTTTACTTTATTTTAGGGAGACCAGTATAGCTATCGGGAGTCTTTACGATTGCTAGAGTACAAGGTAGAAGATGTGAGTAGTCGACGAGTTGTTTCTAAAGATACAAGATGCAGTTTTCAATGGTATCTCGTGAGAAAAAGCGAGCGTACTGCATACACAATGTATGCACGCACTGATGAGCAGAAACGTAAATGGATCAAAGCTCTTCAAGAGGCACTGTGAGTACATTAATTACTAATGAAATTTATATTTTTTATTTATAAAACATAAAACTGTAAGTGGTCAACTGCTGGAAACAATAATTGTACATCAAAACAAATATAATAATTTTTTTAGGATACAAGAACTTATCCTATTAGCATAGTCAGAGGCTCCTGTTAATCCTGAAAATGTTAATAGGTACTTTCTTTGCTGTTGTGTAACGGAAACTGGGTCGGTAGCTGGAAAACGTTCATCTGAATGGAATTCGGTTAATGGGCGCCAAAAGGATAGGATCGAAGGTCCATGTGAAGGTTAATATTCCTTGGTCCATACCTTTGATGTTGATCTTGTAGAGATGACGTAGTCCAGGAATCGCATGAGATCTCGGGCGTGTTGTAGCTGGTTCCAGTTCGTATAGGACAAAATACCTCTGAAAGTTGACTGTAATAGGAATTTAGGTATTTCGTCTCCATACATGCTCTCACACAATGATACTAATTGATAATGTTAAAAGGAATTTCGATGATTTATTCAACAATTCAAAGTACGTCGAAAGTTTTAACAGAACACAGAATAAAAGTTACAAAACAGCTTATACAAAAACACTCGGTTTAAAAGTTATTATATCTACTACATTGTTACTTTAATGTAGATATACTCCTAGGTGCTATCTTGCCATAATAGCCTTAGAAAAATACCCGTGTATCCTCGGCGGAGGATATATAGCAAGTTATGTTAGTTTTAGCTAGGTCTCTCTGTAGCTCTGTCAGAAGGGCGTAAACTATCCTCCCTTCTCCATACTCTTAATAGGTTATTATTGGTTGAAATATTTTAAGTGAATTTTCATTTGTCCACGTCATCGCCTTTTGGTGTGAGTGAGACGGACTTGGTACGTCCTACTGGAAAAGCCACTCAGGTCAATTGCCTTATTTCTGAGAATTTCAATTAGGTTTGTGACAGTTTTCTAATATACAACTTTCGTGACTTTAGCTAAGTTGAACATCTTAGGAAAGTCCACTTTCAGGACTTCTAGCTGAGATCTTTAGAAATGCGAAGTTTCGCTTGAGTGATTATTACTTGTGACTTCGTATTGTTAAAAAGATTAGTGTGTAAATTTCAATCTCCTGGCTAAAGGGTTGGTCTTGCAAACTCTTCCAACATTCTGTTATAATATTATTTAGTATGTACTCTTAAAGTTATGATATTAATTACCTATGAATATATATGTATATATATGTATATATACAGTTTCATATGCCTGCAGCGAAATATAAATTGTTCGCCTGCAAAAAGAACAACTTTAGATTTTGATGACCCTCGCGTGAAAAAATCACACGTGAAAAATTACCAAATTTCACATAAAGTCATACCTTAACATTATAATATGTAAAATCATATAAAAGATTGTTTCATTCTGTCATCAACATTGAATATATGTAAAGAAAAATCGAATAGATTATATGAAAAGAAAAAATTATTTGATATCAATCATAATTAATAATAATAATTAAATAGTACTGAATGTTTATATGTAAAAATATATAAGTACCTGATATTAAGAATTTTCTTAATATTGATTTCTTTGCACTATTTATGAGTGTTCATAGAAAAATTATTGGGATAAAATAGTAAAATATACATTGTAAAAAAAATACATAGTAAGTCTCTGTCTTCAAAAAAAAAATCACTGTTTATATCACTTCACTGTTTAGTAAACACTTGGTTGTTATACCAAAATATAGTAGAATTGTATACATATAACAATATTTATATATGGGTGTCTTTCGTAAAAGTTCAATTGTTCTTAACCCATTATTGTAAAATATTGTACTCATGATGTACACACACACATATGTTATCATACAACAATTACATACACTATACATTACAAAAATTTGTATCATACCATAAAAATTATATATAATTATTAGTCAGTTTCTATGACGTATGTCATGTGATGAAAACATGCTAGAGAAAACTACCATTAATATGCATTAATAAATGGCATATCTGAAATGAGTGAGCAATAACAAAAATAAATAAACAGGGTTCGTGGCTGGCAGTAGCCTACTGTATACAGAATTTATTCAAGTTCTTTGAATGGTCTCAAAGCTTGTTTATGGAAAATTCCTCGAACCTTATTCTTTTTTGTACATGTCAGTTCATAGGTGTGATCTCCAAATTGTCTAGTGATAGTGTAAGGACCAATAAACTTCAATTGCATTCTATGATTAATGCCTTTAATCATGTTAGATAATTGGTGATTACGAACTAAGACCTTGGTACCTATGACTGGGGTCCATTTCTTTTTATACCTTTTTGCTCTCTGTTTCCTTTTTTCTGCTCGTGAAAGCATTCGCAGGTAAGCATTTCTACACAAGTCAGCCTGTTCCATTGAGGGGACATTCTTGTCAACAACCTCTGGGATGTTTGCAAACAAAGGCGGCGGTTTATCTCCTAGCATCAGCTGTCTGGGCGAGACCTGAGTAATTTCATTGACTGTGTTATTGAGTAAGTCTTCAACAATCTGGCAGTATTTGTACCATGACTTGTTGTTTTTATGACAGAAAATGCGGAAGAAATTCCCAATTTCACGCATCATTCTTTCAGTTGGGTTCGATTCCGGGTTGAATCTGCTTGTATGCAAGGCTTTAATCCCATGTTCTTCTAGTGTTTTGTTCCAAATTTTAGAAGAGTAGATAGATGCATTGTCAGTAAGGAGTCTTGCCATCCTACCGTGATTTGGGATGTAGTGATTTAGTACTTTATCCAAGCATGCTTTAGTTGTAATGCTTTTCAGTGGATAAATCTTTATGTATTTAGAAAAGATATCGTACATCACAAATAAATGTTTAAATCCGAACTGAGATACCGGAAGGGGCCCATGACAGTCCGCCGTCACCAGGGAATTAACTCCATCTGAAATGATCGCTTGCGGGTTATTGTCATATCTCACGTTCATACATTTAGCCTTTAAGCACATCTCACATGCAGATAACAACTGTCTTACTTTCTTAGCTAAATGTTTGATATAAAATTGGCTTCCAATAGTAAGAATTAATTTGTCTGAACCAGCATGCCCTAATCTTAGGTGAAAACCCATAATAATGTCTTTCTCAATGCTTTGTGGAATATAAGATTTCCAGACATTCTTATTTCTATCAAATTTATACAGGATATCATCTTTGATAGCTAGTGGTCCTGTTGTGTTTTCATTCAGCAATGGGGCATTCTGTCTCAAAGTATATAGTGCAGTGTCAGTTATTTGCAATCTCGAAAGGTCTCTTAAATTCTTCGTTACCTTGTACTTGTCTTCCTGCAAGTTATACATAATAATAAAATCTTTGTTTTCTTTAATAATAATTCTATACAAAAATATCTTCATTCTCTGAGAAATAGTTATATGCAATATTCTTTTACGTACCAGTTGTATTAGATAGGTTAAGCGAATTGGGTCGTCTTATTGACAGAGCATCTACCTGTACACAGCCAAGAGTAACCTTTATGTGGGAGGGGGTGGGCAAAAGTTCAATGCGCATTCAGCCTGCATTGTAAACATACAAGTTCAGTGTCCTCTACCTGAAACGGGAGTTACTGACAAAATATAAAATTAGCGTACTCTACCTACACGGGAGTCGCTAGCACAGAGTTCATAAACCTCGATGTGCGTAATAAAAATAATAATGTCTCATGACAAATTCAGTTGAATATACTCAACGAAAAAAATATAAATCATCCACATCTTTCCTCTCCAAGATCGTTACATATTGGTCTGTTACAATGTTATTGGTTTCAATAAAACGTGTTTCTATACACAGGTGAGCGATTAAGTCAATGTATTTAATGTATAAAAAAAAACGACGAGCTTAATATTGTATATCTACAACTACTCTTGGTACTAAGAAAAATCAACTTTAGCTTATCTTGCTATCTCAAATGGTATTAGTATTACTTTCCTTTTATTTCAGTATTATTATTACTTGATTTTAACTTTGGAGATTACAAATACTACATGACACGTCGGCAATCCGCCTATCTTTGGCATGTCTTACTAATTTTCATGTTGGCTAGTGGATGGTCGATTACTTGACCGGGACGTATTTCTGGGTCTGAAAACCTGTGCGTTAGCGTTCATGGCAGGTGGAGGACCTTCACCATCGCTATTTTGATCATGTTCAGAATCATCTGAATTCTGACGGTTACGTCTCTGTTTGTTTTTATTCTTAGAGTTATTCTGGCGAGAGCGAGAATTATCATTTCTCTGGCCTTGCTCTTGGTTTTCTACCTGAATATAGTTGATAGTATGGGAATCTCTGTTCCCGGAATTATGGTTATTATTACGGTTGTTATTCCTGAAACCATGATTATTATTGTTATTGTTATTTTGGTAATTACTCCTACCATTTCCTCTGTTGTCATAACGTTGGGAGTTACTATTCTGATTACCGTTATGATACTGTTGATTATTTCTATCATTGTTATTATTTCTCTGAACATAATTGTTATCATACCCTTGTCCATGCTGATTATCATTAGGTGCGTTCTGATTAGAATTAGGCCTACGCTGGTAGCCGTCAGTATAAATTCTTTGTGCCTGGCTCCCCTCGCGTGAAAAATTATTCCTGGCGTCCTGCGAGTTAGGCAATTGCTTATCATACTGATTGAAGGTACCCTGGGTATTTCTATCAGAAGCTTGACCTTTATCAGTCGGATCATATAAAGCTTTGAGCAATGCTAATGTGTCGCTAAAAGTGCTTAATTTGGAAACAATTAAAGCATCGCGAACATTCATTGGGAAATGCTTAGGTATAATAGTCAAAAATTCTTCAGTTGTCAAAGGAGGATTTAACAATTTCGATTGCTGCGCTAATCGAATAAAGTACTCTGCGTACGATAACCTACCTTTGGGGTTATATCTGCCTCCTGATATATTCATTCTTGTTTGATACTGACGATTTACGTCCCAAAAATGATCTAAAAATCTTTGCTTAAACATTTCAAATGGCATGTCCTGATCACATGACATATCAAACCAAGGTTGACAATTACCTTGTAGGCTAGACTTTACAATAATTAATTTTAGGCGTTCTGGAACACCGCGCAATACAAAGTAATTTTCCAATTCTTTTATAAATTGCAATGGATTCTGAGATTGCAAATCTGCATATTTAGGTAATGGAATCTCATTGACAATAAATGAAGGTAATGGGGATTGTACCTTTTCATTTGTATGAACATTCACGTTTAATTCCTGCCTGTTTACTGTCGCATCAATGCGTTGCAAAAATTCCGGAGACGCATTGGAATGACTGTCGTTATTGTTACTACAATTCGAAATGTCATGAATTGGGGAAGAATTAATAAGACTTTGCGCTCTGGTGGTTAATTGCACAGCATTGATGTCGTCAGTCTGATTACAAGGGACCTGATGGTGCATAGGTTGCGAAAATCTACGTTCATTTTGTAATTTCTGAAAATTATTTTCAATCTCAGTTAGCTTTTGCTTAATCTGAATTGCATCTTCGATTATATTCGGCACTTGCTTAACTTTATCACTTAAGGTGTCAATGTTACCCTGAATATAATTAGTGTTAGTCTGCACCTCGCATTCTAATTGCTTAAATTTGTCATCCATACTTTTCCGTACGGTCGAAAAATTATCTGAGATACTTGTAAGGAGATCTTCAGCAACCCTAGATCGATTATCTACCTGATGTAACTGATTACAAAAAGTATCTAAGTCATCTTTTGTATCATGAATTAATTCATTCACAGAATCAATTTTGTCTAGAAGTTGATCCTGAACTAGGCCTATTTGTTTGTTTACACTAGTGGTTAATTCTTTAGATGCAATACTATTTACACTTTTTAATTTCTCTTCAACAGTTTGTATAATTGAGTTCTGTTGCTCTTGGACTACCTCAACTACAGCGTTTAGATCATTAAATTTACTGTCAACTGATTGTGAGAAAGTAGTGAATTTAGAATCTACTGATTTTAGCACAGATTGTTGCTGTTTCTTAACAGACTCTACTGAATTGTTAAGTGCATTAAATTTAGATTCTACTGCTGCAGACATGCTATTTTGCTGAATTTTAAGCGACTCTACAGATTGTAAAATTTCAGTCTGTTGCTGTTTATTAGAAGCATTGATAGCAGCGAATTTACTTTCTACAGATAGTAAAATATCACTCTGTTGCTGTTTATTAGAAGCATTAATAGCATTGAGTTTACTTTCTACCGTTTCTGACATTGTAGAAAATTTGGACTCTACAGATTGCAATATTTCGGTCTGTTGTTGTTTATTAGCTTCTACTGAGGCATTAATAGCACTAAATTTGCTTTCAACAGATTGTGACATGTTATTTTGCTGAGTTTTCATAGATTCTACAGACGTTAGAATATCACTCTGTTGTTGGTTATTAGCTTCTACAGATTTTGACAATTGTGTTAGAATAGCTATGATGTTTGTTTGCGGAAGTTCTTCGCTAACCTTAACTTGAGGAATTTCACTCATTGTTATTATTTGGGGAGTTTGACCTTCAAGGGGCAGCGCTACTGGTATTTCGTCTGCTACCTGCGAAGGTTGATTATTATCTATATCCTCACCCTGTAACAATATATCCTGACTGCAGTTTTCTGCACAAGTATCTGTGTTATTATCCATATCTTTAGTTTTATAATGAATTACACGAAAGCTGCGTAATAACATCTGATAATTACAAGAAAGAGTTTATATACAACAAAAACATATAAAAAATTTAACATTCATACTCAGATTGTAAGACTCACTGCGATTACAATATTTTGCAGGTGATGTACTTGTAGAGATGAGTTGGCCTGGGACCGCTTCCTGGAATGGTGTCGTCCGCGAGGTCGTGATGATGTTGATGTTGTTGAATGTTGTAGCAGGTTACTGTTGCCGTGTTGGTGCTGTAATCCAGTGCACTGTTGAGGTGTAGTAATCCCGCGAAATTGATAAGACCGGTGCTTGTATAGCTTAGGTAATATTCTGTTATATATTCTGTAACTTGGTATTTGTACTGGAATCAATTTCAATTGTAGAAGTCCTGGCTTCGACTTTAACCATGTTGGGTGTTATTTGTGATGGAAGCCGTATCATTGCAGGGAGGTACTGGATTCGAGGAAAACCATGTTGGGTGCCATTTGTAACGGAATCCGTATCATAGGTATTAAGGTACTGGATTCGAGGAAAACCAAGTTAGGAATTATTTTGAATGGAAACAGTATCATTGTATGGAGGTACTGGCTTCGATGCAAACCATGTTGGGTGCCATTTGTGACGGAAGCCGTATCATTGCGGAGAGGTACTGGGATCGAGGTAAACCATGTTGGGTGCCATTTGAGATGGAATCCGTATCATTGCGGAGAGGTACTGGTGTCGATGCAAAACCACGGTGGGAGCCATTTGTAACGGAAACTGGGTCGGTAGCTGGAAAACGTTCATCTGAATGGAATTCGGTTAATGGGCGCCAAAAGGATAGGATCGAAGGTCCATGTGAAGGTTAATATTCCTTGGTCCATACCTTTGATGTTGATCTTGTAGAGATGACGTAGTCCAGGAATCGCATGAGATCTCGGGCGTGTTGTAGCTGGTTCCAGTTCGTATAGGACAAAATACCTCTGAAAGTTGACTGTAATAGGAATTTAGGTATTTCGTCTCCATACATGCTCTCACACAATGATACTAATTGATAATGTTAAAAGGAATTTCGATGATTTATTCAACAATTCAAAGTACGTCGAAAGTTTTAACAGAACACAGAATAAAAGTTACAAAACAGCTTATACAAAAACACTCGGTTTAAAAGTTATTATATCTACTACATTGTTACTTTAATGTAGATATACTCCTAGGTGCTATCTTGCCATAATAGCCTTAGAAAAATACCCGTGTATCCTCGGCGGAGGATATATAGCAAGTTATGTTAGTTTTAGCTAGGTCTCTCTGTAGCTCTGTCAGAAGGGCGTAAACTATCCTCCCTTCTCCATACTCTTAATAGGTTATTATTGGTTGAAATATTTTAAGTGAATTTTCATTTGTCCACGTCATCGCCTTTTGGTGTGAGTGAGACGGACTTGGTACGTCCTACTGGAAAAGCCACTCAGGTCAATTGCCTTATTTCTGAGAATTTCAATTAGGTTTGTGACAGTTTTCTAATATACAACTTTCGTGACTTTAGCTAAGTTGAACATCTTAGGAAAGTCCACTTTCAGGACTTCTAGCTGAGATCTTTAGAAATGCGAAGTTTCGCTTGAGTGATTATTACTTGTGACTTCGTATTGTTAAAAAGATTAGTGTGTAAATTTCAATCTCCTGGCTAAAGGGTTGGTCTTGCAAACTCTTCCAACATTCTGTTATAATATTATTTAGTATGTACTCTTAAAGTTATGATATTAATTACCTATGAATATATATGTATATATATGTATATATACAGTTTCAGTTGTTGCTGTACAAGTCGAAGTCCTATTGAATGGTATTCTTGCTCTCTTACAGGGACAATATAGAACCCAGTGGATGTAAGAAAACAGATCACAAATTTGCAATGCATACATTTGAGAGGCCTACAACATGTAACCATTGCAGCAAATTCCTCAAAGGCATGATATTTCAGGTAAACTATTTTTTGATATTCTGTTACTGAATTTAAACTGTATGGCTATATAAAATAATAATGGGAAAAAAAACAAAGAAACAAACAAAAAAAGTGGGAAAAGTTAATGTGATATGATCTTTACTGTGATTGGTAAATAGGTATTGAAATATGTTCACTACAGTCTCTTGGTCTGTAAGTTATCTACAGATTTGAATGAATCTGGGGTTCCAGACGAGTATCCTAAAGACACTGTCGGTACTAAATACATATAAAAATGGACACGTGAAGTCAGAATGAAAAATTCAATGCCATAGCCGGGATTTGAACCAGGATCTTCGGCTCTCCGTGCCGATGCTCTAACCAACTGAGCTATCATGGCAACGTGCCGGTACAACATTAAATTCTCCAACTGACTCACAATCCCAGTATACCACCAGGCGTTCTCAATATGAGATACGAACCCAGTGGCGACTTACAACCTGTAAGTACTTAAAGACCCGGGCTTTATAGTATAAAAATGTTTAGCAGAACTAGATAGAAATACTATGTGAATCAATTAACTTACTAAATAAATGGTGGGCTATTAAAATTTTTATAGGGTAAGAGTCATTGCTACTAGCATTACGTGGTCTTGTTATAACATTATGATTCTTCTTAGCAATGCTTGTTTGTTCTGAACAATGCAGCAACTCAAAATGGCATTATCAAAACATACATTTTGTTTTGTTTGGAAATCTAAATAACTCGCATGAAAGAATTTGGATTTTTAAAAGAGTGGATTAGATTTAACAATGTGAAATTCAGAACGGAACATTTAATGGTTGCATTATTCAGTCAAAAGAATTTAAAGATAAATCTGTTTATATGCTGGGTTAAGGTATAATTATTCTAAACACCTGCTGGACCTGATTTCTTTCCCTGTACATTTATTTGTTTTGCAGTAAAAAGTTGTAAATTCATCACTGTTTTAATACTAAAAAGCATGTTAAAAATGCTGTAGAATGTTGATCCGCAGGCAGTTGACAAATTATGGTTATGAAATATGATTAAGGTAAAGGGCGAGAGAGAGAGAGTATTATTCTTCAAATGTTTAATGTTCAAATAGCCAAACTAACAAAACATGTTTACGTTGCAATGACGAGCTTGTGGTAAGCATATAGCAAAATGAATTTCAATAATGATCTTGTTGTGTACATACAGCAAAGCCCAATTTTCTAAACAAACTATTTTTGGATGTAGCAGTTTCATGTATGTGTGCTAAAAATTTATTTCATGTTCTGCATCTTTTTTTATTAAGCTATTTGCTTGTTTTTTTTCTAGAAGACTTCATATTGTTAAGGTGAAGAATTCTGTATTATTTCCATGGTTGTCCACTTCACTGTATAATATTCCCAATAAAAAGGAGAGTGAGCTCTTTTCTGGCTGCATTTAGTTTTTAATGTCTTGTTGTTGGCAATTAAAAAATGTTATACTTTAAAATCTCTTGTGAATCTAAATCAGTAACCCTAAAACAATCTATTGTCGGTCCATAACAGCCATTATTTTTGTAAAGATTTAATTGAAAATCTGGACATATTCTGCAGACTTACATAACGGTACTTACATTTTATCAAGACTTGGATAATTATTGCAGCTTCTATTATTTAAGTTTTTAATAATGAGCAGGGCCCAGATTCATATGACCAAAAATTGTTTGAAAAATGACCTATAAAATGACATTAAATTTTAATGAAAATGACTTAATAATTATAAAGAGTGACCTAAAACTGATATTTTATTTGTAAAAATTATTATTGTACACACAAAGTTATAGACTAATTTGTACATAATTGAGCCGCTCGGGGGAACAAAATGGTAACTGCCACTGCCATGAAACAAGTATTTTTTGACTTTCCAGCTTGTTTGATATAACAGAATGGTAGGTGATAGCTATTGATCTCTATATTTTCAAGCGTATTGAGTACAAAATTGAGCTGAAAATAAAATTATTCAGATATTTAGGTTAATGAGAAATTTATTTGTTCTTTTTTTCAACACACCCCATTTGGCACTTACCATTTTGTTCCCCCGAGCGGTTCAATTGTAAAAACTGTAAATGCAGAAATGATGATGTAGGTCTAAAAACTTGGTTCTTTGTTCTTGATTGGAGCGTCTGAGAAGAAAAGTAAGAAAATTGATTTTAAAGTAGATCCTACGAAATGTAATTTATTTACGTATTTAAATGCATGAAAATGGCTAAATAAGGAAGCAAATGTCACGAAAATGACTAAATAATGACGTAAAATTGAAATAAATGCCCTAAAAATATAAAATGAGAGAAAATTACCTAGTAAAAATGCATTTCTATAATGAAGAGGCCATGATTAGGATTAGTCTACAAGTTAGCAATGTCTATGAAGCATCAATAAAAAGATGACATGTCATCAGAATCCGGGCCCTGATAATGAGAAATGTATATCATTGTAGGGCTACAGATGTGAGAAGTGTTCTATTGCAAGCCACAAGGGATGCATACAGTATTCCGGACGATGTGGACAGCCTCAGCCACCCGTTCCTCCCCCTCGACCTCCAGTTTATCAACATCAGAGGCCAGCTCCTTCACCTCCAGACCCTTGGCCAGATCCAGTTTTGGGGGAGTACTTATGGTAAGTGACTAGTATATTGTGTTCATGAGGTACTTGGTAACTTAACAATTATGTACCTCTCCACATACATATCAGATACAGTCAACCCTCAATATAATGCCACCATCCATTCTCTAACATTTAGTGGCACAAAGCGAGTGTGGCACTAAAACGAAATTTAATTTTTATAATAAAAATTGCATAATACAGTGCTGTATTAATTTACTGTACTGTATTATGAAAGAAAAATTAAATAAAGGTAAATAATCATTTTTCTCTCACTCACGACTCTGACTAACAGTTTTCCCCCACAATAATGAAAAATGTATGCCTTCTGGCTAGACTTTAGAAATCTTGCACTGTATTCATAAACTTCTCTTTTCCCTTGAAGTGTAACAACAGCTCTCTTCATTTTAACAATCTTATGAGTAACTGTAGTGTAGTGTAGTGTTTAAGAGCTGAATGGACAATGGACTAAAAGAAGTGAAAGTTTGGAATGTCTCATTTTATGAAGAGCTCTTTCTACCTGCTCCACTCTCATGCAGGCTGACTGTCTGACTTCTTAACATAGCTTCCTCATTCCACCACACTACATTTACAGTTAGTGACAGGGGAACACACACTTCTTGGAAATACAGTACAGTAAGTTTCTTAAATGATCTTCCTAACATTCGCTCCAGTTTTTTTACAAGAATTATGAAAGTGAAAAAAAATCACTGCATGCTATGTTTTGTAAAAATGTTGTCTTATATTCACTGGCACTAAATGAATTGGCATAGTAACGAGGTTTCTTATGTATTTTATGTGGGAGAAGATCTGTTCACTTGCATTCAATGGCACATTGCGAGGGTGGCACTATATCGAGAGGGGCATTATATTGAGGGTTGACTGTGTCATCTATTATATAATTAAATTAATCTATCAGTGCACAAAATATAACCTACTGCTCAAAGTGAATCCATCTGCCCTTCTAACGGGTGGATGGACTGAATGGTAGGAGCTTCAGGAAGGAACTATTCTTAAATTATCAGTTTTGTTTCTTCTGAGATATGAATTAAAATATTTTTGTCTTGTGCCCTTATAGCTCTGTTTTGTTTCTTTTTTTTTTAAATTTGTATTTGAATTTAAAAATAAATTAAACACATCCCAATTTTCAACATAGTCCTCTGAACCTGGCAGCTTTTTTTTATCCCATCATCATGGAGTTGTATCTGAAGACAGTTGCACATGCACCTTACCACTGATCTCCTAAGTGCATCCTTTGCAAGTGCAATCGAGGAGCTATTGATAAAAAAGCAGCAGCTCCAGTCAAGAAAGCCATCAATAACAGCCATGGGAGTCTGCATGCTGACCACATGCCCCCAATCCTGCCATCTGCCTATGGTAAATGATGCAGCTGTTGGATTGTAGGCCTAGTCCCACAAGGGATGTAGTGCCACAGAGATTTTCTTTTAGGTCTTGAATATCTATAAATTCATATAACTTTTAGCATGTATTTAGTCTGTTATCTTCATTATACAGAGTGTTAATGAAAAACACCAAAATATTTTACCTAAGTATAGAGGGGACATAGATAAGCAACTTTTATTAGGAGATTTTTGCTCAATAATGTAAAATGAGTATGCTACAGGGCATTAGAGTCATTACAATTTTGTGTTCATAAATCAATAATGAAGCAAAGTAGGGTTAAAATTTTCATTAAATTGGCTTCACGCCTTTTTAGCGATCAATAAAAAACCTTATTCTTAATCGTTCATCAACAGCTGTATCATAATTTAGAGTTTACATAATCCGCAAAATTTACAGACTAATCACTGCATTAGTTTTTTTTTTTTAATTTTTTTTTTCCTTTTATTATTTTTATTTTTATTTTTGTTCGTAACTCCAGTGTTAACAATGAAGTTCTTTTGTTTTGCATCATATCAAATGTTAGCGCCCTATAACTCTGTAACCATTGGGCATACAAGAAAAATGTATATAATCATTTTGTTGCAAATTTAATAATCTTCAATTATGTAAAGTCAGTGGCAGCCATGCCCTTGGGTATTTTATGCTATAACAGGAAAAATTTAATCCATAGAACAAAAATATCCTAAAAAAATTTTGCTTATCTATGTTCCATTTATACACAGGTAAAATATTTCGGTGTTGTTCATTAATACCCTCTTTCATAATCTGTCTCTTTTTTTATTTTATTTTTTTTAATATAAATATAGCCCACTTAGTACATTTCTAACAATGGCAGTCTGAAAAAGTTCAAAATCGACCAGGTTTTCTGGCACAAGTAGATATAAAATGGCTGGTTTCCAAAGTGATAAAACTTTCATTTTATGTAAAAGCTATTTAATATTCTATTTTTTGTAATGTTCACAATGAATATTCTGTTGTCACTATGTTTTTGTTATTAATTAGCCTCCTTTTTCAGGTTTGTTGGTGAAATGGGTCGAGAAAAGGCTACCAATTTGTTAGACAAACATGCAAATGGTACATACCTGTTAAGGATTCGACCACAAGGTCCAACCCATCCAAACGAAACAGTTTATGCACTCAGCCTGAAGTAAGTCTGCCGAATTTCTGAAGTTCCTTAAAAGACAGACTGAAAGAAAATTAAAAACTGTATTGTAATTTAGCCATCAAATAACAGCTAAAAAAAGTGATGCAGTAAATTATTACATAAATCCTAATATTATTATTATCCTTTTTACAGGACGGACGATAGAGTAAAACACATGAAAGTATATGAAAAAGATATGGAAGGAGTACCACATTATTACTTATCAGAGTCTCGGTTCTTCAAGAGCATCATGGAGCTAATTACATGTTATGAGCATGCTAGCCTAAGTGAAAACTTTGTTGGGTAAGCTATTTATTCCTTATTTTATAGCTTTCAAGTAATAAAGTAGAAATTATGTGTACAGTTAGTACAGTGAAATAACCAGAATAAAGAAACTCAGTGAGGCAATAATAATTACAGCAAACTCCAGATTATGTGGGCAGATTATCTGGTTTGCAGATTTCATGCAAGGTTCGTCCTTTTTAAAATGGTAATTATTGTACAGTGACATAAGCCAGCCAAGGGGAAAATGGTCTGGCAGATTTCGGCATGCAGATCACCATTATTGCTAGATAGACTCGTTCAGTAACATGAGCCAGAATGCTTTGCCGGATGAGAAATAGTGTGTGTAGCAGCTGTTAGCACATAGATTTCCATTACCACTAGGCAGACTTTGTGCCAGTACAACCTTTTCACAGCTGAATTTTTAAAGCACTACTCTATTGATCTTACATCTCTACTTTAAACAGTTTTTAAAGTGACAAATTTATACATCGTTAATCACATTAAATTGAACGTGCAGCACGTAACAAAATTGCCTGAAGCAAGAATAGCAGTAATTTTAACATTCGGATTACCTGTGTTTTTCAATTATTCATGCATGTCAAGGTCCCAAATAACACTGATAATCGGGAGTTTCCTGTATTATGTTACACTGATATTCCATTATACACAAATGTATTCATTTTGCCTATGTTTTTAATATGTATAGCATTCATTACTGACTGACTAAGTCAGTTGGAGAAATTAATGTTGTACAGCATGTTGTCATGGTATCTCAATTGGTAAAGAAATGGCACAGAAAGCCGAAGGTTTTGGTTCAGATCCCGGCTATGGCATTGAATTTTTCAGTCTAACTCTACCTTTCCACTGAAAATAGAATTTTAAGTAAAATATTTTCATTTCGTATTCAGGTTGGATGTCAAACTAAAGTGGCCATTTCGTCAAAAAATTGCCATTGCTGAATATGATTTTAATCCATCTGAACAAAACCAGTTACCACTGAAGAAAGGCTGCCAAGTTACTGTCCTGAGTAAAGAAGGTGATTTCAAGGGCTGGTGGAAAGGAAAAATACAGGATAAGGTATGTAAATAGGAAATTGTCTTTCTTTCTTACGTATTTCGTATTGAAAATACAGTGTCCATGATTAGAAAATAATTACCATATAGTTACATATATCATGAGAACTGATAAAAGGTGGTACCAACATTGGTAGAACCTCAGTTTTGAATTGCACAGTGTGTTCCAATACATTATTTATAGACAGATGGCAATGAACTAAAACACAAACTAGTTTTGTAACAGTAGCATTAAATTCTACATAGTCTTCTTTACAAGGGCATTCAACTTTATATACAGTCATGATTAATTTTCTTTAATAGCATAAAACTTAAATAATTTGACAAATGTTAATAATAATTGTATTTTATCAGTAACTTTCATTTTATTTTACTTGGACATAGCTTTTATATTATGACAGCTTGGGCCGACATAAAACATTGTTTAGAAGGTCCTACATACTGTCTGACTGTGAGCTGAAGGCCGAGCTGGTGGCATAGTGGGGGAAAGACATAGACAGTAAATGCAAGCGCATGGTAAGGTAGTGGGGGAACGCTAGCTCGGCCTTCAGCTCGCAGCCAAACAGTACTTAGGCAGGCTAGATCACAAAATGAAAATCAGACCCCGAAAACAAAGAACGGATGTTGGAAAATTTTCCTTTTTAAATCGCACAATTACAGACTGGAATAACCTACCTGCAGAAGTTTTTCAAGACAGTCCTCTACGAGTGAAAACATTTAAAAACAAGTTGACACATATTTAATTAGCAGCTAGATGATAATTTAGAAGAATTTAGGAATTACTCATTAATGAGCTACGATAGGGTTAAGCATGGGGATTAGTGATTTTGTTGTTGTTGTTTGTTTTCTTTTCCCTCTCTTGATATTTCTTTCTCTCGTTCTGTAAGCTATGCTTATTGTAATTCTAGCTGTAAGTTATACTTTTGTAATTCTAACTGTAATTTTTTGTTCTGCCAGGATTGCCCAATTGCAGAAGTGAAATATATACAATACAACACAATAACAGAAAAAAAAAGACATGTGGAGATAATTTCGTGTGATATTCATAATTTCTTGTGAATATCGGCCTGGGAGGTGCAATCTGTTATCGCACTGGTTTTCTGAGCCCAAGGTTGCGGGTTCAATCCTGGCCCAGGTCGATGGCATTTATGTGTGCAGAAATGTGACAGGCCCATGTCTGTAGATTTACAGGCATGTCAAACAATAACTGTGGGACAAAGTTCCAGCACACTGGCAACAGTCACAGGCCTAAGTTGCAGGACATCTCCGTCGTTAAATAACTGAATAACCAACCATCCAACTATGATATCAACCCAGTTGCACAATTTTTTGCAGCTAGGTCCCCCAGCAAAAATATTACACAACTTAAAAAAGTTCATACAATAATGTTCAAAAAATCTAAGACCACACCTTTTAAATTTTGTGTGGAATGATCCATATTTCACACACTCCATTTCGCACAGTATTTTTAAAAAGATACTGATACAATTTTCAAGCATATTTATAGGCCACAGGATCTGATATTCAAAAAGATGTTTCTAATAAAAAAACAATAAAAAAATGTCATCGTGGTTGAGTGAAACTGATTGTCATATACGACTCGATAGATTCCTTCTATCACTGTTCCACTGTAATTTCCACTAACTAGAGTCATATTGTTACAGGTTGGTTTCTTTCCAAAGGAGTATGTTCGTGAGATACCAGATGCATATAACTTCCACACAGAATGAAGATTATCTGTTGTCATTGCCACATCATCACAATATGTTAATTGCTGCCTGCCGAGGGCTGTGATATATCAATAACAGGCATATATCCATATTGGTGTTTAAATACAGTAAAACATAGGCAGTCCCAGTGAACTAAACAGGGCAATCTATGGCTCAAACAGTATGATATTTTACTCCTTTATTGGTACGGATCTTTGTACATATATTTGTAGTTAACTTGTATGTATTTATTGTATCAGTGGGTCCCAACCTTGTGTTTTGCAATTGTTTGAGTTTACATTTTAAAGAAGATTACAGATTTTTTTTATTTCTCTGACATAAACTGTGGAGTAAGAAACACAGATAAAAGACACTTGATATTATTTTTCAGGAAAACAAACACATACACATACATATATTGATGTATGTAAAGAGCCTATGTAATATAAATAATATTCGTCTTCCTCTGATTCTTTCATAAAGGCCTACTACTGTACACATCTTCCAGTAATTGAAAGATCTTCCAGTTCTTTGTTAATGTAGTAGAAACTGTCTGACTTCTCTAGTTGAATTTTGACTTCTAGGCATTTTATAACTTATCATTGACTTCCTCATCATAAGATACACATAATCTGGAAGGGGACAAAATTTAAAAAATACACAGAACTACCGTATGGTATTGCAGAAAAGTGGTATTTGTAGATGTTCCAGATAATACTGGTGGAGATAACTGAAGGCAAGGGGTGCACAAGATCACACACTCCATGATCTTTCCTTGTTCAGTGCCAAAAATTACATCATTCAATAAAATCCTAAAAATATGCAAGCAAATATGCAGCTTGAAGTTTGGTTTCTTTTAATACTTAATTTCACCTGAAATTCATATATAACCCTTAAGTAAAAACAACTGCATCAATGTGCCATATGTGATACATTTCTTTAATTCTCATTTATTTCTGTTTCTAACAGGTGAAACCAAGTAGTCATTGCTGTATTAGTTTGGTGCCACTATGAATCTGTTTTGTAATGAAATCCTCTCACAATACGTTACAAGGAACTTTATTCTTAAATTTTGAACTATTTAAAAATTAATTAATCTTGATCTCTCTTGTATTTGCTTCTACTCTTTTTTAGAATAAAACTTACGATTAGCCGTCCTTGGAATATCAATCAGAAAAAATATTTTGCAACCATCATACATTAGTGAAGTAATAATTAATTAGCTTTTCCTAAATAGATGCCTAAGAACTCTTACAACCAGAGAGCTTCTTATTATTTATAGCTTGGTAACATGCTCAGAATGCTTAAGAAAGCCTAAAAAGTGCCTAATAATATGTTGTGTTCACTTTAAGGAAATACAGATGGTATTTTTAGTAGGTGAAATTATGAAAAAAATATTATGCTTCCTGAATTCGGATAGAATATAAAAATGATGGTACAGAAGAAGCACCTCTTGAAGCAGTATGTGTATGAATGTACAAATGTTGCTGTAGATCGCAAGGTTTCTTATTTCTGTATATACTGTATTGTAGTAGTTCTCAAGTGACCCTTTTTATTTTTATTTTATTTTATTTTAAGAAAATGTGGGAACTACAACATGAATTTTAGAAGACATTTTACCACTATTATTAGCATGGACAATTGAATTACTATGCAACAAATGAAGTGATAGACTAGCATAGTTAGAAATGTATATTATATATTATATTATGTGTGAGATAACTGATTTTACTTTTTGTTATGTAATATTTGCTGTTATATCTCGTTTAGAATAATCAATGACACAATATGTAGCATAAATATTTCTAATGGTTGGGAACCATTGGTGTATTCAGTTGTAGTGTCTATTAAAAATTGCTTAAGTCATTGTGCGCTGAAAGAATTTTCTTGAACAATATAAAACATTATCACAAATTTCCTGTCATGTGCTATACATGTTTTTCTGGGATACTTGTATTTTTCTGTATTCTCAGCTGTAAGCCTCTAGGTAAGATAATGAACAATCTAATAAGTAATATTTTTAAGCCTATTGCAACTTGTAATGTGTGTAATTAGCTCAGAAATTATTCCGAGAGACTCAATATTTTATAGCAATAATGTTGGTCACACACACACACAAAAATAGCCATTTCAATCAGTTCACATCTTGAATGTTTCTGAGCGGGAATTAATGAATTTTCGCAATGTAGCATCACTGATTTTACTGATTTTGTGGCATAATCATGAATATTGGTAATGTAACTTTATTTTGTAAATTGCCATTCCATTATCATATGATATTAATCATTATCATTGTTGTTTTGTGCGCTGTCTTTAGAATAATCCTTTCCCCATAAGATTTAAATTAGTTATTCTTAGAATTAATAATGAGATGGATAGTACACTGACTTCACTAAAATTGCCACTAACCTAGACTGCAGTTTCGTTTAGGCATCCCAAAACATCATCAACTAGATTCCATCCTGCAGTCCAGGTTAGTGGCAATTTTAGTGAAGTCAGTGTACTATCCATCTCATTATTAATTCTAATTAATAAATACTTCACTGTGTAAACTTCCTGATTATTAGGATAGTTATTCTTGTTATGTATGATGAAGATGTTATGTTATCCATGAAGATCTGGAAGCCCAGGACAAAATTGTTTATTTACTTGTAATATTTTGGCATCAGAGCAGCAAACTGACAGTTCAGTTTTCACCTGTGCTTCATCTGCTAATTCAAAAATGGTACCCAATATCTGGGAAAGCTTCCATTAAAGCTCAGAATAAAATTACCTCTTAGAAGTCCTAATGTTTCTTGATAAACTAATCAGTAGGTGATAGATTGATAATAAAATATCATTCCCCCAATAATCAGAGATTTTGAAGAAAGAGAATATAAATACAGTAAATAGGATTTTGTCCATTTTGTTACGTAACAGTAATATTTAAAAATGGGTACTTTCTTTTATAGTTTCATTACTTTTTTAAACAATGAACATATTTTAGGTACAATTTTCTAAAATTGCAGATGAAGTATTCAGGAGGAATCTGAGATCTTTTAAGTGTACATTGAAGATTTGTATACCATAATCACGTTTTTGTTGTCTGGTCAAAGTCTGTCTTGATGTTCTCATATACTGAAGTGTATATACTGTATATATATAATTAATTATACATATTGCTCAGAATGGAGAGTAGTCAGATTTTTATTCCTGTTTTGAATTGTAATTAAGTCTATCAGAAGTCATAATTCAGATATTGGGAAATGTGTTTAGATTTACCTTTTGTTGAACGTAAAACAAGGTGCAGTCTGGTTTATTACAGGTCAGTTTGATTTCCTAGAAAATTTATAAAAAAGACACTTTAATTGCACAAGCAAACATATATACCAGAGATACGGCACTGAATAGCAGTATTCATGACATCGTAGCAGTTGTCAGTCATGATATAGTTAGTTGTACAACCTATCCATGGTCAGTTAATTTCATTTAAACTTATGTTGTTAAGTAATCCTATTCTGTTCTACATAATTGTATACCGTAGTCTTGCAGAAATAACAACTATCAGTTGCTCAAAGAATAGACAAACAAATGCACGGCCTATTAGATTATTGAGAATGACTGACTATAGAACATTAAGAGAAATAGAAAACTAATAAACTTCCCTATATTTAATTTTTTATAAATTCTAAAATTGTTTAATGTTAATTTTTGTTCATAGACTTATAAAAATCAGCCTTGTATGCCCTCTATTGCAAACATGTCCATCCACAAAATAAAATGTCACTTATTACACATTCTTCCTACAACACCTGTAGGCTCTCTTTGAGAGGGAGAGAATAGAAATATTCAAAAAACAAACAATAACATATGTCAGAGAGGAAACACAAGATTAATGGCCAAAATAATGATTCCCAAATATTGTTATGGAGCCCTTCAATGCTGAAAGAGCACCTCTTTGGGTAGATCAAATTTTCTACTGAAGTCTACCAAGAAACAAGGAATAGTTCCATGTGCTCCAACCATTAAACTGATGACTTCAGTTGACTTTAGGTGGTATTTCTCTTTGAAGAATTCGCTTGTTGGTTCGTAAATAAACCTTTTTGCTTTGTCCACCTCTTCTGGGTGTTTTTTCATGGTCTCACATCTCACTATAGGATCTATGATGAATCCTTGTGGATGGTTTATTTTGAAGGCGATGAAGTCTACTCGGCAAATGCTTTTTTCAGATGAAAGACCATGTACTTCTTCATACATGCTTGTAGCCCCTTTCCCGCAAGGCATTTGCTAGTATTGTTCTTATAGTTTGGTGGTGAGAATTGCGTAATGTTATCATATGGTGCAAGAGTTTTGAACTTTCTGTGACAATGTCTATTGCCCTGAGATCTGTTTGATACACAATGCATAGCGGATATTTTGGCTAGCATTTTGATGCCTTTTCACCACTCACATTTAACCCCTGTGATCTCAAATTTGTTTATTTCCTTGTGTGTACTCTTTAAAAAGAATCACGAGTTTTCCTTTATGAGGTTTCTAACTCCGTTTCTCAAAAGCTGCCAATCTTAGTTCTCGGTGTACCTTCCTTGTATCTACAGAGCTTGGCTTATTTAAAAGAAAATCGCTTTCAAGAACATTAAGTACTTTCAAGCTTAATGAAATTGCCTGAGACAGTTGTCTTGTAGGTAGCTGAAGAAACTAGATAGGGATTTTATTGGGCGACACATTCAGGAAAGGATAAATTAGAGTTGGACATATCAAGGAATTTAGCACTCCAAATTTTTTATCGGCATCCAATAGAGGGTAAGAAATTAGCATTTCCAAGGAAGATTTCATTTTCTTAAAATGTTCAGAAGAGAAGTTGACTCCTAAGTATCAGATGTGGTCACCCTTTTTTACAGGATAATGTTTCTTCAGGTGAAATATGTATTCCCCCCCCCCTTTTTTTTTTATAAATCCTATTTCTTTTAATTGCTGAATGGTATGGTTCGCCAGGACCAGCCTAGAGACTTTGTTTTTTTCCAAATATGACTAAATCAGCGTATCCCATCAATGTTTGGTAGCCATACTGTGTTGCAAATCCCATATAACTATTTTGAATGGTATTAAAGCATTTTGTTCAACTCTCTAGATTTTCTGGTAATATTTAAGGATCACCTTCGCTTTATGCCAGGACTCATGGTACTTACAAATGCTTGAATTTCCAGATGCTGTAATCAGTTAGTTTCCACAGGTGGTGGACCTCACTTTATCCATCTTTTTGCTCCATTTCTGACAATTTTTCTGTTTGATTATTGTGTCTGAATAAGTTCCTACAGTTTTCATTATTTTAGCACCTTCAAAATTTATTAAACAATCATAAAGTAGATTTCTCTGTTTTTTTACAATATCCTGACATACAACGTAGTAAACAGTCTCATAGTCCTTTGGCTGACACAACTGGTCAACAAATACTGTATTACTCGTAGGATTAAAGAATAGGATTAACATACACATTTTGTTGCTTTATCTCTCTTTTGTTAACACACTAAGCTGGGTGTGTCTGTTCAAACCTACATTTTAAGATTGATGCCATTTTACACCAGAATGCTCCTTGGATCAGATGATTTATGAATATTATTTATATTGCTTCTTGGATGTACTTTGTGCCACTTTAATTTAGGACAAATAATGTACTTTCTGACACTCCATGAAACCATGTGTGCATTTATTATAAATACTGAAACATGTAGTTGTAAATAGTGCTGCAGATGCTGTATAAAGGATCGAATGCTTTCTTTTAACCCTTTCTCTGCTTCTCTACTTTTCTATGTATTTCAAAATAATATTCATTATTTATATATTTCTTGAAAAATAATAGTTTACATATTACTGAATTATTGTTTTAAAATTACAATTACAATGAAATTGATGACTTTATTTCTATAGTATTTATTTTTTATAGGCTGTGTATTAGATTATATTAAGAAAGCATGTTTTAAGGCATTACAGTTATATAATAAAATTTAGATCATGGAAATAATTTAAATATTTCATTTTTATTATTGTTTATATACAGTAACCATATATTCATGCTTCTTTGATTTAATGTTACATCATTCAGTAAACTTGGGTTCTGTAAGTAAGTATTGTCGTAGTGTCATGGAATATCTTATTGCAATGCTTATCTTATTGTATTAGTGTTGATTTTTAAAAATGTGAAATAATTTTAATTATATACTCATAAACTGTAACTGCATGACACTTCTGTTCCTTTGTTTCCAACCAACCTTCCAAACATTCTCTGTTCTTTCTGCATTCATTAGAGTAAACACAGAACAACTCTGAACATGCGGCAGAGCAGACAGTCACGTGATTAGTGACAAACAAATGAGGTTGTTGCAGTGTTGTAAGTTAACGGAACGTGCTGGCTCGCTGTGGAGATATACTTCATTTATTTCTTTTTGCATTCAAAATCTATTTATTTGGGAGCTGTCCAAACTCCATACCTGTCCGACGCAAGCGTTAATACAAACAACAACAGAGGGCTCCTCTAAAGAATCCATATCGTTCCTGATTTCCACTGAGTCAAATACAATAAAAATAAGTTTTTAAAATTATTTAAAAAACTGTGGATAAATGTTAAAAAGTTAAAACATGCCGTTTCAACTTTGCCCTTGAGTCTTCCTCAGGTGACACCTCATTCTACACTGATCATAAGGAAGATTGAGTTTCGTCATGGTAATTCTTTTATCCATCGATAAAAACATTGTTTCTAAAATATCTGTTTGTCCATTCCTTTGGAATGTCAAATATTGCTTCCTCTATGCATTCCACAGGCAGCCAGGGAATTTTTACCACTGGATTTTCCCTTCTCAGTCTCCTCATTACATCCAACCACTCCTCACCTGTATCACCATCATATCTATTTAAGCACAATTATACTCCATGCCTCATTTACCTTTCTTTTTACGCAATCACACTCGATTCTTACAATGTTTATGTTACCAATACTATGTTTGTTTTCCGTTATATGTTGACTGAGTCCAGTAGAGCATTTCCCACTACTTACATCCCTTACATGCTCACGGATTCTAGTTTAAAAGTCCCTCCCTGTTTCCCCGTTTAAATTCCCTCACAATCACTGCAGTTTACTCCCTTACTTCTACCCTAAAATAATAACACCATTGATGGATACAGCTGTCTGTTAATATAAACATTTCCGCCTTAAGATTATAAAAAACCAGCCATAGTCACATCACAGACCACAATTTCAGTTTATTTGGTAACATTTCAAGAATGTTTCTTGTGGGTTCTGTTGTGAGAATTCAATGTTCGTAATGTTACTTAGCACACCTAGTATGAGTGGTAAATCAATTTATACCCACAAAGTTTTGCCTAAGCCGGTGGGAGCGATGGTTTTCAGTTTTTATGGTGTTTTAAGACAATTTTGGATGAAGTGTATAATACGGATTTTGCCAGGTGTTGGGAACTGTCTGCTAAAGCTAGCTGCATTAGTGAACATTCTGTGACTAATATCATTAAAGAGGGAAAACAAATTTAAGTAGGGGGTGGGTCCAATTTTAGATCTCCCAAAAAACATTGCACATTTAAAAAATGAAAAACAAATCTTGATGATTTTCAATACTTCAATTGTATAATAATAATATGGCTAAGAAATTAGTTGCTTTAATGCGAGGGAAAATAGTATATAATATATGATGACACGAATGATGGAAGAGGAGGAAGATGAAGAGGTTTTAGCTGTTCCATCCATGGTTTTATGTAGCTCAATAACAAGCTTTTTTCACTTCCTTTTAAGATAATTCATGTTGTATCTTACGTGAAATAGGTTTCAAAATTTCAAACCACTTTGTTTACGATTTTTTATAAATGAAATACATTAAAACAGTGAGTGTTCCCTTACAGTGCGTAGGCATGCATCTCCCCTGTCTGTTAGATAGAAACAGCTGCACACTGCCAACTCGTCAGTGTCACACATTGTGTAACATTCTATTGGCTTATAATATGTTCAGAGTTGATTTGTGTTTAGTATAGTCAAGCAGGCGACTAAGAATGCACTAATAAATTCAACAAGCATTGAATTGTAGCTAGTATTAGTAGGAAAAGTCGTGAGATAATTGGCCAAAAACAGGATTTACTTGGGGGCAGAGAAAATATAGTAAAACCTCTATTAAAATATGATGGGTCCCTCTAAATTGGTCTTTTATGGGACGGTCTCTCAATAAGATAATCCATTTTTACTAACAATGGAACTTTAAAATACAAAAGACCATGTAATACAATGTCAAGTATTAGTTATTGTCTTATTACTTTACATAGGCCTATGTTGTTCTTCCAGTTATTATTTGTCCTTTTATAGCAGTAAATTGTCAATGATTATACGCCTTATATTTCCATCTAAACAATTATTTTTTACTTTTAACTTTCCACACTCTTCAAGCATGTTAAAAATTGGAACAAAAGATCACTCGGGAACAACACAATCATGAAGCACTGAGTGAGGTGGCGTCTTGGACTCTCATTAGGAAGGTCCAGGGTTCAAAACCCCATGGCCAGCCAATTAGACTTGAGTTTTTTCATGGTTTCCCGAGTTGTAAAGAAAGGCAAATGCTGAGTTGGATGTGTACTTGTTATGACTCATCGCCACTATTCATTCTGTTATCATATTCATTAAAATTGAATGTTCATTGAAATTAACCGACATAAACACATCAGAAAATTGTTGCACATCAATAGTTATATGCCCTACTTTATACACACAAAACCTGAACTCACAGGTGTAGAAATGAAACTAAATTTTTAAAAATCATTAAGCCAGCCTCTATTTACAGTTGAAATAGTGAATGAACCAATCAGGGTAGTTGGTTTAACATGTCTTCTGCACTGCTTTTGTGGTACCACCCTGCCTTCCAGTATAAGAAATATTTCCCACAATGCAAACAATGCCACAAAACATGTTTGCTCAGTCTTTTCAGAGAAATTAACTCCAAAAAAACCTATAGTATTGAGTACGAATATTTCCTTTCAACCACTGATTTTATGCCTACAGTGGAAGTAATTACTTTTAAACTTTGGTTGGAAAAAAAGGGGTTCAAAGGTAAAGAAACCCTGTTGTCAGTCAGGGAGAGGTCTGGTCTGATGTTAAGGTGGTATTGAGAAAATTTTTGTGGCAAACAATTATGTGTTTTGAAAAGTTATGATGGAACTTTCACAGTGAAGTTATGACATTATTTTTTTTTAAATCACTATGTAATTGCACAACAGTAAATCTCAACACCTGGTTGATTCTGTTGGTGTTCTGCGGTTCTTGTGATCATGTTGAAGTGTGTCACAAAGGTTATTCTCAATCAGTAGTAAAATTGTCAAGTTAATAAAAGTTTTTTTTATTAATTTATTAGTGATTCAATATGCTCTGCTGTTTATATTTGTTTTGATTTACTCTTACTTTATTCTCAATGTTCGAGAATGTGATTTACAGTGAAGTTTCTGTTGAAGAAATATGACTTGGCATTTTCTTTATCTAGGAGTAGGCCTATAATTTTCCATATCCCAAATTATGAATGGTCAGTGTATGTTTTGAATATAATATGAATGCAGAAAGAATCAGATGAGAATAATATTGATAGGCTGTAGGCTACTTTACTTTTTAGCTTTTTTAAAACTTAACTTTATAGTATAATGGACAGTGTTGAAATGTTTTCTGCTGGTTTTTAAAATGTTTTGTATACAATCCAGTGAATGTACATTATGGTGCTTATAATGGCTATGCCGCGTTTACTGTAAGTAAAAATATGTACTGGTATGTAGTGAAATAGGTACAAATTGCTGTTAAGCTCATAAATAGAACACTTCTGTTAACTGGTGTCATACTATGTCCAGGTTTATCTGAAGTGTATATCCTGTGCAATGCATTTCATGACAGTGTTACAAATTAATGTAAATAATTTTTAGGATAATTCTGAATGTGATGACTAATGACCGTTCAGTAATGCCTATGGCACTGCAGTTTGTTGTAGCATAATATTCTTTTATCTTTTCTATATTCTGAAGAATAGGAATTATTTATCTAGTGTATATCCTCTTAAGATACATTTATCAAGGAGGAATATTATTTCCATGCACACAATTCTTCTCGTATATGTGCCATTCTTAACTGTTCTTGTTGAAACATACATATATTTATGGCAATATTTTGTAAGAAACATATTTAGATTCATATATTGTTTCTTAAATAAAGCAGATATATAATATAGTTGCTACTTCAAATAGAAATTGGGCTATTTTTTCATTCCTTATATACCTCAAAATAACCAGGAAGGCAGAGCATACCCAGCTCTTACTTGGAATGTTCTGTCTTGTGGGTAAGATGCTAACAGTTTGATGTACTGTTCAGGTAGTCTGCAATGAGTAAGTTTGAATATTAAGCCGACCTGCCATATAGAATCGTAAGAGGACCATTTCACTGCTTTCACAGAGAGTTTAAATTTCAGTTGCACAGATGGCAGGAAAAATAAATGATTCAACTGTACTACTTTTTCCCTGAGTTCTTCACACAACTGAGAGTACTCATACCATATAAAATCAAGTTTTCAGATTTTGTCACTTTGTACCACTTTTTTCTGAATCCTTCAATTCTTTTTTTATAATTAGATCTATTAAAATAGGTTATCTGTAGGCTTGGTATGGACATGTAAATTTCTAGATAAACAGACTACTACTAATACTACTACCGGTACCCCTGATTGCTGATTTTTTTTAAGTGAAACTTCTTTAGCCACGGTAGGGGTAAATCGAGAGCTTGTGTAACGCTAAAAAATTGTCAAGAAATTAATGTAACGCTCAAAATCGTCACGAAATTAGTGAGGTGTGATGGAACGGACTGCACAGAAAACAATCAACTCAATGTTTAGGCTTATCCAAAGTTTAAGAAATCCAAAATTAAAATATTCAAAGATCCAAAATTAAAAAGTCCAAATATCCAAAATTGAAAAATCCAAAAATTAAAACAAGTTTCACTTTTTTTAGACCCCTTTTTAATACTTACATGCCTACGTGCAATCAGTGTTTGATCACTGCTGAGGTCACAACAAGTCCGTATGAAGGGTAAGCATATGGGTTACTGTATATATTTTATTTTCAATGTCGCATGATAATTGAATCAGTCCTTTTAGAAAGGACTTTATCCCCAAAGTATATTTTCACTACAGAAAAGCTTCTCTAAGGTATTCATACATTCTGTTTAGAAAGGATTTGTTCCAGCCATCTTCATGGACATAATGGTCACAGCAATTCATACTTCACTTTAGAAAGCCTTTTCTATATACCGTGCTCCTAGTGGCAGTTCCTTTAATTTGCAGTAACCTACAACAGCTGTTACAATAGTAAAGAGTTGAGCATATATATAGAGTGAAAGAATACTGTGAGGTGATTGTTCACGCTTCGAAATGCTGTTAATTTAGAGTGAAACTTGTTGAAAAAGACAGTATCTATGATTTTTCAAAATGGTGACCAAAATAGGCTACTACTGGCTGCGGTCGATGGATTTTTCAGGACGTAAAAATCTGGACACGGAGTCCTCCGGGAGGGACTTTAATCTGGGGGTCCCGTGTCGTAGATTTACGGCACGTAAAAGAACTCCAAGCCTAAATTAGAGCCTCTGGACAAAATTTATCGGCCCTTTCACGTCCAAGAAATACTTAGTTTCCAGAGGGGGGTTGCGAGGCGATGGGCTTACCACCTGTCCCTCTACCCTCTCTCGGAAAATAAGCATATCAAAATTAGTATAGGTAATGAAACCTCCATTGGAGGCCCCTTCGCCCCACCTGGGGATCATAGGGTACCAGATACAGATACAGATATGAAAGAAGGGTTGTCTGTTGAGTCAAGAGGTAGAGGTGTTCCACCAAAAGCCAAAATGCTCTTTCAGCCAACAGCTCTCATAAATTTTGAGCACTGTTCTACAAACCATCAGAGAGAGATAAATACTTCATTCAAGTCATCTGCCTGTCAATCCAGGTGATCATACTGATCCAGAACAAACAAAGAAAAAGAATCATACATAATAAATTGAATTGAAACGGAACATAAGCATAGGCGTAACCAGGCCGACCATATGGGGGGGGTTATAACATCTGGGGGGTATGGAATACAATAACGAGTTTTAAGCTTCCGGGGGGGTCCTCCCTCGGAAAATTGTAAAAATTAAGATGCACAATAACAAGTTTTAAGCTTCCCACGCTTTATACTCGTATTAAGTAATTTATAAGCAGACTTAAAAAAATTATACAATTTTCCTTTTTTTAATCAATGGGGGGGGTTCAAACCCCCCCCCTCGTTATGCCTCTGAACATAAGAACTCTAAGTACTATATAAATGATTGTGCAATAAAAATAACGAATTTTCTAAAACCCTAATACATATTTTAACAACAGTTTCATTAGAAATATTGAGAGACTGAAGAAATGTAGCCTATTGACAAAGGTGAAACTTGCACCGCATGCACCAAAAAGCAGACCCTTCACCTCCCATACATTAACAGGTAAGTTATAGCTCTCACTAAGGTGAGGGATGCATGGTTGGTATATGGCCTCCTTTTCCGCACTCACACGCTTAGCTTGTTCCCTATCCTCTTCCAAGCGAACTGTAGGATCCAAAATAAACCCTCGTTTTACAGTTCTATTAATGGCTATTATGTCGGCTCTTCGATTACTGCCATCTTCTGCGATCCAATGCACTTCTTCGTACACTTCCCATTTAACATTTTTTAATGGCTTCATAAGTAACAGTGTCCATGCCTGCGACAAAGTGTTTAGTACCAAATACTGTAAAGGTTTATAATATACTAGTGTCCAAAATTAAAGCAACAAACTGATATTTCTCCTTCCTGTGTCTACTATACAAGATATGCATATAAAATGTAAAGCTATGTCCGTACAGTCGTGTTCTGAACTGAAGATGGCATTCCTTATATAGGAGCATTCATGAAGCATACTTTTGATATGCGTCTTCCTGCAACTCCAGTTCAGCTCCTATTAAAAAGGGCATATCATGACCATGTCCCTACAAATGTTTTGAAAATTTATCATACGTCATCTACTGATGTATAGCCAATACCTGAAAAATATAAATCTTTCTATGAAGCAAAACTCTCTTAGTTTGTGAGAAAGGAAATAGCAATTATGCTTGGGCTTGCTTATATTTCCAAAATAACTTCATTCATTAAATTGTAATAAATTTCCTTATCAGTATAGATATGTGTTCTCTATGTAACTTCAGAGAAAATAAGTATAAACCATATGTGTTGGAAGCAAACCATGTCACATTTAGCATTTAATATTCATTTCACTGAAGAATGTGCTTTGTCCAAATCTTTTATCTTCCTATTTAGTTATTTTTGGTGATGTTATAAATACTAGGAGATGCATGTAGGCCAAGGTTAATGTTTTATCGAACCTTTGTCTTCCTATGAAGTTATTTTTGGTGATGTATAAATAGTTTAAATTATTACATATAAAAGGTAATTATTTTTTTTCTCTCCTGGAAAACGGTGATTTTGGGATGAGGTCCTTTCTCAAATGACTGATTCATTATTACCGGTATAGGTCTACTATATTTAGGTATTTTAGTATATAGAGTTCATTTGAACTATTTCCCTAAAATGAAAATAATGAAACAAAACAGGAAATACAACATTTATGTTGGCTAAAAAAATTCAAAATTTGTAACAGTAGTCTTATAAGTGGTCTTATAATTTATTTTATTTTATTTATTTTTTTTGCCTAGACTTGTTAGCCTATATACTGTACTACAAAAACGTGGATTGTCCGTGAAATCTGTGACATATGGCTACCCTATTAATAATTGAGGAGCTCTGAATCAAAATGCGCTCAGTCCATCCTCAGTCAAATCTCTGTTTGGTATGGATTCTCCCTACTTCAGTAGTGCTGAATTCATCTGTGTAGTCAGATTGTTTAAAATATCACTCCTTCTTAGCCTAAAATGCCATTGAAATACTGCATTCGCTTCTGAATGCACTGAGTCCAGCACTATGTTTGGAACAAAGCACGCTTTGTGAGTTATGTGGAAATATCAGTTATTTGAGACCTTGCTTACACCTGCATACGGTACACAAAAAGCCTCAAACAAGTGGTGGGATAAAAGGATATCACTGACCCATTCTTGTACTATTATTGTAAAAAATGTCCAAATGTGGGGGAAAAAATAGAAAGTCCCATGTCGTGCATGCTCTTATTTTATGGCTGCTTAGGAAGTCACCTTCCTATCTCAAGAACATTATGATGATATTTCCAGTTAGAGCACACTTACCTCCTGGCTGATAGAATGTTTAGGGTGATGGAAAAATCCTTTCGGAAACGTTCTGAAATTGTCATCCTGTTACATTGAAATGTATAGCCTAGAGAAGTTGATGAGAGTTCTGCGGATTGACTGGCAACTCAAGGAGGTCAAACAGAATTTTAATTACTTTAAAAAGTAACAGGAATAAGCGATATGAAACATATATTTTTAAAGAAAATCTTGAAAGAAAACAAACCTACAGTCAGCATTAAATTGGAACCAACATATAATCCTGATGATCCATCAAAACTTTTTTTCTCTCCTTTGAAACGAGGGGTTAAGTTTGGGACCATACCCAAGATTCTGATGTTACAAATGAAAAGCATGGTTAGTGGTGCAAAGAAAACTGATGTTGACGGATCATTGAAGAAGAGGTTTGTGGAGTGATACTGAACTGCAATTTTACATCAATATCTTACATGAACAACCTGGAATTTGCAGGGAAGGTGGAAATGAAAATGAGGAAGAATGTGAATGATTGGTAGCAGTGGAAATTATATAAATGAAATACTGGGCGACTTTAAGTGATTTATAACTTTAAAGTAATGCAAATAGATTTCAGCTTCCAGCATGCTAGTTTGTTTCTAAGTAAGTTTCAAGTTCTATTGTTTTCTGTAGAGAGCAAGTGACAAGAGTAAAATCAGGAACAGAATATTGTTAAAAGTGTCCCATGTATTGTGTGTTGAATGTCACTGTGCATTTCATTGACTTTGAACAGAATATATTATGAAACTAAATTCTGTAAACTTTTCATCATCATAAAATATTACATTTTCTAATACGACTGCTTCAGAACGCTCTCAGTCCAAATTATTTCTTTAAAAAACATAACAAAACATAAAAATATGATTTTTTTTTGTACATAGGGAAGTTTTTTGATATCCTGGAATGTTTAGGAGTTATTAGTTTTTCCTCCCTCCTGAAAAGTTATATTATGGATGGCGAATGCATAACACAAACCATAAGTGCGCGAAGCGGAGGCAGGAGCCGTAGCGAAGCGCCCTTGCATTTGCAAATAATGTACGATACACTGTTTGTAGGTTTTGAAAATGTGCCATATTATATCTCCCACGAGGTTTGTCACCTGCCGTCTATAGGTTTGACGTCACACCTCCAACATCCAATCACGAGTTTCTTTATAATACGAGGACAGAAGAATTCGCTAGATCATGGAATAAAAGAAACTGCTTTGCAGAGGGTGGGACACATTCATCCCAAGGTGCGACTTATAATTGAATTTTCCCTTATGGACTGAGTGCATTTTAATTCACAGCTCCTCCTCATTTCCTCTGTTTTGTTAAATGTATAATGTTTCCCTAATCTCAAAGGCAGCTGCATATTGTGGGAAACTATCTGCTCCCAAGTAATCGACTGAAACTACAAACTGATAAGTACCATCTACCGACTTCGCATTATAGATAGACCCTTAAAGGAAACTCCGACGGAGTTCTCTACGACTTAATTTTCTGCTGCAATTTTTCTATGGAGAAGCACAATTTAAAGTATAGTTTTTTCAAAGGGAACTCCCAAGAACACGTTGTGCAATATGTTGTCCATTAGCCCACCTATTAAAACCTGTCCCACTGCAGCTTCTTATGACACAACTTAACAGTTTTGGCAAACAGTGCACGCGCCTTTTTACTTAACAGTCAATCTTCTGCATGCATATTAAATTCCACACGTTTCAGTAACAAACACTGAGAGGGCGAATTGCTTTTTAATTTTACTGAAATGTTTCTTTTTACTTACTTCTTGCTATTACGTGCCAGGCTCTGTGAAAACTGCTGTTGAAAACATTGGTTATGTTGTACATCGCTTATCACTCGATAATTTTTCATTATACCGGATAATACTGTATTTTCTTTTAAAAGTTCACTACACCATCAGCCAGGTTATCGTTGTCTATATTATACGTCAACTAAGTTTTGGCGCTCGCGTTAGTCGAGGGTTTCCATTGGTCGAGATTGGCAAAGATCTTAAGCAAGATATTCCAGATTCATATACCCGCCCGCGTTCTGCGACTAGGCCTTATTTCGGCATATTAATTTTCGATTTTCTGAGTCCACATTTATAACAATGAATTGCGATAATTTGAAACTTCCACAAATTCTTATTTATACCTTGCCTTGCCAGGCTTGGCCGCGATGGTGTAGAGGTGGCGTGCCTGCCTCTAAATCCGAAAATAGCGGGATTAAACCCGACCGCGGTCGATGGATTTTTCAGGATGTAAAAATCCTAGGCATGGAGTCCTCCGGGAGGGACTTTAAGCTGGAGGCCCATGTCAAATCCTAAATAAGCCTCTGGACAAAATTCCTCGAACCTTTCATCTCCAAGCAGGCAAACTAGGCAGCCGCCTAGGGCGGGAAATTTTTAGAATCATCTAGGGGCAGTAACATTTAGATTACCCCCCAAAAATGTGAACTTTTACATGGCGGCATTTAAGAAAGAAAGAAAATAGCATCTACGATAAATTTTCTTTTTTGTTTAAAGTAGGTCCTAAATATAAAAGTTACCTTTCCAATTAAATGAATCGGTGAGATAAAGAAGGGAAAGATTCCAGGTGACCAAACTTTAGGGAAACTGGAAAAAACTTTATAGTTTATAAACTAAAATTCTGATAGCCAAACTCACTATTGCAAAGTTATAGCCTATAACCTTATCTATCATATCCACCTGTTTAATTGTTAATTTTGTTCTTAATTAAGCTGGTGTATTTATTCAAAGTTGGTGGAATCTTTCCCTTTTCAATCTCACTGCAGTTTTAAGCAGGAAAAATTAAATAAAAACATTTGTTTTGGTCTAAAAGTATTACTGTATTACAGTAAAACAAAATCTAGGATAAATAAACACTCTTCACAAACGTTAAGACAGTAAAAAAAACTGTAGGTAGTGTCAAAAACTGATAGCCTAGAAAAGAGTCATTGCTTTTTTCTATCTTTTACTCATTGGCTACCTCGGCATATACTTAACTGAGTGTTAACAATAATGAGTACTTTAAAATCTAAAAATGATCATAATTAATTCACAAACCTTAAAAATAATAAGAGTATGACCAAAACTTTCACTGCCTATAACAGCATAATTTTTTGGCCTTCATAGGACCACTTTAGTCAGGTTTCTGGTTGAGCATAAATATGAAAGGAATATTTTATTTTTTCATGCAAAAAGATGCGTTTACGTGTAAAGAACAAAATGGCTATCTCAGTTCAAAACCCCAAAAAAGTGGAACTTTTCCCTTCTTCATCTCACCGATTCAAATGTATTTTGTACTTAATACCCATACTATGGATATGTTATGTCTTCATAAATACAAACCATTCTCAAGATATGCCAATTCAAATTTATTTTATTTAACCACCAGGCTAGAGAACATGAAATTCCTTGTTTGAACAATAATGGTAAAAAAACGGAATGAATAAGGTGGCAATTTAGGGGGTGGCAAAATTATTTCTCGCCTAGGACACCAAAATACCTAGAGTGGGCCCTGCATCCAAGTAATACCTTAGTTTCAAGAGGGGGTGGTTTGTGAGGCTATGGGTTTCCTAGATTAGTTAGATAGACCCTATGCAATTTGCAGCACAATAAACTTACCATTCTACAGTAATTTTGTGTTCAAAATTCTGCATATTATTCATTATAACCTATACCTTTCTTGTTTTACGTCTTAAGTTATTATCTTTCACCAATTGGATGAACTGGGGTAGAGGGAGGAGATACGTTGTTAGTCGTTCAATATGATCCACTAGTTTATTTTTAGATAGCACTACTTATCAATTGTGGCCTTGGTGGTATAGAGGTAGCATGCCCGCCTCTAGATCTGAAGGTCGTGGGATCAAACCTGGCCATGGTTGATGGATTTTGCACAATGTAAAAATCCTGGGCACATAGTCCTCCAGGAGGATCTTTAAGCTGGGGGGCCCATGTCGTAAATTTACGGCATGTAAAAGAACCACATTGCAAGGTGATATGTAACTGGTAGAAGCATGAGGTATGAAGTTATGAGTATGTGTAGTAATGTTTGTAGGATGTGGTGTGGGGTATGAGTGATGATAAGATGAGGAAGGGTGGAGGGGAAACAAACACTGGTATTAGCCACTTTTGTTGAAAAACACCAGAAGGACCACCATGCTTAACATCCCCATCTGATGGACAAATCACTATTAACAGTGACATACTCCTCCAAGTCATATGCACTGCAGAGAGATGTTGGATTGACCCCAGGTATATTTGGTGCATAGATTAGTGATTAGAAGTTGTCCATCACCACATCTTTTAAATCCAACATTTGGGGTTAAATTAAAAACCTGACCCTACTGGGAATTGAATCCAGGCCACCAGGGTGGAAGGCAGGCATGCTGCCAACTGCACCACGGCAGCAGACTATAGAAGCAAAAACTATTTACTATAAAAAGCAAGTATATGTGCATACAGAATTTTATTTTGAGAGGCCAACATAAGGACTAAAGTTGGAGGACAGAGGCAGATCAAGCAGCGATCCAAGTGAGACCTTGTATGTAATACTTTTCAAGAAATAAACCCCTTTTAAAAGTAGATGGTAACCTGGATATAGATACAAAAACCACTAACTACATTATGATGCACTGTCTCACAACAAATTACAGTTTAAATCATCACATGCCCTATCATATGAGAAATTGGCAATCTCCTATTGTATCCACAAATTTGTGCTATCTTTATAGGAAATTTTCATTCACACTCTGGTTCACGATATTTCTATTGAGTGAATTTGTTGAGTACACTTTAATTTTCAGGTATTCCAAAGTTATAGAATTGTTTAAAGACAAGAACATTAATAGAAGATTACCATCCAGTGGTTTTCTGATTTAATATTGGCAGAGAAATTGAAGAAAACTCACAAAAATTAGTGCTTGTGAATGAAAATTTCTTCAAAAGATGCAAAAAAAAAATAAATACATAAAAAAAGTTACCAAGAAATCATGAGATGTGTTTATTAAGTGCCAGAATGGTACTTTACAAGATTGTATGGTGGATGGGAAATGTTTGTCTGCGTGTCTGTACATGTGATAAATCAAATACGCTTTATTGGATTTTTATGAAACTTTGTATAAGCACTTATAACGTCCATGGGAAGAAGTCTACTGCTTTTGGACTGAATCGGTTGACCGGTACCGGAGTAATGCCCAATTTAGCACTATTTTATGGTAATATATTATGCAGAATTGATCATGCATATAAATTCTCATGGCATCATGTTTTAGTGTTCATATACAGCTTTGGAAGTTGCAATATAGTTAGCTTTGACAAATAACACTACCCACATATTCCTTCACATATGCTTATCAAACTTGAGACCTTTGCTTTTCTGTAAGCCCTGCTTAATGAATTGATCTGGAGTTTAACTTGGAAATCGATTACAAAAATAACTTATTTTCTGCATATCATAATATGATTATCACTGATTAAACAAAAACATTCTGGCACTTTGTTATGTCAGTTTACCTGATTTTATTGTTATTGTAATTGTAACTATAGCTGGGGAACTTGAGTAATTAAAAATGTAACAGCATTATTTGTAAGGATTGGGAAATGGGTTTTTGAATAGTATTTGCTCTTGTCAGACTAGCAAAGGGGGCAACAGAAGTGTAAGGGGCAGGGGCAATAGAAGTGTAATATTTGAGATAAGGCGCGTACCTGTTACATTGAATGCCACTACATTCTTCTATTTGTGGTTCCACTATCTGAATGTAGAATCATACGAATGCAGCACCATAGTCAAAAAAGGAATATTTTAAAATTAAACCTTTACAATGACTTTCTATTGACCTTTATAAAACTTTGATCAGCTGATAGCCAATGAAGAACTTAACAGTAGGATTCACTGAGAAAAATTAAAATCATTCAACAATTTTCCATGCTATTCTGGCCAAAATACATGGTTTTGGGGGGTAATTCTCCTATTGGGGGAAGGAGGAGATGATAGAGGGTGGCATAAAAAGCATTAACTGTTTCTTAATTGTGCATGTTTAATACATAATTAGTAATTTTATTAATCACTGGCATACTTGTGCCACTTTTGCACTATAGCCTTGCATCTCAAAATGACTGCCCTAGTGACAAGCATCACAACATTTCAAAAATCATAATTCTACTATTTTACACACATACAAGTTTTTCAGATCTCTTTTCAGAGTGAAGTTAATATTTCACAGCTAAAAATCAATGCAAAAAATGCTCCTTGTACCTTCTCAAAAAACATCATTATCGTAGATAACACTAAGTTTTATACCCTGATTTCACAATATTCATCTGTATCTGAGGTGAATAAAGTAACAGGTTGTGGAGCTAGGTAACAACTGGAAGTGGTTCAAATCTGAATATTGCAGAAAATTTAGAGCCAATTAAACTTTCCACTTGCAGGACTGTCTTGTTAGAGTGCAGAAGAGTCAAGTAGCATGGACAGTCATTCTAAGGGAGCATTCACATCGAAGTAGTGTAGCAAGCGAGTCACAATAGTTGGATGCAGGTTGTGCACTACTCATTTTAAATCCCAAATAAACAAGTTCAAGTCCTCATACCGAAGTAGCGTGGCAGAGTGCAACATTCATTTCTTCAGATAGATCTAGACTTATTTCATGCATGTGACGCTACTCGGGATGATGCATGCATACAGTTGCCTTTTCAGCTGTTTTCTAATTGTTAAGAAAATTCAACACATATTCACTTGTGTAGCGGTAGATTATGGCAAAGATGTCATGAAAACTGCTGGAAAGAGAGCTACAATTTTTACATGCGTAGGCTATACGATTTGGCAATCAAAACTAGTAGGAAAAAAGCCTGGATTAAAATTGCTGAAACTATATCCTCTTTAGGTAAATTACATTATTTTAAATGGGTTTCTCAATAGTTCAAGTGAAAATATATAATTTACGTTAAACTGCAGATCGCATTCAGTACTTCGGTATGAATGCAAAACTGTGAACCATGCAAATCGATGTGCAGCCTGCATCCAGGTAGTGCAATTCGCATGCTATGCTACTTCAGTGTGAATGCTCACTAAAGGTTTACCAAATCTTTCTTAACATAAAGAAAGTCCTACGAGTGTTACAACAGCTAGAATCAGAAGCAGGGAGAGAAAGAAGAAAGAAAGAAAGAAAGAAAGAAGAAAAAAAAATCTCTCTTAGGGTAGAGAATGTTGTGTGAATGTTCCAAAAGCTGGATTCAGAGACGAGAAAACAGCATAATCTTTCTTGGGGCACAGAAAACAGCAAAACACATGCTTGGGGTTGAGAAAGCCTTGAGAGTGTTTTAGAATACAGAAACATTCAAGTCTGGTGGAGACTGTGACTATGGCGGTGCACTCATACAATCCTGCCTTCAGATAGTGGAACTGTAAACAGACAGTAGTTTGACAGATATGCATCTTATTTCGAAGATTACAAAATTGTAAAAGGCACTCATTTATGTTGGAAGTAAAAATGCAGGATTACATATCACAAGAATGTAAGATATATTTAATTATATTCTAACCTGATAACTGCATACAAAAGAAGTATTTTTACAAAGAAAATGAAGTTAAATTTACACAATAGGAATGCCAAATTGCTAATATTATGAAACTGTATAGTTTGAACAGAATGCCAGCGAACATTGTTCTCCAGATGTCTTGATTGAAGACAAGTTAGGCTATGTGAAACTCCTTTAAAATTTTGGAGAGATTAACTCACTAGTATAGGCTAATTTAATTTTCTCTGGATGATTGGCACTCTGGACTCTTAACGAATCAATTATAATAATACACTAATATTCTGAAAAAGAAATACAAGAATAAACTGTGCTTATGAAGTTCAGATAATTATCTTGGGTACAGAATTAGGGTAAAACACATTCCTTATTATTTAAAATATTTACAGAAAATTATAATTCTTTCTGCAAACTGTTTCTGTTACTCTTACACAATATAACTCTCCTCATGTTCTTATGTCAAAAAAACCCTGTTGGCCATATCTGGATCAGTTATTGGAACAAGGAACTATGCTCGTTGTGTTATAAACTTCTAAAGATCAGAGTAAACTGAAAATTTGACTAAATTCATTTTCTTTTTATATGTTTTCTCACATCCACTCAATCACTTATCCTACATCAAGTTGGTTTCATTTTCTGATTGCAAAACAATTTTTATAAACAATGAAGATCAATAGTATATTACTTTACCCTCATGCCATCTTAGGGTGACCAGAATATCTAAAATGCAGGGGTAGGTAACTGTAGATTCACTATATAAAACACACCTCAATTCGATAAGCTGGAGAGTTTGACAGTATGGAAGCCCTTTGTTACCGTATTTTCAGACTACAAGTTGCTTTGGACCGCAAGACACATCTTCATTTTAAAAGGGAAATTTAAGAAAGAAAATAAATTTAAACATAATTTTTTTAGACTACATTAAAAAAGATAATAATATACTGCATTACATACACAATTTGTCACTTTATACACATGGCACTTTATTTTTAACATACTGTATATAACTTACTGTAATATTCCCTTATTGAAGAACAGAACTGAGAAAACTTTTCCCATGAAAAGCCCAAATATATCTTTAGGCTTTCACCTTTAATACAGTACAGAATAACAAGGACACAATGAGAATGTCTGAGAAGACCACTGTTCTCGTTTAACCAATCCTTCCATTAGGTTGACAATGAAACAACTCCTTTTGTAAGAAAGAATGAAATATTTTTTCCCTTCACCGGTATATAGTATTTGAAACTAGCCTGTATTAGACTAAGACAAGTGTATAATTGTATAGAGTTGCAATAACACAAAAAATCATACGGTATAGTTTACCTGTACTAGTTTCAGCAACTGTCGCAACAATTTTCAAAACTTCAATTGCCATGACACTTTGGCATGTCGAAGTTCATGAATTGATTCTTCTTCTTATGAATAAAGATTTTCTCCCAGATTGAAAGTTCAATTCTGAATTTTTTGTCAGCCCAAAGATGGAAGGTAATTTTGTTGTATTCCTATTGGTTTCAAGATGGTTCTTTCTTTGATTAATAGAAAAAAAGAGTGCGTGGAATGCCACGCGACAGAAGTAAAACTTTATTTATTTATTTTTTTTTAATTTTTTATTATTGGATTTTTTCAATTTTGCATTACTGACCTTTTTAATATTGGGTTTTTGGACTTTTTTAATTTTGGATTTTGGACTTTTTAATTTTGGATCTTTGAATAGTTTATTTTTTTATTTTTTTTATTATTCATTAAATTTTGGATTTTTGGATGTTATAATTTTAATTTGGTTTTTTTAAATTTTGGAAATTTTAATTTTTTAATTTTGGATTTTAAATGTTTTAATTTTGGATTTTTTATATTTTGATTCTTTGAATTTTTTGTTTTTTGGATTTTTTAATTTTGGATTTTTTCAATTTTGGTATTTTAGATTTTTTTATTTTTTTATTTTTAAATTTTGGAATTTATTATGTATTAAATTTTGGATTTATGGATGTTTTAAGATTTAATTTTGTTTTTTTTTAATTTTGGAAATTTGTATTTTTTTAATTTTGGATTTGCATGGTAATCAACCTCTGGGTTCCATAAAATAGATAAAATACCTTTAGATTGCTTAGGAATTGTCTATTGCCATTGAGGAAGTAATGTCTGAAAAATTTCCTTTGATTACACCTAATCATTGAGTTGATTGTTTTCTGTGCAGTCCGCTCCGAAACACGTAGCTTTGAGTGTGACTGATTTTGTGACTGATTTCGTTTTAGTGTGACTGATTTTCCAGATTTACCCCAACAGCGAGAAAAGAAGTTTTACTTCAAAAACTTGAAATACAAGAAAATTATAGTGGTTGTGAAAAAGTTTACACAGGAAAAACCAAGAAGGCATTGGAAGTTAAGAGTTAAAGAAGCACATAAGACACTTCAAATACCAACACACTGACAAATCACAATAACGGCTAAATTTTGGGTTGCAGGGCATGAAGTTGATAGGGATACAGAGCTGTCAACATCTGTCTGTAGTCACAAATAACTTTCATTTTGGGAGAATTTTATTCATAAGAAGAAGAATTCTGACATCCTAACCGATGATGACCTCATCTCGAAATTTGTTTAATGTCCACAGGAGGGTGCCACAGCAGGTTGGCAATGATATCGACTGTTGTCAAAACCAGTACAGGTAAACTGTACCAAAAGTGAAGTTTAGTGATAATTTCAATTCCCTACATAATTATTAGGCTATATAACTTCACTGAGTTAATTTCCAGTACAATTTAATATTAAGACAAATGTACTGCTATATACCCAATGACACATAAAGTGATAAAAAATTAACTCATAGATAGGGTTGCAGTAATTCAGGAGTAAGAAACGAGGATCTAATTCACCAAATAAATAGTCGATAATAAAACCATATTTTGAAATTATTTTATATCTGATACAATACTCCTTCCTTAAAATAAAAATACTAGAAATATTTAAACATATTTACGACTAATTAATTGCACCTTTGTCACTATTGCACTATCTAGAAATATAGGGACTTTCTTTTTGCCTGCCATCGACCTTAGGCCATACTCCGTTCCCAACTTTTTGTTTTGTTTGCTTCATTTTCCATTTTTGTGTGTCCTAAATCAATGGGAAAATGTGTGTTGAGTTAGCTGTTTGCTTCAGCACTAATGTAAAGAGTACAAATTAATATTTGTGGCACAAGTATTGTTATCGGGCAGTAAATTAAGTTGATCAAAATTTTCAAAATTTATAGCATCTAAACAGAACCTGGACTTAGTCTTTTTGGTTGGGACATACTCTCAAAATACTAAATCGCGGAGTGTCCAAGAAATATGGGACAAATGGCAACCCTACTTATACAGCACTTCACTTATTGGTCATTACAACTTATATATATTCACATTTTCTTTACTTTGCACTAAAAGATGCACTTGAACTTGATGACACTTATTTTTAACTGAAAAATCTTGTCTTGCAGTTCGAAAAATAGTGTAATTTGGTTGGACAGAGATTTACTTCTTCGCTTTATGGAAATTGAATGTAATGAATGGACTAGGGAACTATCTGCATATTCTTACATTTTATTAGATTTTCTTAATATAAAACTTTTTCACACTAATTTCTCCAACTTAAAAACAATACTTCACTATTAACAAAAATGCGGTTCAGATCACTTAGAATTCAACATTTGGCAAATGACTAGACATTTTAAAAGACAACACAAAAATAATAAGGTAGATTAACTAGTATTGCATACAACTAGTAAGATTTGTCATTCTCATATATGGCAAGAAACTGTGGAAATTCTGTTTTTCAGAATAGTTTTTCAAGACACTGGAACAACTCTTTTCTGGTCACCCTATGTTACTTATCTACAGCAAAACACTCAAGCTCAAGAATTTATGCAGATGTCTGACATTGTTTTTTATTCCATCAGACTTTAGTTAACATACCATCTTAGTTAATTTTATTATATCTAAAGTACAAAAAGGGGAAAAAAATCTAATTACACAGTATGATATTGACAGTCAGCAGCAAAAGTTAGTACCAGATCTCTTTATAATTTGTTCTGAGATGGACTGATTTTACTTTTTCTAAGAAAGTAATTTCCTAGAACCTCTAAGCTCATACGTTTCTTATAATAAAAAATGTTGAAATAATGAAATTTCCACATTAACAAAATTATTTTTTGGCTCCCCTCAATATTTTATTCTTTCATATTTAGTCTATCAGGAAAGCAATATCACAACTACATAAATTTCAGTTTAACATAATAATAATACTCAGGGCAAGGCATTTATTGACCAAAAAATGTAAAATAAAAAGAATTAATTTTTAAAAAGTGACACAAGATAAAAAAAAAAAAAATTACCAATCAATTATACGTAATTTCTTGTAATTAGTCTTTTAGACATAAGTTGATTTGAGAGTAATTTAATGGATGCTAATGCCTTATATTTAAATTTATCATATAAAACATTCTTATTTTGTTACTAATGAAGTAAGTAAATGTATGCTACTTAGACACTCTTTGTACAGAAAGAAAGAAAGAAAAAAAAAATTCAATTCACACCGGGCAAATATGTAGGCCTACCGTTTAAAATGAAATAAAAAAAAAAAATTTAATTCTTTGTAGCTAGAACATCAACAGCAGTAGTGAAATGAAGGATGAAAACTTGGAGGAGATTCTCAAATGAGAACAATTGTCTATCGTCTGAAAGTAATGTTTAGTACCACCACTAGAGGTTTTCTTGGAATTTTAACTGTAATTGTGAGAACCTGAATAATTACACCGTTAGCGGCTTTATTTGCATAGATATTTCACCCGATCACTCGGGAGTTAGACCTGTCGAAACTGCAACACAGAAACCCGCATGATAGGTCAACTCTTACGTGAAAGACACGGTATCTTTCAATCATATAAAAAAGATGCAAAATCATCAAATGCCTTGCCCTAATAACAATAATAATAATTCAATCTGCTCCAAAAACTGGGATGTGTAATGAAAATTATGTACAACTTACTGTAAAAATTATGTTATATTACATTACTTTACCTTGTTTACATGACCACTTCCTGTACTCTGACATTATTAGTAAATTTGTTGCTAAGTATGGCAGCATTGACATCTACATTGTGATCGGCTGAACAAGGGTAATGTCATTACTGAAGCTATGTTATATTCATATTGAAGTTGAAATAATGTACATAAATTTGTAGCTTATGCACTTGCCAAAATAATCGACATCTCATATCTGCCATGAATTTCATGCTCACTAAAATGTAACTTGTAGGAAAATTTAATCAAATATCAGCTTAATGGAATTTCATTGTTATAAATGCCCTCCTGTGAGTTCATCATATTGGAATTTTAGGGTAATGTTAACCCGTGGTCGCTCGCCCCTGTGGTTATAATGTCATCACTTGCATGTTAGATTTGATCTAACATGCTTCCCCCCCTTTTTATAGCAATTAAATGCAACTCAAACACATGGGTTCTACTTACTATATGTTTCTAGGTAACATTTGTAAAAACAAATACTGTAATATTTTCTTTTTCAAAAACATAATAATAATAATAATAATAATAATAATAATAATAATAAATAGCCTTTCCAAAAAGTGATTTGTTACATGATTCTGACATTGTAAACATTTAATTTCTTTTAGTATATTACTGTTACCATTATTATTATTTTTTTTTGTTATTTTATTTTTATTATAAACTTATTATTATTATTATTATTATTATTATTATTATCTTGTTCTTATTATTGGCAACATTTATTATTATTAATATTATTATTATTATAGTGTTATTTTAACAATTAAAAGTGAGAAGGAAGCAGAGAATCAAAATAATATTATTTAAGAGCTGTAGCGTCAGCTTCCTCTTATACACATGATGAATGCGCTGCTTTGTTAATAATACTATTGTTGACATGTGTGCAATATCATGTTGCAGCTGACTCTCAGAAATTATGAAGCACACATGTCGTGGAAGGCATTGCTAGAAAAACAACTTTCTCTTTCAAGATATAAGCGAGTTATTAAAATATATACACAATTGTTAGTTCCAATCTAATAGCGCGAGCGATCGCAGGTTATTAAATCTGTGTTAAAGGTTTAATTAATTTTAATCAATTTCAGGACATAGAATATCTATATTACTTAGGCTTGAGAATAGTTTCTACTGTAATGTAAACAAAAAAATCTCATTGCTCAGTGAAAACTGAATATAATCCCCATTCTGAATCTACATGTAATAGTCTTTCTGACTGCATATTTAAATGTAATATACTTAACTTAACTAGAAATGTACCAAAATGTGCTACTGAATATTAACTTTATTTCTTTGTACTTTGGTATGAAACTGACCATAAACTCAGCAACAAAATAATTGCATTGTATACTCTAGAGAAATGCTTACAACTTAATTATATTAGGATATGTACAGTCTATTCCATTAGAAATAGCAACATTTGTGCAGGTCATATATATTGTACGGTTAACAAAATGACTCGAAAAAATACCACATAATATAATATCAGCCAGCTTAAAGATGCAAAAAGAAAAGAAAGGAAAAATACTTTCATAACATTTTAACACCTTCATGAAAAACATTCTTCTAAATATTCTTCTTCCTGCTATGACTTGCTATATTCATTTTCTGACTCCAACTCATTCTCAGACAGAGAAAGAGAACCACCAACTCTCCGCCGCCGCATTGTTTTTTCACTCTGGAACATCATTCTTATTAATAGGTCTGTTCCAGCTACATTCAGAAATTGTCATAACATGCCCGATGCAGGTATTATGAAATGACAATGTGTGCATGTGTTGGGTGTGTAATGACATTTTCTGAAAGTTGCTGGAACAACTAATAAAGGCAATATTGCGTGAAAAATGGTGAATGAAACAGCATTTTTCAGAGTAAAATTGAACCCAATAATTTATTAGGTAAGAAAACTGCAGCATCACTAAATACTGTAGGCTTAGGGTGACCAAATCTACCTACAGGGCAATGGGAATGGAAAATGAGGACAAACCTAATGGAAGCTGTAAAGAAATGAATATAACAAATGGATTTGCTGCGTGCATGGGGGAGGAAAGACATATTTGAAATATATTGACGAGGAGACCTGAAGGGAAAAGACCATTGGAAGACATAGACGCAGTTGGGAGGACAATATTAGGATAGATTTAAGGGAAGTCGGATTTGCAAGGGATGGTTAGTGCAGAATAGGGTTGAATGGCGGGCTCAGGTAAACAAGGCAATGAACCTTCAGGTTTCATAAAATAGATAAAATTCCTTTAGCTTGCTTAGGAATTGTCTATTGCCACTGAGGAAGGAAGGAAGGAAGTAAGGAAGGAAGGAAGGAAGGAAGGAAGTAAGTAAGTAAGTAAGTAAGTAAGCAAGCAAGCAAGCAAGTAAGCAAGTAAGTATTAGTTTAGAAATGTCAAAGTATACTAATACTATTAATAAACATGAAATTAAAAATCTTTAATACTTTCAAATTACAGATGTTAAGAACCAAAGTGCAAAGTTCACAGATATTTCCCTGAGGATAATATCCCTTGCAAGAACTGAGGTTTACTCAAGATGTATTTATAGAAATCCTACACTTCCGTTTATGCATTCTGAAATGAACTTCACACACTCAAACAATACCATCACAATGCAATATTGGAAATGAACAAAGGTCGGACACTATAAGTTTAGTGTTGCCAAACATAGTTCAGAGGAAAATATCTAGATTAAATCAGAATTGCTAACTACAAATATTAATGAAAGAAGGAACGCGCACAGCATGCAAAGAACTTCAAATATTTGTTCATTTAGAAACAAGTGACTATTACTAGCAATGTTTTATGGCTTACAGGATGAAAATAACAATATTGATTACTGAATGCATATTGCTTTGTAACGAAAAGATCTTAGGTTGGGTATCAAAGCCATCAGCAATTACTAAAAAGGAGGACATTTTGGAAGACTAAAAATTTCTTCTAGGACAGAGGACTGAGACATAAAAATTAGGGCATGTCCACAAAAAAGAGAACATCTGGTCACCCCATGCATGCTTGACTTGTGTTCAGGCAATGCATTTGAATTTATGAAGCGTGTGACTCCTGGAAGTGCTGAAAAAGTAGTTTGTGAAGGTTAGGATGTACTGTATGCATTATTCTTAATAACTGAATAAACATAACATTTTAACATCACTGCGTCAGGCAGCAGATGAATAAAGCTGACCAACAAACTTCACACTCTGCAATTTTTATGTTTTACATTACAAAATATGAAGAAGGTTGAAAAGAATGACTTCAATTACTTCGAAACAAATACTTCTGGAAGCAGCAGAACCATTCTTGTCAGTTCAGAAAAATTCAGGGACTGTTTAGTTGATGCTGCACTTGTTTATTTCATTTTAAAAATGTGAAAAATGATCAAATTTTAGCTTTAGCTGCCATAATGCAATTGTCGTTATCAAGTAACTGTTATAAACAGAAGCAGGGAAATCTAACTGTATAACGTGTGGGAAAGCATGCTATATTTCTTTGTTGGGAGCTGCTGGGAGGTGCTGGATCTGAGTCAGCCAATGGAAGTGATGGAAGACAAGTAATGGACCCGTAACATGTCCAACACAACTTGGGATGATATGTTGCATCAACAAATCAGATCAAAAAATTCTACTCTAAAATGAAAAATAGGTTAATAATCTAATAATTACCACTGCATAGTGAAAGTAATAACTAAGAGTATACATACATCTGAAATTCCGACAGCAGGCTCTGAAGCATAACCTATCTCTTGTGCATCCTCCTCATCAGCCTCATATTCTTCCTCTGAATCTAAAGGAGTAAAAGAAGATATTTCAATTGGCATTAATGATATTTATATTGTGAGAAATGTTTAGAAGAAGTAAATTTACGTTGCAAATCCAGCAATATGTAAGTCTTTTACCAAAGGCTTATTCTTTTTATTTATTTATTATTTTAATTAATCTGTATTTATATTCCTTTCAGCTTTGAGGCCATATCAGTAGTTTGGGATGTGTGTTTATACAGTAGGCCATGAAACTGCTGATTGTCAATTATTTTCTATTGTTGGTGTTTTTATGGAGTAGATTTCAACTGATATTAATTTAAATGGATATAACATAGTATGAAATAGTGAGGATGATTCCTGGTATGTAATCCAATTTGGCATTTCCTTTATGACTGGAGAAACCATGAGAAAACCCACATCATATTGGCCGGTCACAGGTTTTGAACCTGGAACTTCCCGAATGCTAGTTCAAGACGTTATCACCTCGGCCAGCCCACTCGGTGCTTATTCTTTTCTTCAGTAGATGTAAAAAAAAAGTTCCCATGCTATGTAGAATGCTGGCTGGTCAGTCTTCACTGCTACAGCCATATATATGCTTAAGCATGCATCACTCACTGCTGGCCGTGCTATTAACAAATGCATATGATGCACTACTTTGCATGGCTGTAGACGAAAGAAATTTTCTTTGAAAGTCACTGAAAATGTGTGAGCATATAGTGTCATCTGACACCATCAGTTCCCTGTTCTCTGTCTTGAGCTGCCATCTGTAGCTAAATATTTCAGACAATGTATTGCTCCAAGCACTAAAATGCACTATAACGCTGCTGTGTTGTGATGTCATGTGGGCTTTCCCAGGGTTGTGTGAATCACTTTCTACTTCAAGAAATATATGCTATGCTCTTTGTTTTGGAGGAGAATGGCAAATGACTTGCATTTGTTTGTCTGTTTATAATTACAAAAGAAATTTGCAAATTAATTCAGCACCATCAGTTTGCACAGTGAATAATACGTTAGCAATGAAAGTGGTTAATGAGCTCATATCAAAACTTGCCTTCAATTTTTGCTGAAAGAACCTGTATCCTACATAAAGCTCAAATATAAAAAAACTAGGTTTTTTATTTTTTATACATTTTTTTAATTGGAAGATCCTGAAAAGTGGACAGAAATTTGTATTAAAACAATAGGGGAACTGGTAAGTAGTGGAGCACTGAGGCTGGGTAGTCCTAACTACTGTATGAGCAAGCACAAGTAGATTACGGTGCATCGCTATGTGGTTAGCGAGGATGTCCAAATGTTACTGGTTAGGTGCATTACTTGGCAATACTGCAGCCTTGAATTGGGAATCTTCCAAACTAAAACTAAAAAAACTTTTTATATGATGATGATAATGATGAGTGTTCTGCCCGAATGCAGGTCCAGACCTGGGATGAAGCCGTATATATATATGACTTTCTTATAGGACATAAGTTCTGTCAGTGAAATTTGAAGGTAAGTTTTGATATGAGCTCAATAATAGTTCCCTTGTAAGTAATCTTTGTCAGGCAAATGAAATAAAAATAGTGAAAACAGAGATGAAGAATCTGGGATTAAAACATCAAGACAACATCTGGCATCTATCTGCTAAAAATCTCAAACAGGTGATACAAATCAGTGGCCATTTTAGGGAAGGTTACAAATGAAGTTTGCTCCAATCCAGTTCTATTACTGAAATCATTATCAGTAGTTACAATATATAAGTAAATCCATGGGTGTCAGCATGGGGGGGCAAGGAGGGCCTTGTGAAATGAGACCTGCAAATCGTGAAATAGAAATGTTGTTACTACTATCTCTGGTTATACAAAATTAGCCTATCACTGAATTTTTGTCTACACCAGGCCTGTCCAACTCGCGGCCCGCTCTCACAGTTTTGTGGCCCGCGGATACTTCTAATACGACAACTAATAAGGCACAACTTCACTGCAGTTTCCGGGAATTTTTGGATGAGCTGCAAGCCCAATATAGAGATCTATCACTCCACGCAAATGTACTCTGGCTGAGTGCAAGTAATGCACTGAGGAATGAGATTCCAGTATTTTAAAAGGACAGTAGGCCTACCAAAGATAGTGAAAATCTTGTTCGACGGGTTGAAGATCCAGACTTTCTAAGGCAGCTTGCTTTCATGACTGACCTGACACAATACTTGAATGAATTGAACCAGAGACTTCAGGGCAAAAATCAAAGTGTTTCAGGGTTAGTGGTCATGTTAATGGTTTTAAAATTCCTGTAATCAACTTTAATAAGAAATTATTTAACACACTTTCCATGTTGTCAAGAGCTGTCAGGAGAAATTGAAGATGGTAATTTTTCTGAGTTTAGTGAAAATATTGAAGTTATTATTCAAGAATTCAATGGAAGATTTTCTAACTTTGAAAATATTAAAGGTAAACTACTGCTTTTTAATGACCCTTTGAATGTGGATATTGAGAATCAGCCATCCATGTATCAATTGGAGCTCTGTGATCTTCGGGCTGATCCTTTTCTTCAAACCAGGTCTGAAAGAGGGCTCAACTTTTTAAGCTACTTCCAGAGGGCAGGTTTCCTCAGCTTAGAGATTTTGGTTTGCAGCTTTCCTCAATGTTTTGAAGCACTTATATATGTGAGAGTGCTTTCTCCAACACGAAATTCATAAAAAAATGAATATAGGAGCTGTCTCACTGATGATTCCTTGTTACACCTACTAAAACTGGCAGTTACCATCATAGAAGTGGACATCCATACTTTAGTGAAGCAATCTGAAAATCATCAGTGCTCATATTAAGTTCTAATTTCGGCCTACTGGTAATGGATACTATTTCAACAATTTGGTCTGCTGTACTTTACTGTTATATTTATGTGAATGAAACTTTTAGTGTTTGGCCCTCAGCATCAATTGTCGAAATATTTTGGCCCCCAGTACTTCTGAAGTTGGACAGGCCTGGTCTACACCATTCAAGAAGTTCTGCTCCTGCCAGCTCCAGAGGGAAAGTGACCAGTGCTTGAAATGGTGCTTGAGAAATGTTCCAATAGTGGGAAAGCAAGACTGTGACTTATGCATCAACAAACAAACAAACAAACAAATCTGAATATTTTGTTTAAGTATCATAGCATAGTAAACTTATTCTAATATGTGAAAGTTTAATAATTGTGCGACAATAGTATGCTAGTTTTATCATAGCCCCTCCTTAAAAATTATCTTGAATATGCCCCTGTAGTAAAGAGTCTCTTTCTAAGACATTATGGTTGAAATTTGTTCCTTAAACTTACCAGATTCATCTATGTATTGACTTCTTGCAACTTTGCACACCATCTGCGCTAAGTCTGTGAAAGTGTAAGTGGAAGATTCATGATGCGGTTTGGGCTGAAGTTTTCCTTGCTCAGGCTTAAATATGGGCAGTAGGCCTGCTTTTAACAGTCCAGCAAAGTACGTCTTTCCATGATTGTAGCCTACATCCTACAAAATGAAAAGAAAAAGGAAAATAATTTTCAATCTTCAATAAGTATAAATTAGACGAGATAGAATTAGACAAGTTATAATGTCTATTTCTCTTGGGAAATACAGATATACAGAGTGTATTATAATTAACAGTGGAAACGGAAATGATCGAAAGTCTACGATAACAGTAGGAAAAACGTTCCAGCAAACATGGGTCCCCAAACAAGACGTATGCCAAATTTATTATTTCGAAGTGTGGTTATGAGCCGCCACTGACTTCATTAAGAAACTCGTCCTCATTAGTACAAATGAATTTGAAAAGTAGACTTTTCGTGTAATTGCCATTCTAAGTTGCCTCACAATTCTCTCATAGCTTAACTTAACACAATTCTACTTTAGTACGGTATGCTACATGTTATTATGTTATTAATATTGTACACACTTCCTGTTAAGGGAGGTGTTCAAAGTGTCATCCTTGCACCTGGATGCAATACTGCACTTGTCTCTGCAGTGAGTTTCAAATTCTTTCAAACACCTCTTGAAATTCTTGACAAGCACATACAATTCTTTGCTGTTACTGCATTGTTCCATTTTGGCTATGTAGTTCACTGTTCAGTTGAGTGATCTGACTGCTTCGACTGTGTTCTGTACCCACTGTCTATCATGTATGGTTTGATTACAACTCCACCTTGTGGCAATGTCCAGTTTTGTAAACAAGAGCACATCGCAGACCACTTCTAAGTGGAGCACAACTAATGACGTCAGTGGCGACTCTTAACCACACATTTGCAATAATAAATCTCGCGAAAAGCTTGTTGGCAGACCCATGTTTGCTGGAACTGTTTTGCTTCTGCTATTGTACATTTTCAACCTTTTCAGTTTGTGCTATTAATTATGATAAAACCTGTATATAAACATTGAACAGACATTAAATGACACGAGGGTCCTTTGGGAATGACTGGGAAATACAGCACCATTTGATTCATTCTGCCCCGGCACATAGTCTGTTTTGAACTGTTATACCCATATTACATGATTTCACACCTATGATAACATTAACCACTTGAATCACTCTACTGCCCATTATTTTCCATGAGAATCACTTCTCAGATGTGGAGAAACTTGACAATTAGACTTGCATACAGTTTGTATCTAAATCAGTATGTAGCTCCAGCAGCCATCGGATTAGTTTTGCATGCTTGATGAAGCTGTTTCTGTTCCTAAGGAAAAACACTTAATCCCGTTACATGAATGGAAATGAGTAACCCACAATCTTTCCGAAGAAATAAAAATGTTACTGAAATTGACCTTGACATTATTCTATAGAATACAGTAGTTTATTTTAAGTTTGTAGTAAAATAGTGGAAAATAAATTGGAAGAAAAATGTCAGAATAAGGTACAAGAAGCACAATAAGGTACAAGGTACAAGAAATAAATTACAGGCCTAAGCAATGTGTTATCTGATTTCTTTGCAGTCCTGCACAGGTTTATAAATTGTGTGAGAAATCCAGTCTCATGCATTTAAAGTTAATTTTCTGGTTTTACTATGATTTGGAAATTAGACTAATCAATAATCCTTATCATATAACAGAATTTTTAAAATGTTCTAGAAAACAAGAAAGTAAACTTAGCAAGATAATCTCACATATTCTAGAAACCATGTATGGGTTAATTACAGCCTGCAATATTTTACTACAATTATATTAAAATTAGATTTGGTAACTTTTAATATACTGACCTTTATTTCATCAAAGCTGCCGAATTGTAGTGTCTTGTACTTGTCAATTGGCGGTCTAATATATTCACAATAGTCACTAGACTTCACTTCCTACAGAACATAACAAAGAGAAAATGACATTGGAATAAATAAATAAAATAAAAACTTGAACTTTTAAACTCTTAAATGGATTATATACAGAATGTCTCATTTATCTTATGAATCTCAATTAACTTGTGTTTGCATTGGTAATGAAAATATTTTGTTTGTTTGACCATATTTTAATACGCTTATTACATGTGATGCAACAATATCATAATGATACTCATTTCGAAACTGATCTTCACTATGACATCAGCGTGGTATTGATTAATTATTATTGAACACAGAACGATCTTGAGACCTTGCGAGTTGCAGCAGAAAGCTGAGTAATAAATAGCCTTTATGTAAAATAAGATCAATTGTGATCAAAGCTTCAATTCGAATGAAGACATGAGCTGCCATCTCTCATTATAACAACCATCTGATGCAAAGGTCATGGGGGGGTTCTTTGCTGTTTGTTTGAATCTAAAATCTCAAAATTTAAACATTCAGACTAATTATGGTCAAACAAAAACAGTCGTATGCAACTTGCCTATAATTGTAATTAAGATATCCATATGAAAATTATGAAACTAGCGTTGCTCATTTCATAAACATACTCATAACTAAATGCCTTTATGGGCTTGATGCATAATGTACTTACTTTACTATTCTTGGAAATTATTTCACAATAAAGGGCTAGCATAAGCATTGAGGTTGGGTTCATATGTCTGCATTATAGTACAAGATACAAATAATGCCATAATTATTTTTCAAATGGCACCATGCAACTGAACCATGTCCAATGAAGTGCGCTTTTTCAGACTAGTTAAAAGTGTAGCTAAAGACTGTTTTAATTAAGATATCACGTACTTCCAAATTGATAATTTTAAATGAATAAAAGTCTTGTACCCAGCATATTGTACTGTAAATTGCCAACCATGAACTATATCAGATCAACTGTTGCTTTAAGTAACAAGAAAAATATCAACAGTAATTTAAACACAAATGTTATTTGATGTGCACATGATAAATGGGTCATCCTGTATATTTAAAATATTTTGTACCTATAACAAAAAGACTCACATTTGTTTGAGAGAAATTACTTTATATATACAAACAAGAAAGTTATTAATGAAAAATGCTAATTTTTTCTAGTTCATAAAAGAGAAAAATAATAAATTCTTTTGTATATTTAGAGGAAATGTTCTTACCTCAAGCTGACGGACACAAGACACATAGGCAAGCCGAGATTGGATATCTGGCAAGTTGGGTACTTTGACAGGGGAGGCAAAAGGATTCCACCGTTTCCAAAGAACCCACCAACCAGACAGACAGTCACCATAATTTGTGAGGTCTGTATCATCTTGTGATCCAACATCAATAGCAAGGATATGCTTAGCACCATGACTTCGCATCACATCCGCTGTTGGCATACAGGACAGGAAAAAAATATATATCAAGCATAGCTTATAAAAGTAAGAGACAAACATATATAAAATAATATATGATTTGAGGTTTCCTTGGGGTACCATATGTAGAAATTCTTCTTGGGTTTGCAGCCTGATGAGAAGTTTGACCTATCCAATGTTTCAGAGCCTGATATTGCCTCTGTCCTCAAGGATCCTGAAGTGTTGATTGTCATACCATGGGGGATATATACATGGGGGAGTCTGAAAATAAGACATAATGAGACATTAAAGATAAGACGTACCTTTATTTTTCCACATAATTACCACGTACATTGAGACATTTGTCACACAGCTTTAGAAGCTTCAAAAAGCCCTCCAGGAAAATATCAGGGCTCTGCATATGTAAGAAGAAGCATCGAATGGCTTGTGTAACCTCAGAAGTGCTCTCAAAGCGCCTTCCGACTGGGTGAGAGATCAGGACTGTATGGCAGATGAGCTAGGCACTCCCAACCAAGAGTTGCAATACGGTTTTGTGTTGCCGTCGCTGAGTGTGGTCTCGCACTGTCATCCAACAACATAACACCAGATTGGAGAAGGCCAGGCCACTGTTTCCGAATCGCCTTCTTCTATTTCAAAGCTTCTTCCGTATGCAGAGCCCTGATTTTTTCCTGGAAGCTTCTCAAGCAATAAGACAAATGTCCCAATGTACGTAGTAATTATGTGGAAAAATAAAGGTACGTCTTATCTTTAATGTCTCATTATATTTTTTGCCATTCATCCACATCTCTGTATATACCAACCCATCTTGGGCGGAGTCAACCAATCAGGAAACAGCTGTTCTATTCGAGGTCCTTTTCAGTCACAAATTATATATATATATATACTGCATGTACTTCATGATGTGACACTCAACACTTCAGGATCCCTGTGGATGGAGGCAGCATCAGAGAACGCCACACTTTTCACCTGGCTGCGAACCTGAGAAGAATTTATGTGTGACTTGAGGCTTTCCTGGTGTTCAGGCCTCCAACCGGGTAAGTAGGAGGATTGATTCCAAGCTTTTGGCAGTTATCTCTGCTGCCATCTTTTGGGAAATTAATCTGTGTTATATGGGAGAGAGAAAAATGCTAAGTGGGCTGGGGGAAAATAAGAAAATTGGAAAGTGGAACTATTGTTTGTTGATTTCTTATTGGCTCCCACCCAACCAGCATTTCCTCTCTCCTATATAACTCAGATATTCCCCCAAGACCAGTTCACTTCTCCCAGAAGATGGCAGCAGAGATAGCTGTTGAAAGCTCAGAATCAATTTTCCTACTCACCCGGTTGGAAGCCTAAGAAACCATTATACTGAGAATTTCTTCATATTTCATATAAGGTTAGGTAGGCTGTTAGAAAAGCGTTTTTCTTGATTACGGAAAGCTTTCAAAACACTCATACACAGTGACTGAGTTTTCAGCTGCAAGGTACCAGGATCTGATGCCTGCATATAGTCACATGGTTACTGTAGCCACAATATTCATTGCAGGTTTTAATACTACATGCACTCTGTTAGCTGACAGACTGTTGATGGCCATAAACAAGTTCACACAATTATATTTAGCATTAATACCCGGTGAATTAAGTATATTTTGTTTTAAAGAAATATATGAGGACATTTTTAGGATGGAATAAAAGTTATGGACAGTAATCCAGAGAATTAGTTGAGAAATAGGGATATTTATTGTAAGCCCTAAGCACGTAAAAAGAGACAAAATAGGATGGAATATTTTTAGTCCTACGTGCTCAGTAAATTATGTCCCAGATTTTTGGGGAAGAATTTATGAAAGTTATATTGACTTTCTTTTGATTTTAGCCCCAAAAAGGTTGTATGGCAACATTGAAGTGGGATATTAAATATCTTGTAAAGACAGTAAAATGTTATGTTACCAGAATTTCTTCTTCTTCTTATTCCAACCCCTACCAGCCATGGTGTGTAAAGGCAATGGGATGCAAAATTCTAAGTCCTGTATGAGCGATAAAAGCCATATCTAGCGTTTTCTGAGAGAATAGTTTTCAGTATGATGTCCTTCGCTTCAAACTCTATATACCCATATAAGGACTTACAGCTTGAAAATCAGAAGTCTTCCATAATTTAATTATGAATTTCACACAAAATACAAAACCCGGGCAACACCGGGCCTTTTAAGTCAGTTTATAATAAATTGCAAGATCTGCATTATATCATTTTTAAATATGTGAATTCATCTTCCCTATCCAGCTGTATCAGTCTCTTTCCTTGTCAATGCTTCATTTCCATAACAATCAATTCCTATGAAGCAAATGTCCATGAAAATATTTTACTTGTACTTCTTGTGGCTTTTTAAAAGGAGGCCTGAACAGTCATTTCATTGCATTCACATTTAGAAAAGGAGTCTGCTATCATTGTTGTTAATTATCGACGTTCCGTCTGGTTGTGGTATTGTCTGTTGGTGGCAATGCAATCACAAGGTTAGTAGACATTCATAGGTTGCCTCACTATCCAGTCACACGTAAGATGCATGAAAGGGTACTTAGCACTGGAGCATCAGGTAGAGACAGTTGATGTGAAGCAAGATGTTGTACCTGAATTACTGAAGCGGCTGATGGAATCCTGATTTTTCAAGCCACTGCTTCAAGGCAGTATGGTTTCCAACTACAAAAGTAGATAGTGAGAAGGGCTTTTCAGCATATGCAAACTTATTGTCAGACAGGCAAACTTACGCCCAGAAAATGTAGAAATAATGCTGTGTTTGCACTTTGGTGACAATTTCAGCTAAATTTTCTTATATTTGCAATTAATTTCTGTTTTGTTTTAAAAGATAATTGTAATTATGTTCATTTCATTCGTTTCTGTGTCATCTGTAATTTTCTGGTACTCAAGATAATTGTAATTATGACTATTTCAATAGGCAAACAATACTTATTTCACTTGAGTTGCCATTCCTTGATTTTATTTCACTGCCCTGAATATTTTATTTTAATGCTTTTGTTCATTTTACTTCACCACACATCCTGGTCTCTCCTTATAACGATTATAAAAAAGAACACAAATACCTATTTAATCGGCAACTTAATGGCTTAACAGTCTTTCCCTGAATGCTAATGATGTTGACATAATTACTCCGAAAAGATAATCTCAACACGTTTATTTTTCCATTTTCTCTTCAACAACAAAGCAATAACTGCACTAATTTTCAGTTTTTTATTTATTTTTTATTTTTATATACAGTAATGAAAAATAATAGTGCAATGAAGTAATACACAAGACATCTCTCACTGTATGTTCTACAAACCTTTTGTAAAACCTCTGACAATAAAATACAATAATGTAATGTGGACAAAAGTCTTATTTATAAATGAATGCCTAAATTTTTGGGAGAAATAATTAGGAATCCCATAAAATAAACAACTTTCTCCAACTTCGTTCTCCTTGGTAAGTGAACATACTTAGAAAATATATTTAGTTTTTAATTATTCCAACTAGAATAAGTCAGTCAATATAATTTGAAATTGGAGATTTCTTGGAAATATAATTCATCTACACAGTACATAAATACTGATAGCGCAATTACCTGGTACGTTGTTGACATAGCAACCATCTACGAGTAAATGCCCATCTCTAGGATCACAGAATGGTGGGAATATCCCAGCTATTGTCATACTGGAGCGCACGTAACGCCACAAAGAACCTGTACACACACTCTTAGCTCAAAGAAAACCAACGGACACAAGAGCATAGGGAAAAGTAAGAGTTAGGAAGCATTTATGTAAAAATCAAGCATGCAACAAAAGCTCTAAACTTCCTTATCCTGTTATGTGTAGAAAAATATTAGCTCCATTTCATACAAACCAGTTGTTCTAAACACTCAAATGTTTGAGAACTTACACTTTCATGCCAATGCTTACATTCTGACTTCTAATTGATCAGATGCATTCAATTTAAAAGGTTCAAGCTTACAGTCTGCTGAATTGGTTTGCTCAATAAAGCTCCATTTCCTGACAATGGCTACAGATAAAAAAAAATATAAAAAAAAAGATCAAGGAATAAAAGCAATTCAAATCTGACGACATATGAATAGTATTGAAGTTTTAATTCAAACTACATGAGAGAGCAAATTTACCCCCACCTCACTAAATTACAAGGAATATGTCTTCTCTCCAGAGTATTCCCAAAGTATAAACTTGGATATAAGCTAAACTGAAATCTATATTCTGTGACAAGATGCATGTAATGCCATATACTCTAGAGTGGTATCTATAGAGGCCTGCCTGGCAGCATACTCACAGCAGGGAGACCCCTAGGGGTTTGCTGCAGTTTCTGATCGATAAATTACTGCCAGCTAGGGGAAGGATTTTGCAAAAATATGGCAACTGCTGAGATGCATGATGTCAAGCTCAACTGGCTACATTAAAGTGGCCAATACAATAGGAGTTTTCTTAACTCACTGGTGATGGGATACAGAGATCTCCATAAGTTACCTAACCAATAGTAGAAAACAGGTCATGGGGATTTTTGTCTTTATCATGTGTCAGCTTTGATATTTTAGGTCCTAATTTTTTAAATATGATCTATTACCGTAAGTTGTTAATTGTCCTTGGATCCTTTCCTAATATGTGTTCATGTGTAGGCCTAATACTGTTTAACACAATGACAACAGACAGCAGGCTCTTGAATCTCTTATTGGAGATTTCTTTCTTGGATTTGAGTGCGTGAGTAAGGATGCGGCACATTAAAAATTGTGTTTTTGTTAAATGGATATACCGTAAGCATTTTAAATAAATCCTCTTGTGGCCTTGGATATAAAAAAATAAATGAAAAGCTGTCATTGACCACAGAAGATTGTCTCCTATTCCTCTAGTCTAAGAAAACCATGAAAAGTGATGTCATGGCTGTTAAACTGTGCCCTATTTAATCTGTTATGGGTCTATAAATTTCTAAACCATAATCTGAAAATATCTATTTTTTGTTTGTTGAGAACTGCAAGAAAATGGGAGGCAATAAATACAAAAGATGGTCTGAAAAAGTTCCCAATCCCAGAGAACCACATAAAAACTCAGCAGGGAAGCTTGGAGGGAATAGGAATGTAAGTTGCAAGTAAAAGTGGCAGGGGGGGGGGGAAAACCTTCAAAACTCCACATTGTATACAATGAAAAGAAAGAAGCCTGCTACACATGCTGTTCTTTCACTGTGGAACTGCACAAAGAAAAATGTTTTGAGCGATAATATACATTAAAGCATTTTTTGCAGATCTGTTGGGTAATACAATTTTATTCAAACATATTTTTGTTTATTTTGAGTTGTGTGAGTATTTAAACTGAGAATAAGGTGGAAGCTTTAAAGGGTAGGCACCAAGGATAAACGTCTGGTATACAGGAGATGGTTAGCCTACACAGTTGTTGCCTGTCGGTCGCCATTGTGTTAACAATTATGAAAATGTTAAGTGTTACTATTACTATATAAGTAATAAGCATAGGAAGATTATATTATTCAAAGTGGAATTTGGAGAGGTGATGTCTTAATGCAACTGGATGAAATAACATCTAGTAGAGAGAAGAACCAAAGATCACCTTTGGAAAACTTCAAGCGACAGTTTAGGTGAGGCTTGGGGGATTGTAAACATAGTGAACCTCTTGTGATTGCTCTCTAGAGAACTGGGAGATCAAGCTTATGTGGCAGGGCTGTATAGATTTCCTAAGTACGACAATCTTTACTTCAGCAAACTTAAACATGCAAGTAATTAAAAATTGAAGGATTTATAAAGTTGTTAAATTATATTTTGGTTTTATACTCTTGAAAACTTTATATGAAAATTTTATATGGTTTTATATTCATGAAATTATTTCATACTCTTTTTAATTATGGTGTCATTTTCTGGGGCAGTTCAAAGGAGTCAAATAAAATATTCAAAATGCAAAAGATAATGGTCAATCAACCAACCCATGTGAGCTGCAGAACTTATTTTATAGAACATAAAATTATGACTCTCCCATGTTTATATATATAATATTCTTTTACATACTAAAGCATCCATAAAAAATGTTAAGACATCAGCATCAGCATGATACAAGAGGAAGCTCAAATCTATCAACAGTTAGTCATAATACTGCATTGTATAAACACTCCTTTACCTATAATGGTATAAAAATGTATAATAAGCTTCCACTTTATATAAAAGAACAGTGCACAGATAAAACTTTTAAAGAAAGTCTTCACAAATTTTTAATTGAAAAATGTTTTTATTCTACAGAAGAGTTTCTAGAAACCTAATTTGCTTCATTTTCTCATATACTGAAATTGTATTTCATGAATAGGCCAAGTATGTTTGTTTGTTTGTTTGTTTGTTTGTTTGTTTATAATACTACAATATATTATGTTACACTTTGCTTTGTAATTCAGTATTTTGTATTTTAGAATTTCTGTATTTATATTTTTATTTATATTTGTATTGACGTGTCCATTATCTCATGTAAGATAGAAGGATGAAAATAAACTAAACTAAACTATTTCAATCCAATTACATTTTAAAGGATCCCTAGGAATACACAGGAACCATCTGCATTCCTGAACCAATGACAAGTTTACAGGAAATTATATATTTTTATATATTTATAAACTTTCCTAAGAAGAGCCTTACATTGAAGAGATTCTATAAAACGAAATGTCTATAGGCCTACAGGAAAATTTGGTGTACGCTTAAAAAAGGTAAACCATATAGCATAAATCTACCAATGTCAAAAAGTTTTGCAGTCGGGATTTCATCCATTCTCCAGCATGGAATTTCACTACACTACATTGGAGTATCCTGTTGACTGACAGATTTTAAATTTACTCTTGATATAAATATTTTGTTTTCCTGGAAATCATCACAAAGAGTGCATTAAAACTCCAATTCTGAGCTGAATAAGAGTATCTTTTTCCATTGGACTGACTGTGCATACACAACTATGAACAAATAGGCCTACCTCATGCAGGAATACTACATGACTGCAATAATATCTAGACCACTAAAAATGGAGATATACTCTGAGATATTGAGTACATCCCAATTCATGTTTGTGGAAGTAAATTTCAAACCATGCATAGTTATGGTACAAACAAGCCAATCCTGAAAATTAAGAATACGTCTGTCGGTACATGAATATTATGCCATACAAGTAACACTGAATATCACTTAAAAACAGATCTGAATAAACATCTTTCTACTACACACAGAATAAGGAAGTCTCTGTTTAAGACAAGAAGAAAGCAAGCAAAAAAATAGTAAAAATAAAATAAATAAACACCAAAGATAGTCCGACAAAGGTTATTTCATACTGACTCAATGTCGATAATCAAAGGGCATTCTAAATACAAGGCACATGACTTTAATGGCTTGTGATTGGTTTACCTGGTAGATTGTTGACATATCCACCATCCAACAAAAGATGCCCATCAGTTGGATCACACAATGGTGGCATGTACCCTGACAGTGACATAGAAGCACGAACATAACGCCACAAAGATCCTGAAAGAGATGTAAATGTTACGAAATGCTAATAAAAATCAACAGTCATTGATGAAAGGCCCTGTGGAAAAATTGTGATCATAAATATTCCTGGAAAGAACATGAGATCAGAGATTATTCAACCTGCCTCGAATCTTGGCTGGTACGGTAGACATATTTTCTTTTATTTATAACCTCTCCCTCACCCATAAGCATAAATTTAAAGGTTGGTATGGAAAATATGTCAATAATATTTCACAGCTACTAGTAGTCCAGTCATTCTAAGCTGAAATGAAAGCATTTAGAATAAAAATAAATATTTAAACAAAAGTTTTTTGCTCAACTTCTTAAACAGCATTGCAAAAAATTACTAAAACATAAAAATAGTGCATAGAATGAAACCATTATTGAATTCTAGAACAGCTAAATACAAAGTACATGGATAAACTGGGGTTAGTCAAAATGGATTTCTCCAAAGGAAAAGAAGAAAGGCCATGACAACTAGAAATTGTTAGAAGAGGGATGGAGACAAAACAAAGAAGTTGTGGATGGTGAAGTCAAGGATTTGTACACTGATAGCAGCAGGAAATCATAGGCGCCGACTTCGGGCGTTCTTTGCATTTTCGTAATGTGACCATTCATCCCGACTTGGTCGTGACAGTCCTTTTTTTTAAACAGCTGTCCTGGAATTTTAAGTACCTTTGTCGGGAAGCAAAAGTACTGACTTTTCTCCAGATTTACGACAAAAAAGTCTATATAAGTGGTCAGGCTTACAACCCACACATCCATTGCTCCTAGCTTCAACTAATCGTTATTGCAATGAACAAAAGGTTACTCAAGAAAATACATTCATTACATAAATATGCAGCAAGAAAATAATGTGCTTCTAAACACAGTAGTCATTCTGGTCTGGTTTTTTTCCTTTTTCTTTTTAAACCTTCTGTTGGTCGCTAGAGGCCTATCCCCTAGCACCAACTCTCATTATATTTACATTTCTTTGCCAAATGCATATAAACACCGCTTCTTTTTTCTGGCTGACACACAATAACTGTGAGGAATGACAAACATATCCAGTGATTTCAAAGTCCTTCTGACAAAATGATGTGAACCGTGCAACAAAGACGAAAAGAATTGCAAAATTAATTATGCATGGGGAAATGCAACACTCCCCTCTGTTTGAATAAACATGACAAAATTATTGCAATAGTTACCTAGTTGGGGAAAGCACAGAAGAGTAGTAGATGATTCTGAATAGCAAGAACTATGAAGCATGAATAGGAGAAAAAATTTGTTTTTATAGCCTATTTTTATGGTTTTTTATCAGTATGTTTCTTTACTAATGTATCTGCTATTTTTTTAAATTTCAAATTACAAGCTGTATACCTGAAAACGACAATGTAGTTTCTTTACATGTATTGTCTACTAGGCCCCATGCGACCAATAGTGTTATATCAAAGCGCATGCCTAACAGATTAAGATAATATTAATAACAACCATGTATGTATAATCTAAATAACGCTAAAGATAGAAAAGGGGAAAAATAGAAGAAAGAAAAATATAATACAAGTATATAAATACACAAATATAGCGTGGATCTATTAGGCCCCGTACGACTAACCGTATTATTCCAAAGCACGAGTCTAATGGTCTAAGGTTAACGAAAACATTTGAACAATGGTTATTATTGATGGCATTAATCTATGTGAACTATAATGTTGCCCTATGAGATCTGATTCTTAACTCTTCAAGGCACTTGTTTTTAATGGAAGTTCAGATCAGCTGCGGTGAATATTACAAGATCACTGGAAGCAGTTTAAGAAAATATAAGTAAAATAAGGGATTTTTTTTTAAGTTACGATGGAACTTTTACAGTGAAGTTATAACATTTTTTAAAAAATAATGTGAATTGCTACACACTTAATTACTCCATTTACCAAATTTTTGGTAGAACATGTTTCGCATGCCTTTGCATGCATCCTCAACTACTTGTCAACTGCTGGTCCTTGTTTGCTAGAAGAATCTCTATGTATCCCTGGTAGTGGTTTTATGTACTTTGTGATCAGATTGTCGTTAGATGGAATGTCAAAATTCATTAATTTAATTTCAAATTTTTTCATGTAGATTTTTTTCCCAAATTAAAAGTTCTGCAGGTGTATGGACTGAATTCAGTAATTGTGCTCCCGTACAAATTTCATGACTCTCATCCCAATAATGTGTTAAAACAACTGACTTATATTTTTAAATGTTATATTCCTAATGTGTTCTTTTAGCCTAACATCAACGTTTCTCCTGGTTTGTCCTAGGTGTACTTTATCACAGTTCTTGCAATCTATCTTGAATATTCGAGGTGTTTTACTGGAAGATATGTTGTGGATCTGTTTTACATTTGATGATGTTCTTAAAACTGAAACTGATGCGTGTAGCTCAAGTGATGCCATATACATTGACATTTTTTTGAAATTTTGGAGTTGCCCAAGGACGGTAACTGAACTTTTTAAAACTTTTTTTTTTTTGCTTTCTTTCTTTCTTTCTTTCTTTTGGGGATGATGTGGTAGTTTCCAACAATTGTTTTTGTTTCTTGAATCTGTTAATTTTCTTGTCTACTAGACTTTTCTGGAACCCATTCTTTTTAGCTGCTGTGATAATATGGTAATATTCTTTTTTCATATTCTTTCTCCTTTAGTCGTATGCTTATCAGTCTGTGTGTTAAGCTGTTTATAATGGCATGTTTGTGAGATCTAGGATTATATCCATCTGCTTTAATGTAATTGTCAGTGTGTGTATTCTTCCTAAAGATCCCAAATTCGATTTTGTTCCCGGTTCTAATAATTTTAAGGTACAAAATTTAAAAAAATCTTCAATGAATATGGCACTACTTTGGCTACACACAACAGTTTCAGCATAAGAACATCATCAATTGTAAACAGAACCACAACATACCTTCCAGTAAAAAACCAGGAATTTACAAGATAAATTGCAAGAACTGTGATAATGTACACATAGGACAAACCAGGAGAAACATTGATGTCAGGCTAAAAGAACACATTAGGAATATAAAATTTAAAAATATAAGTCAGCTGTTGCAGCACATTATTGGGATGAGAGTTATGAAATTTGTACGGAAGCACAATTATTGAAATCAGTCCGCACACCTGCAGAACTTTTAATTTGGGAAAAAATCTACATGAAAAAAATTTGAAAGTAAATTAATGAATTTTGACATTCCATCTGAAGACAATCTGATCAAGAAGTACATAAAACTGCCACCAGGGATACATAGAGATTCTTCTAGCAAACAAGGACCAGCAGTTGACAAGTAATTGAAGATGCATGCGAAACTTGTTCTACCAAAAATTTTATAAGTGGAGTAATTAAGTGTGTGAGTCAATTCACATTATTTAAAAAAAAAAAAGGAATATCAAAGATTTGTAATTAGACCTATGATATCATTACACGTCTCAATTTTTATCCATAAACTAGCTGAAAAGGCCCGGCGTCGCCCGGGCTTTGTATTTTGTAATTTGAAATTAACTTATGGAGGACTTTCGATGTTGAAACTCTAGGTCCTGATATAATAATGTATGTAGAATTCGAAATGAGGAAGAACAACATATGGCACTCATACTATTCCCTCAGAAAGCTAAAACGCTAGATATAGCTTTTTATGGTTCATAGAGGATGTCGAATGCTGCATTCCGTTGCTTCTACTCATCATGCCTGGGAGGGGTTGAAATAAGAAGAAACATTAATTACATAAGATTGTATTGACTTGACGGAAAATTTTATTTTTCATTCTCATGTTAAACCGTTTCGGGCCTGAAATAAAATAGAAATGCAGTATCACTTTCATACTTTCCTCCCCTAAAACCCGGGACATAATATACTGCGAGTATAGGACTCAAAATGTTCCATCCCATGCTTAGAGCCTATGATAAATCTCAACTAATACGAAGCCTACAGCTATGGATAACTGACTATTTACCGACTTCTGGTATAGCATACTCACACACTTAAGTTGCTCCTGCAATACGATCTCTTATTCTACATCAAAATGTGAAGTGAGAAAATATTTCTTATGTCGAGGGTAGAGAAAGTTATGTGACTGCATCACACTGTGCTTTATTTTCGTGTAATTCATTTTTCAGTAATTATTTTCACCAATATATAACATGGAATCATAATTCGTTAAAGTCCAGCATTAGGCTACATAGTTGCCAAGGCCCTATGTAATCACAGTAAACAATTCACTGTTGTCATGTAAACTGAACAGCATTTCATTGTTTTCAGTATAATATTCTCAGAAATTATATAATTTTCAAGGGAAGGAGTATTTTGTTTGAATTTTAATGTTGACCGCTATACTTCCCGGGCTTAACTGGGTATGTGTGCAAAATTCCGTGTAAATTGGTAAAGAAATGTAGATTTGTATAAGGAACAAACATACATACCCACAAACACACATTCGACTTTATATATTAGATACATGGTCACCTTCCAGTTTTAGCACCCCCAAAATGCATCTCCCATAATTTGTACAGCCTATACATAATTATTTCCCAGTTCTTGTTAAGTTCATGAGACTAGTTCTTACAATAAAAAGTATCTATCTCTACTGCTGACCAACCATTCTACTCTTTCCGTAGACTTAAATCCTGCACTAGATCTACAATGGGTCAATTATGATGTAGTAATCGCCCATTCCCATAGAGAAAAAGATGTGCATTTAGATTTGAATGAAAATATACTTTGCACACAGGCCACCCTTCTGTAGTATGTCATATTAATATTTTATTAATCCTCAAGAAAGTGGCAGTGCTAATAATGCAATAATTGATTAAACAGTCTATTAACAGAGTGTTTATGTTTATAAATTATTAATTAACAGAGTGTTTATGTTTATAAATTATTAATGTCGTTTGCTGTACTGAAGGATTTTCAACATAAATTATATTAAACTTGAATGTGATTTTCCTTTTCTAAGTGAGCCGCCCTCCTCCCCAATAAATTTTACAACTTAGCGCCAATGCTGGAAATCATTGCTACTATCATGAAGTCCTTCCCACATTTGTACAAAACATTAGGAAAAGTAATTATAAATTTCTATTTTATTTACTTATTATTTTTAAATAAAAAATTTATTTACGTAATCACATAACCTTTTCTTCATTAAGAATTCCAATTATTGATATACCCTGCTAGAGTAGGCAACCAGAAGGTTGCGGGTTCGATTCCCGATGAGGTCGTTGAGATTTTTCAATTGGCCTAATCCTTCTGGTGGCACTATGGCCCTGGGGTTGACTCAGCCTCTAACAGAAATGAGTACCAGGAGTATTCCTGAGGGTAAATAATGGACGGTGCGTAGGGCTGACAACCATGCCACCTTCATGTGCTGTATGTCACATTCCGGGAGCCTTAACCTGCTGGGAACCCTACGGGTCTCCATGGCCCATACAGGGATCACTTTAGTTTTTACCTTTACCTGCTAGAGGAAGCTAAACAGCAATGAATGGAAATGATCTGAAAGTGAAAATAAATGTGTGCTGCATGCTGTACCAGGCAGATCCTAAAATGGAAACCACTGATACCCTTGCACATGACTTAGGGACCCTCCCTCATAGCCAAAGCCTTAAGAAATAAAGGCCACACATGTACGAGGAAGTTAATGAATTTTTCAAGAGGACTCCTACAGTGCGTGGATATACTACCTACACCACCAGATTCATCGCAAGTTACATCATCAATCCAAGAGCGCGATTCAAATCTTTTGAAAATCAGCCTGATGAGGTACACAAATAAAAAAATTTGATGTGATACACTCACATAACTTTCTCTACTCTAAAGCATGGGCAATTCAACTTTCTCACTTCAAATAATTCTGACACAGAAAGGGGCCATATTGCAGGGAGCGTATTCAGTTGTTTCAGCCTGTTGCAAAGAAGTACCGTTCAACTTCAATCCTGAGTTTGTACAAAACAATAGCTGGTTTATAACTGCCTTGATAATTAATTTTTACAAAAAAAGGTTCAAACAAAAGTTTCAGTCATTCATATAAGGACCTCATGTACAAAATTTTAACAAATTGTTAAAGTTGTTTTCCAAAAAATTACGAAAAATTAAATTTTCTTCATGTAAAGTGGTAGAAGGAAGAGAAGAAAAGTCATCACTAATAACATCACATCCTTAAAAGGTATTTAACCCCAATATAAAATTGTTTTTATTCAACTTTTCATTCTCGAGCTATGCTTATCATACACTTGTAGACAAACACACACCCACAAATGTGTTTTTGAAAACGGCATTTTTTAATTCAGGGGACCTTCAAACATGTATTTACGTTGAAACTCGACATCCGATTTCAGGGTCGAACACAATATTAGTACCTATGCTACAGGTAGTGAAATTAAAAAAAATATATATCTTTAACGAATTTCAGCTTAAAAACAGCCTGATACAAAGCATCTCCTTCCATATCATTAAATGTCCATCCTCAATCCTAAACTTACATGCCATAAATTTTGGACAATTATTGCACTGAAAATATTATTTTTTCTATAACTTTGATTCCTTCATTGATCTGTGATTGTTACGGTATATATTTTATAATACTGGTATTAATGTTATGACGTTATGTTTTGTTCATTATGGCAGTCCTGCCTGACAGAAATGCTCAAAGCTGTTTCTTTCTGAATAAAATAGCTTTATACATTAAAAATGAGACTTGCAGACATCTGCGTTATTATGAAAAAACAGTAGCCATTGTAGCAATGCTGTCAGATGATAAAGCTAAATTGGTACTCTTGAGGTGGCACTAAACAACAGAACTGTGCTCAGAGGCATAACTTAAATAAAGAAAGTAGTGTAATTGAGCTATCAAAATAATGAAAATAACAACGTATATTGCAGATTGTCATTGCTGGCATGCTTACAAGTTAAATGCTTTGGTACCAGAACCATTGGCACTAAGCAGAGCTAGGTTATTTGGTGTTTATTTTTCAAAAACTTTGTGAAAAATATAAAAAAATGTCATATTTATAGTTTAAAATATAGAAGAAATCTCATGGAAAGGTTTGAGTAATATTGAATGTCATACTCGTACACTTTTTATACTACTGGTATTCTTATAAAATAACATTTAATTAATTTATTAGAAAAAGTTGAATGTAAAATAAAATTGTATAGAAAATAATTTGTCTCTCATTTATTTTATTATTGCAGTAATACTTAAAGAAGTTCAAAATGAAAGTATGTCTAATAGAATGTTCCAAAAGCTGAGGAAAATCCTGTAAGCTGTCGTGGATGGTCCTGCATGTCATAAAATAGAATGATACATAGTTTACACTTTTGGGTTAATGAACCTTTCCAAAAGAATTCTCATTCCTTAAAGCCGACATCTTCAAAACGAATACACTTTTTTAAAATTCTTCTTTGTTTTTATCGTAAAACTGAAGATTTTCACAGAGAAAGCCAATTCTCACGAAAATTCATGAGAAATTACAGTCATAAATCAGTCACATTTGTGATAAATCGTTCATGTACTTCTTGCTGCCATCTCCATATTACATTTCGAATTTATTGTTAATAACAGAAAAACCCTGCCCTGGCACTAAATTATAAAGGTTAAAGTTGTCATCTTACAATGGTTCTGGTACTCTGACTCCTTAATTCTAGATCACAGTCATGCAATGTCTGCTTGTTTGTTTTTTGTGATTATTTTACAACAGCTGTGTACTGCTACAAAGCACATTCAATGAAGTTAATTTCTTCTACGATATAAGAAAAATTCCTATACAATTATTTTACCAAATTGAACTTCTTTGCAGTTTAAGCAATGTGCTACATTTTTTAAACAAAATTAAGTTGATAAAAACACTTCAAACTTCACTATTTACTTACTTTAATAGCAAAACTTACTTCATGAATAGTTGATAATGTGGACTTTTGTCCATGTTTTGCTATTAAACTGCATTTGGGTTACTGCTACTACTTTCAGACTTTTTGTCAACTTAATTTTGTTTAAAAATACAATTCCTATAACCTGTTTTCTTAAATTTATATCTACCCACTACATTCTGTTAGACATATATATATATATATATATTGAAACAACATGTTACAAAAGAACAGAATTATGTTTAAAAATGATATTTTATTTTTTAGTGTTAATATTGGAGCAGAAAGAAACAAAGATTGCCAAAAGTTGCATGCGATACAAGAGTGATAAACTATAACTCTACTGCTACCATATAAAATCATGCAACTTGTGTATTGCCACAGAAATAACAAGGTTACTCAATAATTAATTTTGCTAAAGTAAAATATATTCTCAACATGCAACAAATACTGATGTTAGTTTCAGCATAAGATTAACACACAATATGAATTTAAATTAATGGCTGAAGAGTAGAGTTCCAAATGTTAAATGCAATTTAGTGTCTGCAAGCAACTTAAACAGTATCTTACTCAGGCTACTCGTATGAGGGCAATCCCAAAAGTAAGGTCTCCTATATTTTTAGATACATAAAAAACTGTTTATTTTCTATAATAGTTACATCATTTTAAAGGTTGAAGAATGCTTTATTTTTCAACATAATCACCATTTTGGTAGATGCATTTTTGCAGACGCTGTGGCACTTTTACAATGCCCATGTCATACCAGCTCGCCGCCATGTCTTTCAGGAAGCGTTAAACCTCATCTTTCATCTCATCGTCGGAGCAGAACCACTGTCCAGAAAAATTTTCCTTCAACTTAGGGAACAACTTTTTATTGATGCTTCGGGAAACCTCAGAAACCAAAATGCAGAGAGCATCCAGAGTGATCCTCCAATCTTTACACATGATTTCCTCAACCTTCGCAGCTGTCTCGTCGGAAATCAACGTCTAATGCTCCTTTCTTCGTCATGAATTTCAGTATGACCGGCTGTAAACTCTCTACACCACTTGCGAACGACGAGGTGAAAGATGAGGTTCAACGTTTCCTGAAGGAGACGGCGGCGAGCTGGAATGACATGGGCATTGTAAAACTTCCACAGTGTCTACAAATATGCATCCACCGAAGTGGCGATTATGTCAAAAAATAAAGCATTCTTAACCTTTAAAATGATGTAGCTATTATAGAAAATAAACGGATCTTTGTATATCTAAAAATATAGGAGACCTTACTTTTGGGATTGCCCTCGTATAAGTATGGTACTGATCATACAACAGGAAACCGAGATTTTGGGGCAAGAAGTATAACAAAATATATTTTGTTCATAGACAATGTAATTTAGGTTCAGGTAATTTTTTATTTTGTTTTAGTTTTAATTTTCAACTAGCCAGATATTGTGAAACTGAAAGATCTTCATTTAATTTGAACTCTCAACTCTTATTTCAGAGGCCAGGATATCTGTCATTCTGTTGTAGAGTTCAATAGATGACCATTTTCCAGATCTTTTAATACATTGTTGAACCATTCTGCCCAGGATATTTAACAAATTTTTATCTGGGGTCTTTCAAAGGCTTTTTTGACGAGAAGGGCTCATAAGAACAGTCCATAAGTGCTGGTCACCAATTTTAATCTGTTGTGTTTATTTTTTATTCTGTTGTTTTATAGTACCCTACATGTATTGTTTCTCTTTATACACCGTACATGATGATTATAAAAGATGTGTGAAATAATATTTTTTTCTTGTACTTGATCTTTACATCATCTAATATAATATTTGAATCCGTGTTTCCATGTACGTCCAATGCCATCTATTAACAAAACAGTATTCAATTGTGAAATTAATTGAAAGAAACCTTTCTCGGTTTGCCATATCGCAAATCAGAAAAAAAAGAACACTGAATGATTTGGACTAAACTCACTATGAGCGTTTTTTTTTTTTAGCTATGGAACTCAAATTTGAGGTCTTTTTTCCTCCGGGGATCGCACTTTCATCGTGAAAAGCACATCAAAACCAGGATTTTAGGTTTATAATTATCAATTGTTTTAATTGTTTATCCATAATTTGGGCAAGAATCATGAGTCTGTGATATGTTTTAGTCATTTCCTTTCGAATCTATATGCCCATACGGAAGCATAGGATTAATTCTATTTGTTTAATATTTACATTTATTATGTAAAGCAATATAATCAAGAATATATTATGTAATTCATTCAATTTATGTAAAAACAATGTAAGTGTTAATAGACATAATGTTTTAATCATTTTTCTGTTAAATAAGTTATTTAAATAAAACATATAGCAGTGAAGCCATGGGCACCTGCTAGTGGAAAAATATTACAATACAGTCTGCAGAAGTTACTTTACAGTAAAAGCCAGGAATACATCACTCTAAAATTAGGCTAAAGTAAAATATAAATTAAATCCAATCCAATAAATTGTATTGTAATATAGTAAAGTTTCACTTTTCTATTATTCCTTACATTTTAATAATTCATATATTAGAGGGCTATGTTTCTGGCTGTATGCGGTCAAAGAATATCATATTACAATATTCTTTCATGATACTGTGCAAAGATTCGACACAAGAAAAAATTATTTCACATCTTTTATAACCCCTATATATAAATAAAGACAATCAAAACTAAGGCATTATACAACAATAAACAACAAATAAATAAGACTAATCAAAGTTTCTACCAAGAAGTGGATTCGAACCACATCCTTGAGGTTCCTAGCTCAAAGCCTTGATCATTATCAGCTCGTCTGAATTATCTGCCTTTATCTAACGGCACATATGGAATGTAAACATTTTAATGCTAAAATCTCAACAAATAAAGGAAAACCCCATTTAACGGAATTTTCAAACGTGTTATGATTTTTTTTTATTGAATCATGCTGTGAAGATGAATAAAATTGGTGACAGACACTCAGTCATCTGACTAAAGTATTATACGGAACGGTTATTCTAACATTGAAAACATTGTTCTAGACCTGCAAAAAATAACTGTACTTCATTTTCTTCTTCTTATTGTAGAAGGAAATACTTTTCTCACTCACATATACAGGCTACCCTAGCAACATGTGATATAAGCAATACAATCATCATGTGTTCCAATATTTCTACAGGTTAGTTGTCACTATTTAGATTCCAAATTAGAGGTTAGACATCTGGAACTCCACTCATCAATCATTTTATGTCTCCAACAGATTTTGTACACACAATAAAGCATTAAAACCAAACCACAAATTACAAGAACAGAACCCACAAACTAAAAACTCACAAGCCAATTACATACTGTATATACCAGGGAAAAAAAATTCTTATAGCTACAATGCTTCTAAAACCATAAGTAAAACCACTCTTCTTTAAACATAAGAAATACAGAGTGACATAGGGAAATGGACAATTTTGAATGTAGTGTTAGCAACCCTGCAGCAACATCAGTTATTCTGGACTGATGCAACATCACTGAGAAGACTTTGCAATGTTGTAATTATGAAGAATTAGAGTGATGCAGAACATGTTTTTGCTGTAAAAGCATATTAAAGCATGATGATAGTGTGGTTGATGCACAAATGGTACTTGGCATCATTACCAGCTAGGTCACGTCTCACTGCTCAAGTAATAACAATATGGATGCATAATTTCGAAGGAACCAGTTCAGCCTTGAAAAATAAGTCCCTAGATGATATTTGGACAGTACATACCCAAGTGAAATTAAAGCTAATCAAGACGCCACTGAGAGGATCCCTTGCTCCTCCATTCAATACCATGCATTAGTGCTACAACTCGAGCAAAGAAACATAGAAATAAATACTGCATGAATTAAAGTCCCTCCCTCCATAAGTTATAGACTGTACAGAAATTATATCCTTCAGACCCTGCATTGTGTAAGTCTTGAGAACTGATGTCGGTTAAGGTTAACAACGATGGCAATTTTTTTTTAACAACATATGGATGTTAGCAGAAGCCTCTTTTCATCTAAAGAACTGAACTTGTTTGAAGACATGGTACAACTGAGCACAACAGGTTATCAGAATGTGTATGATGAAATGATAAATATTTCCTGGCGATATCTTCAAAAAGTAAAATGACAAGTAAGTGCCATTGGCATAGTTAATGACATAACCAGTACATGCACTTCAATTACGAAGTTATTTTATCCTTTGTTTCTTTGTGCATTTTACACCAAATGAATTCTGTTTTCCTACACCACCCTTTATTCAGAATGTTTGATTTTCCTACACCACCCTTTATTTAGAATGTTTAAGAGAACTGACTATTCAGTAAATATATCCTGATATAAAACTAATACTGTTGAGTCTAAGATTTCAGAATGATGAGAAAGTTAAATTAAAAAGACTGGAAAATGCAATAATAGTTATGACTTTCCCATGTAATACTTTTTCCTAGTAAAAAGTTAACAAAAGTATATTAAACCAATTCTTGATGTATAAGTACTGTAATTCATAAAGACTTAAACAAGTAAACATTATATTATTTTATTCACCTTGTTAGTGTGTTGAAACTATGGATGTGCACATTTATAAGTAATACTTACGATTCAATACCCTATGAATGGACATGGCCTATTTTACAGCCATTGGTCTTGTAATTTTGTTGGTAACAGCAGTGTTTGGGGGGATTTGATGCTTGCCAAATCCCAAGGTTATTAACTATGTTTTCTTGATGCCATTACTTCTATATGAAGCACCCAGTAACTCATTTATTTTCTCAAGACTGAGTGCATCTCATTCCAGACCTTTCTCTCTGAATTTTTTTTTTCTGGACAACAAACCCAAACCTCCATTTCTATAGTTAATTATGGCAACCATTGGATCAATGAAGGCAGTCATATGTATTTCTAAATTACCGTAGTTGTATTACAACTAATCAATAAATTTAAAAAAAAAAATCCATTGTATTTTATTTTCCTGATCATGAAAATTCAACCAGAGATATTTTATCAGATAACATTACAAGGCACTTTAGAACAGAACTGAATCTCCATTCCCATTCAAAGCTTGGGTTTTTATTAGTGATGGGTCCCCGATACTTTCGATACCTCGATACTCTCGATACTTAAATGGTATCGGCATCGAACGATACTTCAAGAAACTCGCTCGATACTTTTTCGATACTTTTGTAATTCTTCAATTCTGCAATTAAGTGAGAATGCTAGTATTTTTTAACAAAAACTTGTAAGTGGACTGTTTAAAAAAACTAATTATAGTTTTAATGTAGAGTTTAAAAATAATTTTAGGCTACTGATGATATTAAATTTTGTCTCATTAAATATGCAGACTTAATTAATTTAGTTGGTATTACACAGTTCTCTTAAATTTTAATTTTTAATGTACTGTACCTATTTATTGAAACTGGAAATGTTGAAGGTATCGAGTATCGAAGTATCGAGGGAAAAATCATGTATCGGTATCGAGTATCGAGAAAATCTGGTATCGACCCATCCCTAGTTTTTATATTCTAAACCAATGAATGTCACTGATATATACAACGTGAACATTAATGACTAGGGCTCAGAAACTGAAGGCTTAAAAACTGCCTAAAAAAAAGACCTATAAAAATATCTAAAGATATCCTAAAAAGGACCAAATAACGAGAAAAAGAATATAAAACTGTCCGGGAAGCTGCTCTCACATGTTTCTCATGCCCAACATGCTGCTGGAGATGGAACCACTTTTCTGCACTAAATCTCATCTTGAAATATTTCCAGGAAAGTATACTTCCATCAGTGGAAAACATCTTACTCCAAATTCAGCATAAAAGAAGTTCTACTAAGCTTCACTTTAGGCTTGTTTACGATCTGGCTTTCTTCCACAGACTGAAGTGGATTCGTAACACAACCTCCCAATCCCTATTGACTGCTAGAGATCAACGTCACAGCATGGCACAGAATCACTGTTATTGGTTGAAACTGAGATAGAGCAGTAAAAATGTACTCGAAACTAGGTGAAGTTGCAAAAAGAAGCCATTAAGACTTAAGTAATACTAAAAAAGGACCAATAAGCAAAAAATGCAGAAAAAAAGACATAAAAACACCACTCTCTGGCCTTCAGTGATGCAAAATGAACAAACATTATGTTGGGCCTCGTCTTCAGATACTTAAAAAGAAAAGGATTTTTCTTGACTTCCTAACTGACTAACCGTAATAGATATCTATATTAATAAAAGGAAGTGTCTGTCCTCCGTCTGTCTGTCTGTCTGTCCTCCGTCTGTCCTTCTGTCTGTCCACGATGCCCAGCGAAATCTACTCAACGCAGAGATCTGAAATTTTATAAGTAGGCGGACTAAAGGGTCGGAATGTGCACCTCGAAGCCGGAATTTTAATTTTCGCCTCCGTTCGTGAGTTATGAGTGAAAAACTGGCAGAAAACGTGCATTTTTTTGCGTTTTAGAAGCATCAGTTTCAGTAATAAATTTCAATATCAAATAACTTACAGATGGCTTTGGCTATTTTTGTCAACATACCTCATAGCCTACCTTGAAAATAAAAGCAACGCGATCGCTTGATTTTGTAAGTCCATCCTAGACGATTCATTTGTTTAGAGTGTCAAGGCCCACAGACATATGACATTTTCAACCTACACGGAAGAAGGATAATCAACCCTAAATATGGTCAAACATTGTTCGATTTGAACGAAACTCACTATACAGGGGTTTTCTGGGCCAAGGAACTCGAATCTGAGGTCGCTTTTACCAGGGGACGCTACCTAAGCGTGGAATGCACTCCACGTGATTTAGGTGTTAATAATTATAATTTGAAATAATTATCGCTGGGGAAGCCGCGGGCACATGCGGGCACATGCTGTTTGTCTGTCTGTCCACGATGCCCATCGAAATCTACTGAACGCAAAGATCTGAAAATTTAAAGATAGATGGACTGAAAGGTGGGTGAATGCACCTCGAAGCCGAATTTTTAATTTTAGCTTTCGTTCGCGAGTTATGAGTAAAAAACTGGCAGAAAACGTGATTTTAGCGCTGTCGAAGCATCAGATTTCAGTAATACATTTCAATGTCAAATCAATTGCAGTTGGCTTTGGCTATTTTTGTCATACCGTGGAAATAAAAGCATCGCGATCGCTTGAATGTTGTAAGCCCACGCTGGTCGATTCATTTGTTTAGAATGTCAAGGCCCGTAGACATATGAAATTTTCAACCTACACGGAAGAGGGATAATCAACATAGACCTAAATATGGTTAAACATCGTTCGATTTGGACGAAACTCACTATACACGGATTTTCTGGGCCAAGGAACTCGAATCTGAGATAGCTTTTACCAGGCAACGATATCTAATCGTGGTATGTAATTCACGTGATTTAGGTGTTAATAAAATAATGATTTAACTATTATGCTCTTAATTTTTAATTCTTGAAATAATTATCGCGGGCGATCGCTTGATTTTGTAAGTCCATCCTGGACGATTCATTTGTTTAGAATATCAAGGCCCGAAGACATATGAAATTTTCAACCTACACGGAAGAGGGATAATCAATATAGGCCTAAATATGGTCAAACATTGTTCGATTTGGACGAAACTCACTGTACAGGGGTTTTCTGGGCCAAGGAACTCAAATCTGAGGTCGCTTTTACCAGGCGACGCTATCTAATCGTGGTATGTAGTCCACGTGATTTAGGTGTTAATAAATATAATGATTTAACTATTATGCTCTTAATTTTTAATTTTTGAAATAATTATCGCGGGCGAAGCCGCGGGCACATGCTAGTAGATAATAAAGCTTGAAACTACTAGTAAAGAGGAGGGGGTAAGGTTTCAAAAGAACAGGAAATTTATCTATACCAATACAACAATCAATAAAGATGATCCATAGAAAACACTAATAAATCATGCAATGTTTTGTTTGTGTTGTAGTATTCTTCTAAGGAAAATTAGTAACAGATACGGTACAACTATGAGAAGCCCAGTTTTCTCTGTATATAATGCCCTCCTTGGCAATCTCGTAGAATACTGTAATACAAAGCTATCATTCTATGTATTACTATGTACCTTACAAGAAACCATTCCCTTGAACAGCATAAGAGACACACTAAATGATGGTTACTCTTACACAATAACCAAAAGCACAAAAATACATGTCACCAGCTAGTACATCTTAATCATTCATACAATACAGTACATTCAACAAATCAGACATTAAACGTTGTAAAAATGAGATTAATCTTTACAGCTATATCTTTTTTAAAGTACCAGTATTATGATTAAATTCTATTTAACAATCATAACAGGTAACCAACCAATCACAAGCTTATTTAATTTTTAATATTTAAACCGAACAAAGACAGAAATGCCTATTCACCCCAAGAAATAAGCACTGAAGCAGAATAAGACACAACAGCTTAGTTATGTAAGTTCTTTTATCATTGCATGACTCCTTGGTAGTAAGAGTTTCCAAAAATATTCTCTCAGTATCTGCATATTTATTTTCATATGAATAAATAAAACAATTTGACTTGTTATCTAAATAAATGCATTTATTAACTAAAACAATTTTTAAATCTAAAACATTTTGTATCAACAAGGCACTTAAGAGTCTGTTTGGCTCTGGTTCCTGTTTCTAGTAATATGGTACTTGAAACGGCTAAAGGGAAGTAGCAATTTTTAGTGTCACTTCATACTACTTCAACCTTGACATGTACATATATATGGAGAACAAAGGCCAAAGTTATTCCCAAAGCAAAGGCTAAGTCTAGCAATTCAGCATGGAAATGCGGCCTCTGTCATGGCAACATTCTTACCTTCTTCCACTATGACAGAATTTTTTTACATTTTACAGTTCATTTTATTCAACTTGTTGTTTGTACAGATAATTAATTAGTCCGCTTTCTAATTAAATATCTTGTATGCTCTGTAATAAAATTTTAATTTTAATATATATGTTTTATCATGCTTAGCCAAATCCATGTTTTTGAGATACCTCACTTCTTGAAGTCAATGTAGATTCTATTGGTCTATTTGGAATATGTCCCTTTGCATTAGTGTAGGATGACCAGATGTCCTGTTTTTCATAGAGTATGCCTTTATTTTTAACATCTTATCCTGCGGCCTGCAAATAGGCTTGAAATTCTCACAAATATCCTGCTTTTTATAAGAATATCCTCCAAGAAGTTCTGTGATATGACATTTTATGTGAAATATAATATTTTACCATGCCTACAGAGGTATTTTTATGTAAAATAACTTATAAATGAAAGAGAATTAAAACTAACGTACCAAATGGCAACTGTATTCCGAAAGATTAGTATCATATCACACTGTGTGTAACAAACAGTAGCATTAATAATACTATGTTCAAATAGGTTAATAAGAATTAATAGTAAAACAGTTTGTTATGCAACAGATTACTTCATTTGTTGGTTGCATCTAATAAGGAGAGTAAAGGTAAAGCAATCCCTATACAGGCCATGGAGGCCCAGAGAGTTCCAGGAGGTTGAGGCTCCCAGATTTTGGACATTCGGCACATTAAGGTGGTAAGGTTGTCAGCCTTACGCACCGGCCGCCTTTACCCCCAGGATTGCTCCTGGTACTCATTTCTGTTAGAGGCTGAGTCGACCCCAGGGCCATAGTGCCACCAGAAAGATTAAGCCAATTGAAAAATCTCAACAACCTCATCGGGAATCGAACCCGCGACCTTCCGGTTTGTAGCGCAGCGCCTCAACCACCACGCTACGGCGTACCCCAATAAGGAGAGTACATTAGCATTATAATCTATTACATCAGTGGGATAGAAAAAAAAACGTCGTCTAGTGTGGTCTTATCTATTGGGTCCTGCTTTTTGATGTGAAATTCTGTCACCCTACGTGATTGAATATTAGGGGAGATTCGTACAGTGCCATCCAGATGACAGTACCGGCCACTGCCATTTCTACTTTCTGGGGGTAGAGGGCAGAAGCTTACACTTGCTAAATCAAAGAAGCCAAACTTTCCCTTACAATAGTTCGGGCATTCTTTAGATCCTTCACTTTTGTCTGAGTTGTGAGTGAATAATGGTTGCTGACATACGTTTGCATATGGAGAATTATTTTCAAAAGCTTGGTCTTTCAATCTGAAATGAATAAATTCATTTGGTCTTACATTTATTTGGGGAAAATAACATATTGCGACCCACCCGAGCCCCCCCCCCCCACTATGAGAAACCTAGCGGCGGCATTAGAACTACTAGGAAAGTAGCGACGGTGGCGACATCTAGTAAGGAAATGGTGAAAGAGAAAAATAATTTATTTTTCCTTTATTCTCTTCTTCTCTTCCTTTCCCGTCTCTTTCCTCTCTTCCTCTCACCTCCTCTTCACCCTACCTCCCTATTTGAGACCTATTCCTAACAGTAAATTTTGGATCGAATGGGGATCGAACACATGACCTTTAGCATCGTAGCCAAGAGACTTATCCGTTACGCCACGAAGGACAGTTGAGCAGTGAAGGAAGTTCCGGTATATTTTAGTTATCTAATTTAGTTGGCGCTAGCGAGTGTTAACGCAAGAATCGGGTTTTCTAATTTTGAGATGGTTTGTTTGTTATGAAAAGAGTAGTGTTGGTGCAAGGGAATTTTTCTGCATCAATTAACACGGTGTTTTTTAAAATTGGGAAATATTATGTAAATTTCGATTTTTTATATATTGTGAATTTTGTTTTCTTTCAAATCGGTGTTTAAAGATCGTGAAATATGATGTTTGGTACAAGGGTATTGTTTTAATATAATTCGTGAAATTTTATTTTGTTTTTATAATCGTTTTTAAAAATTGTGAAATATTATGTATGGTGCAAGGCAATCATTAGAGTAAGCTGCGGCTTAACACAGGAAGCTGCATTACTGGCGCTTAGTAGCGGTCGCCAAGAGCAATAGAGGGGTAGATGCGCGCGGGACGATGCGTGGTAGGCGGAGGGGAAGCCTGCCTGGCGGAGAAGGCGACCGGGCCGATGGAAAGGGGAGCCGGGTGGGTCGCAAAGTGTTAACTTATATTCTTTAAGGTACTATAGATATGAGACTTATGAAAATTCATCCATCAAACAACATGAAATCAGAATTGAAATATCCTCGTGTTAGTTGTACAGTACCAGCTATCTAATTGTCTTCCAGTATAGATAAATGGACACAATCCTTTATTTTTCACTTTTTAGAGCGAAATCTTGAAATACAAGGGGAAGATAATTTGAAAGTGAACTGGGGATAGCATAAAGAGGGTGTTAAGTGAACTATTTTTCAAGATACTGAAAGTAAGGCAGGCACCTGAAACATTTCGTGAGCTTCGTAGTACACTAGGAGATCGGCTGGGACTGATTAATTATCCGTAGATCTATTCCTAGATTTGTGTCCATAGATTTAACATCTCAGATGAGTAGACTAAAAAATACGAAATGGAAGAGCCGGTAGTGTGCATAAACGATTTACATAAATTCAGAAAGAAAACCAGGTGGGTTTAGCGGATGAAAATAAGTAGATAGGATAAAAAGAGCACCAAAACAAAAGAGGAAGTAAATTTTAATGAAAATAACAAGACAAAGGAAGTAAATTTTAATGAAAATAACAATACAATGTTAGAATACAATAAATAATTTGTTTGAAAAAAATTGGGTGCAATGCACCAAGTGCATGGAATGGGCACATGTTGACATGTGAATGTATTATGCCTGTGATCATGGCAAAAGTGATACAATTTGACTACTTAATTGGCTGTTGATTTTATAATAATACACTGCAGCATGTCTAGTGTTGATTTCCATGCTAAACTGATCACTTCTGATTAGTAAATTTGCAAAATAGCCTTAGGTAGTCACTGGCCGGTACTTTATGACAATTTTCATACAGCAAGAATATTAAACTTTTCTGTTTTGTTAAATAAATATGATTTCAGAAAAGATGTCAGTTAAAACGTGCCCTGATATTCTTAAAGCATTCATTGGCCTAACAGATTAGACAGATAAAATCTTGTAACACTTGGATTTTTGTACGTGATTAGCAAAAATGTTACGGTGGCTGGTACTGTACCACTCTCCCCTATGACCTATACTTATTAAATTACATATACTGAAGTCCTATTATTGTTTTACTTTATAATTCTGGATTTTGTCCCAAACCATGTTTTCTATAATAAACTGAAACCGAACATTGCAAGGTTTGAGTATTTTAGTCTCAACATTCTTACCTTTATTTCAGAATTATCTAAACTTCTAGAAAGTGAAACGAATTACAGTTTGTTAAGAAATGTAATGAGGGTTTTATTGAACTTATAATTTTATTCTTACTGGTTACAGTATCTTGTGATGATAATGTTATTGTGTTCATGAAAAAAATCTGATGTGAAAGTCACATAACTTCCTCTGCCCAAATAAAAGTTAGGAGTATTCACATATCCTTGTACAGAAACGCAAGACACAATTTAATGCTAATTATACGATAAATACCTGATCTCCTCTTCTTTGAAAATGATGCGACTAATAAAAGTGCAGACTATATAGCAAACAAAAACAAGTGACTGCAGACATTTATTGAAACTTCCGTCGTTAAGAATAATTTCCGAACTTTATCGAATATTTCCCACCAATATGTCTTTCTCACTTCATTCTTATTTAGAATAAGAGGCCGTGAAAGAGTGTGTATTCAATTGTTCACCACACAACACAAACTTTTTATATACAAACAGTGGGTGAACAGTAGGTGGCTTGTAACTGCCTTCAGAGAATTTTTTCGAAAAAAAGTTTCAAATAAAAGTTTTAGCTCTCACTATAAGCTACACTTGTGCAAAATTTAAAGAAAATCGTTAGAGGCGTTTTCGAGAAAATCGCGAAAAACGAAAATTTCTTAATGTAAAGTCCCCTTAAAAATAAGGGAAAATAGTCGCCAATCTTATCCTCACATCTTCAGAAGGTACCTGACCCAAATACGAAATTTTGTTTTCATACGATTTTCCGTTTTGGAGCTAGAGTGTTCATAGACAGACAGACAGACACACAGACATGTTTCCAAAAATAGTATTTTTGGATTCAGGGGGCCTTGAAACGTGTATATATGCTAAAAACTCAACTTCGAATTTTGGGGTCGAAAACGATACTTCCTCTACCTATAGTACCTATGGTACGGGCAGAGGAAGTAAAAATAATGGAAGCAGAAAACTTTAAACTACGGGTATTATCTGTTGAAAATAGCAGTGTTATAATACCTATGTATAATGATAAAGCGGGAAATTAGTATACTAGTACTCATTAATTCTAATTTGATTTCCTACAAGATTGCCATGTGGTTAAATTTAATTCATAAAAATAACAGTTACCGTACAGTAAATACATACTATCAGAAGAAATGAAGATTACATAAGAAGAAACTATTATTTCAGAATTATAACAGCTTTAAGCCAAGTTCCATGCTGTATCAAATTTGAAGTGCTACCAATACATGACCTCATGCAAAGATAAAAGAACTCTTACAGTACCACAAATGCAGAAATGTCAGGTATTTTAAGAGTAATTTTAAGTGGATGTAGGACACAAAAGGACAGAAAAAAAACAGAAATCCATTAAAACACTGTCTTATCAATAATATGAATCACGATTACCTGATATTTCTGTAGCAATACACAATTAAAATTACTTTATATTTCATGTAAGAACAATTACATGAACTTCGACCCAAAAGGATTTACATGTTAAATCAGAACACATTGTACTTTTACTATGTCATGTAAAGCTACTTTATAGACATGACCAAGGTTAAAATAAAAAATAAAATAAAAAAGAAGACTATAGTTTGACAACAAAACAAAATAAGCAAGGAAAATTATTTCTGAAGTTTCTGAAACTGATCATAACAAAAGAAATTAAGAACATCATTTGAAAAGCAATTAACTCAATAAAATAACAAATAACATGCACTGTGCCACAGCATGTTATCCATTAAGCTTTACAGTGAAAACTTTGAGTATTCACAGATTTCAATAGCACAATTGCATCACATACACATTTACCAGCAAAATCTAGGCTAATTCTTTTGCTGCCAGTATTTAATTTCTTAACAACAGAGGGATGGGGTATGTTAACTTTTATATAGTTTGTCATTTACTAATATAATCATTAGGGAATGGATTTCTAGGTGCTAAAAACAAATTATTTAGAACTTTATAAACAGGACTTTAGGTTTTTATATGGTAATGATTTTAATTTTACCAAATACCTCATTTAAAATTAAATTTTATGAACAGGGATATTAATTAACTTAATGAAAAAATACAACTTATCCGATGAAACAATGCACCACCATATGTATGTCAATGTCCTAGACTATGTGTCGTACTTCCTCCTTTTGTCTCAACCAGCTGCTTGTGCATGGAAGAGCTTTTCAAATCGCATGCCATTAATGGTACAATTAAAGATTAAAAAATACAATAGAAACATAAAATTATATATATATATATATAAAATTATAATTATAAAATTATATTATTTAATAATTGCTAAATTGCATAGGTAAATGAAATGAAATATTGATTTACTTTTTTCTGGAATGGCTAGCAGAAAAAACTTTCTTGCTGAAAGAGAAGTCCTTAAAACTTCCAATCCACTCTCTAAGAAGCAGGGCCGTAGCAAGGTCCTTCTGCGCCCTTGGCGAGTTTGACAAATCTGCGCCCTCCAATACTGGGGGTTCTGAACAATTTTTTTAAATTTCTGTAAAATTGGTTATTATTTTAATATAAAAACACTGTTATTATCAAAGAAAACCTAAACCTTAATTTGAAAATGAACTAAGTGTTGGACTTTCAAGGTACTAAAACCTTATTTTCAGATGACTGAACTACTTAAAAAGATAATTAAATCATAAAATCTAGTATCAAAAGTAAATTACATAATAGCCCTGAGGTCTACTAAAATGTTTAACACATTAATATAGGTAAAAGTATTCTTTTCGAATAGTTGAATCACTTTCATCTCAATAATAACTTACATTTTAATTTTTATTATTATATCATTCCATACTGTTCATGATTTATGTTATCATACTCTGTCAATAAAAAACGTGTTAATTAAAGAACGTTGCATGACTGCTTTTTGTTTGTAGACAATCGGCATAATACTACAGGTAGTTCACGTGCAGTAATTTTTAATAACCTGAAAGATTCTTCCATTAACGTGGAATTTTTATTGCTTGATAAATTGCGCCAGTCAAAAAAAGGGGGGATTTTTCATGGTTAATTTTGCGCCCTCTGTACCTGTGCCCTTGGCAGGGGCCCACCACGCCACCGCCTAGCTACAGCCCTGCTAAGAAGAATAAATTTTGACAATTTACTCTTCGGTACTTTCAAGAACACAATATACAAAGCATGAGTAAATCAAGCTGAATTACAACTCATGGCTTGAGCACAATAAAAAAGCATGGAAAATGGCAAAAGGATTTAAGGAATGACCATGCCAATAAAGCGACAATTCTGTGACAATTAACTTCTTCTTTGTCTAGAGGTAAATATTTCAAATTTCTTTCAGTGCGTAATTTTCATTGAAACTACCTACAAAAATAACAATCCAAGATGGTGGCATTATTCTGGAGCAAAAGTATAATGATGTAAAAAAAGCAGGGACTTTGTAAACAAATTGCTAAAGATGTCTTGGGTAGAAGTGTGTTCTTAAGCATTTTTAGGTTTTTAGGGCTCATTTAGGCACCTTTAGGTCTAAAGGAACCAATTAGGAGTTTTAGGTCCTATAGGATTTCATTAGATGAGTCCTATGTACGTGACACGTTATCTTGAATAACAAATGTCTGGGTTGTTTTAAACAAAATAGGTATGAACTAGAAATCCTTTCCCTAATAAACACTTTCTTTTACTTTCAGATTTTTGAATATTCAGAAAATAATTAAATACAATGTTAGAAGTCTGGATGTCACTATGCTATGACACAAAATAATTATGCTTACTGACTTATATCTGTTAGTCCACAGCAACAATGTAAATTATAAGTAATCATATTACTCAAATTATTTAATAAAATAAGTACTGTTAAAAGACAAATTATTTTTTTATATATAAAATACTGATATAATTTCTCAAAAACAAAAAAATTCTAATATGAAATGAAGTATAAAAAAGTGAAATCATGGTATGTTTCATACATTTAACATATTTAAATGCTCTGAAGTTATATCTAAAAAGAATAGTAGAAGAGGCTATAATTCCTTAGTTCAGGGATTGGCAACCTTTTCATGGGAATGGGCTGCACTAACAGGGAGTGGAAGAGACATGGGCCACATAGAATATACTCTTAGAGTAAAAATTAAAAATAAACTATTACAGATATCCTACAGTATGGCAATCCTCCTGCATTATTCATCACAAGCTGTCAAGAATTTACAGAAGTTTTTTGAGTATTCTAAGAATTAACATTTAAGTATTAGGACCTTCAGCAAGTACAAGGGTTGGAGCATATATCATGGCAACAGGGTTGGAAAAAAACATGTCTTTTTAAAAAGAACAAAAAAACCTTTTTTTTTTGTTTAAAACATGTTTTTTTTTGTTTAAAACTTTTTTTATGTGAACAACAATGTTGGTTGTTTTAAACGTGTTTTTTAAAAAGTTTTTTATGTTTACAACAATGTTGTAATGTTGTAATGTTGTTTAAATTGTTCATTTTGTTTAAAACAACCATTTCAATGTATAGGGCCTATTATATATATTATATAAAATGATTTAAACAAACTTAAAAAAACACAAGCACTTGTTTTAAACACTTGTTTTAAACGTTTTGTTTTAAACATTCCAACCCTGCAGGGCAACAATTTTTTTTAAAGTAAGGTGAGGGTACAATGAGATGTAGTAAGCCACGGGAGAGTGTGGCATCTCTAGTATATGGACACATTATTTTGTAGCACTATGATATACAACTATACGAAAAGAGGCGATGATAATTTAGTAGAATAGATATAACAAGATGTAAACAGCATTCTTATTTCAAAATAGTCACTATTTGCAGAAAAAATGTCAGAGAATACCACGAGGAACTGATGGAAACTTTGGGGAATAATGCCCATCTGTACCGAATCTTAAGGGATCATGGAGTGACTTTCATGTTTCCAACTACCGCAATACATTAGAGTGGCACAATGCAATCACGTATGGATGTTTATGGGTGTCTGTTTCCTTCATTATCTTACATCTAGTACCCATAACCTGTATTATATATACATTCTACACCCTGCCCTTTAGTTTTTATATGTGTGTTCCCTATTACAAGCCATGAAGGTCCAGAGGGTTCCAGGACATTGAAGCTCCCAGATTTTAGACAATCGGCACTTAAAGGTGGTAAGGTTGTCAGCCTTACGCACCGGCCACCTTTATCCCCAGATTGCTCCTGGTACTCATTTATGTTAGAGGCTGATCGACCCCAGGGTCATAGTGCCACCAGAAAGATAGGCCATTTGAAAAACTCTAACGATCTCAGTGGGGATCAAACCCGTGACCTTCCGGTTTGTAGCGCAGCGAATTTTTATATGGTATTTCAAAATTTTTAAATAGTTCTACATTTTCAAAAGACAAAAATAGTTGACATGACCTATGTCGCATACCTCGTATACATGTGCTGGCCAATAGCAACAGGAGAGGATGATTATCGGGGATGTGTCAGATCAACGGCAAAGATGGATGTCATAGAGAAAGATGTTTAAGTGTGCCTTTATGTGCTTCTCTATAACGTTCACCTTCCCCATTGACTGGACACCATCTACAATCGTTGTCTTGTGCCTTTGCTATTGGCCAGCAATAGTCTGCTCCAGCCTATACCGTATTTACTTGTGTAATAGATACCCCCACATAATGTACACACCCCAAATTTTTGCATTAAAAAATAAAAAATAAAATTTCCCCACATAATAGTCGCATCTAATTTCTAACAAAAAATTGTTTTAACAATATCTGAAATCATAAGATTGAACAGCCTGCATATTTTTAAATTCAAGTTTTTGAACAATAATGCATGGAAACAGTAAAGCAATTGCTCAAAATAACATTCAAAGATTGCCGATTAATACCTCAGTATGCAGCAGACAGTTGTGTTAATTAATAAACTTGTGTTTGGACAATGGATGAGAACCAACCGAAATATTCAAGTTATACAGTGAGTTTTAGGCTGAAAGTTATCAAATTTGCAGAAGAACTTGGTAACACAGCCACTGGATGAGAATTTTACAGTGCCCGAGCGTAATATGTGTGATGTTTCTCCTTGGTTTATGCAACTGCTTTCTATCGTCATGTGTGTGACAGAACATATTAGTCATGGGCGATATGCTGATATATATCGATACGTATGCTATCCATAGTTAGTTGGCATGACATATTTTAAGAATTTCTTATATCAGTGTATACGAGTTTGAATTAAGGTTAAGTATGTTCTTCCACAAACCCTGCTTAATGAATCGATCTGGAGCTTAACTCGGAGACAGATTACAAAAATAACTTATTTTGCTAATAACATAATTGCAATTAACTTATCACTGATTAAATAAAAGCATTCTGGCACTTTGTTATATCAGTTTACCTGATTTTATTATTTTTGCATTGACTTCCTTTTAATTTATTGATTTTGAAAGGGGAATTTATTGTTTTATGAATATACTGTATACAAACAGAGATGGAAATGCCATTTGTCATTCTTGGTCAATTGGCTTTCTCTTCCTGACTGCTTTGTTTCAAGCTCAATACACATGAGGTTGGGCAAGACAATATTACAAGGAGAAGTAGCTCTTGTCATGGATGGAAGAAAACTGTTATTTCTTGTCTGATATCTTGTGTTAAGTTCTTACATAACTTAAACCTATGGTATTACAACATACGTATGAAGCGAAGTAATAACATGAAATATGCAAAATTTTTTCAGAAGACATCAAAGGAGAATTATTCCAAAACAAAAGTCTTCATTTTAGTTTATGGCCAGTGGGCAGGATGAAAATATAAGGGAACCCATAATGCCCATGGGCCATAGGTTGCCAACCCCTGCTTTAGTTTATTAATACAATTGCAGCTTTGCAGTTAAATAATCAAGATAGTTTTGTACGAAAAACTAGAACCAATAATTTTGAACTAAGAAAAATTAAAAAATTAATAGAAAATAATATTTATTGCAAACAAGTTTCATACGTTTAAAATTCAGCTTCTTTCAACTAGCATAAATTCTTCAAGAAGACGTTAATTAACTTTGGAATCTCAATAATTGTAAGGTATGACATCTGTTAATTTATTAATGTGTTAAGTCTTGGCTTTGAAACCATTGCTCTACTTTTGAATCATATGTGGAAATTAAATAACAGAGCACCTCAGCTCTAAAATCTTGTGAAATATGAATTAGGATAATGAAATATGCTAGTATATGAGTCAGATTTTGAGATTTCTATAAACTTTCCAACACTTACCATGGGTGTGAACTCGCATACAGCTTGCAGTTATGTCTGTTGTAACCGTGAAGTAAGGGAGCCAGAGGTCTTCAATATGTGTATCTCCAAATGTACTGAAGATGGTCTGGTTAAAATCACGACCAGAAAACATGGACGTTATCGGATATGTTAAGTCAAGAAGCTGCCTCCACCACTGAGTCAGTTTCTGAAATAACAATAAACTAATTTCAATCACAGTACAAAATCTTCACAGCCATCCATCACATCTGATCTGATAATCTTAGGTCTATTACCAAACACGCTAACCTTAAGCTTTAATAGTCTGTACATCTGACCCTGCCAGGGCAATCCGACCATAACTTGAAAAATAAATTTTCTAATTTTAATGGATTCAATTTCAGTACAAAATTCTGAGCTTGAACATTCTAAACCCCCCCTAAAAATAAAAATAAAATAATAATAAAAAAAAATATAAAAAAAACTCTAGTTAAAAAATTAATGTTTTCATGACCTTCAAAACTTCATTCTTCAAAAAGTATAATTTATGGCAATTGATCTCCAAAGAACTTTTCCATGTTTCAAAGTTCATGCTCAAAGTTTTTTGCACACTAACAGAATGTCCAACTACATTACTACAGCATAGGAAGTATTTCTGTTGCTCATATGTAATGCTTTTTCACGAAAAGTATCAAAGAAAACTTAAGGGACCAATTTTCATTGTGATGGGTTTCTAAAATTGCAGATCTTTTCAAAATGAAAAAACTATGTTAGGCAATGCTGTCTTTATGTTTGTTGTGGTCAGATATTGTAATTTAAGAATGAAACCAATGGCGTTGAAATCTAAAATTCAAAATTTTACACTCTGACAGACGTTTTCTAGTGTTGTGCAGAAACATGTTTACCAACTTATGGGTGGGTTTCCCAGACATGGTCACATATAATGCAAGTAGAAACTGACAATATTTTTTTTTTAATTAAAATTAAAAAAATAAATAAATAAATTAAAAAAAAAAAAAACATTATTTTGGTCACCTATGTCTTCATGAACGTTTGATGAGTTTGGATATGGGTATAACACACAAAAAAAAAGCAAGATAGAAGATAGATTTGGGAGAAATAAGCTACATACCTGTGACCACTCACGAGCCTTTTGAGTCATGGTGGTGATGTTTTTCTCTGCACACCACAGTGCACCCATGAAGGCACCTATGCTTACACCGCCCACCATGTCAATTGGTATCCCAGCCTCCTGAAATGGATTGTGAAGGTATTAAGTAATAAAAGATTTAAGACAACAATGACAAAAATAATAGTAAAAGCAGTAGTATTAATAAACGACGATGATAATAATGATAACAATAACAATGATGAAGATGTTGATAATGATGACTTTGATGATGATAATAACAACAGCAGCAACCAACGGTTTAAGAGTTTCCAATGATCAATAATTTTCTAATTTCAATATTAAATCTTACAAAGTACCAATAAATTCTTTAAAAAGTGAGATTTTACCATATTTTAAAGGGGATGGTCGAAGTAAAGAACCCCATAATGACAACAATAGCACTTAACCACCTGACCACTGACAACTTGACCAACAATGACATCACCGTAATACAGCAGGCATGTGATGTTTTGCAAGTATTCAAGGACTGCACCGAAAAGATGAGCAGTGAGAATCATATCACTGTCTCTGAAATAATTTTGCTACAAAGTGGATTGAAAAAGTGATGCTCCGAATTTCAAAAAAGGGATGACACTGTTGGTGAAGTTGATAGGTTCAAGAACCTGATGGAGGCAATAGACAAGAGAATGACACCTCAGATCCCTGTTTCAAAATGAGGGGATTTTCCCAAAACAAATTTACTGATAGGACAAAACAAGTGTGAGAAGTATTTGAGTATTTATTTATTCACTTAAAGGTCCCAATGAGCCAAGTGGCTTGCAAATAGGGACAGTTAAAGTACAAAAATAGGCAGTGTGGGAAATACAATAAATGGGTAGAGAGTATACATTACAAAAGAGTACAATCAATAATACACATCATAAAACACATACAAAGATAAAAAATAATTAATGAAATATATAAGTTAGGAATGTAATAGGCTAGTATAAATAATTATAACCAATAATCTTATGAGCTAATAATGATAAAAAAGGATGTAGATCCCGAAAAGGATCTAAACTTGATATATTAGTTACAGATAGGATTAGATAATATCATTGTAATATTCACTCATAAGGTATACCTTAAGTTGTTTCTTGAAAGTTTTTAATTTAGAAATATTCTTAATATTGGCAGGTAGTTTATTATAATATTTGGCCATAATATTGAGTAAACTATTTGAGCCATATCTAGAGGTTTCAACAGTGTTTAAAGCAAGGTTATTAAGACCTCTGGTATTATAGTTATGTATGTCACTAAATTGTAGTAAGATAATATTGCTATGGAATAATATGCTGAAATTACTACATCGACGCCAACCTTGCCATTACCCATGCAGACTGCACAAAAGTTGGCAATTTGGGAAGACTTTGTCCAAATGGTTGAACAATGAGTGCAAAATTCCTCACACCAAAGGTTACAGCTATAACCGAACTGGATTTGTTACTTTGTGACCATTTGGTCCTGAGGGCAACAAATCAGCTTGCTTGGTGGTTTGAGAGACGGGTATTATATCCAGCGCTCTTCCAGTTAGCTAATTCATGGCACGGAAGTTGTAAGAATGCAGAGATTTCTTACAATTATTTATATATTGATTACTTTGATTGCCAAGAGATTGTGTGACAGATTGTCATTAATGCTACTTAATAATGTTTTTTCTTGTTATCCAAGTAACTCTTATTCCGGAACTTAACCTCTTTCTTTGTAAGGTCAAGTCCTCAAATTCTCACAGCATTAAAACCATTATGTTAAGTGTCCTGACATCATGTGAATTTGTACAGTAACATTTACACTCTTTCTGAAAGTGAAATAGATACACAAAAATCATTCACATATGGATTAAATTCTGTTTTTGGGAATTACTCATATCTTTATTAAGTAGGCTATGAAAATAACTCTAATTGCAGATTTTATCTATTTCCTTTGTTGTAGTGTACTGAGAGATTAATTTTCATGACCTACTTAACAAAATTAGGAATCATTCCTAAAGAGAGAACTTAACCGCATATGCCAATAGACTTATGTGCCACACTGTATCTACTAGAATTGTTTTGTTTCTTTGTTATTATTAATGCCCTACCTGAATTGATTTTATCATGCCAACATGCGCTGCTCCTCTGGCACCTCCACCTCCCAGAACAAGACCTACAGATGTGCCTGTCAGCCATCTTGCTAGACGAGAGAAATCTGAGTGGATACTTGGCTCAGACATTAGCACTTTGATATACAGTTCATTCTGTTAAAGAATAAAAATGTATGCATTAATCTAAATATATATGTTTATAGATGTATGTACACACTCTAAGCAGAAAAGCTATAAATACCGTATACAAACCCATTCTTTAGATTATATTGTTCACAAACCTTTTTAACAAAAACTTAAAAATTCAAAAAGAAATTTTAAAAGAAATTTAAGAGGACAAACAAAATATGTTCATTTCCTCGAAGTGATTCTCAGGTAACGCTAAGAACCGTGCAAAATACTACTTTACCTGTAGGAAGGACAGGCAACGAACTAGTATATAAATACGATATAAACTCAGAAAATTCCTTTGCTGCGCTATATATAAAAATGTGGAAAGTGCAAGAAACTAAAATTACAAAACATGTGATTCTTTCTCCGCCTTTATGGTGATTATTTATTTTAGTGCAAAAAATTTCCTCATTGCTGTTTTCTAGTGTTGTGTTGGCAACAGGGGGAAAAAAAAACTACTCCACATCCTCTGCCTAAACGTATGTAACTTATAATCAAATAAGACATTTGTAATACATGCAATATGACCATATCACTTCTTCTCTGGAAGCATTAAACTGGCTTCAACTCCACACACGCTATGATTTTCACTGTGTTCTGCTTCTCTAACAAATTCTAGAATCCTCGACACTTTTCTATTTATCATCATGCTTTAATAAGCTTGCTTCTCATCATAATTTCCACACCCAATCATGATATGACTTAACACCATCATTATAATATCACTGAAATCTTAAAATTTTAAAACAAAATCAAACCACTTTAACAGATCTCTAATAAAGTCACGTAAGAAAAAGTGGTAAATTTCAAACTTACTGGTAAGTTAAAGACTACTTACTATTCTGTACTGAGATCTCCTGTTAAACATTCTTTTGCCGCACTGTATATGATGATGAGTGGACACCCAACTCCTATTGTTTAACCAAGCCACTGTATTCTTGGGTTTTTCACTACCTTCTCGATGCAGCAGAACAAGTTCTTTATGAGTACGTATTGCCAGTCGCTCAACTTCCTTCTCAATCTAAATAATGCAAGCAGTTTTTATTAGAATCCATTTTTCTGTCAATCAACAAGATAAAAAAGAAAAGAAAGAAAAAACTATTTTTTTTCAGTGAGTATCACATTTAGGCATTTTATACAGTGAAATAAATCAATACTGCATTAAAAGTCAATCTCTCTCAGCCAGGATGTATACAATTTCAGTACTCTTAACTATCTCGCTCAAGAATTTTAGATTTTGCAGCTTAGAATGCACCAAATTATAACTATGTGTTTAGATTCTTCTTTTGTCTTGGCTAATGTCCAAGGTTTAATTCAATTTGTACTTCACTTGTCCATCGACTAAGCAAGGTGTGATTTACATATAGACAGAGAGAAGCTAACTTATAAGAATCTAAAAACCCAAGGTATACTCATGACTAGGGGGCGAATTTCTATAACATGTCATATTTTTCCCCTTTGCATTATTTCAGGTTTCCGACTAATTTAAACCCGATTCCAAGCATCCTGGTGAAAATGGAACGGCTTTTATTGTGCATATAACTGCATATTTAGGAAAGTTTCAGCTATTGTAGCATATTTAGTATGAATATGCATATTTTGGTCATATTTTTGGCATAATTGTGTGCATATTAAAGAAATTTTGAAGTTTCATATATTTTGTAAATTTTGCCTTATAATGATACTTTTTGAGAATTTACAGATGTTTTAAATAATTAACATAATATTTTAATAAAATGAATTGTAATGAAACTTAAAAAAATATATACAGAATGTGTAAGTAGTAAAGTCATATTTTAAATTTTATTGGTCATATTTCAATGTTTTTTAGGTCATAAATGCATGCATATATCCTACTTTTTAGGTCATAGAAATCTGCCCCCTACTCTTGACAGTACATTTCCATACTATCCAGCCTAGTTACTTTGCACCAGTGGAAGGAAATTGCGTAGTGGAGGGGTGGGTGCTAAAAAGGAAAAAGTCACAAGGACATTTTCAAAAACTAAAAACTGTTAATTAATACGGTTACTGATGGGCTGAATTGAATAATTTTAATAATCTGTTTTTGAGTAATATGAAGAATGGAATGACTATTCAAATAAAAAAGTTATTGGATGGATACGAGATCTGAGAAGTGAGAACTTGCCAGCTATTCAAACTACTGCTATTTGTTTCCACAATGGGTGTGTATTCCCCACACTACGCACCACAAACCAATAGGAGATAGCTTCATGCAGTGTTGTCAGTGTTGTATTCGCATTCTACTATAAGCGTTCACAAAGTAAAGATCCGTAAGATAAGCACTCTGGCTCATCTACTGTGTGCTCTTGTTTTAAGAATCAGAAGTCTGGCAACACTGACCTGCATGCATTTTTGCCTGCAAAACTTATACCACGTGAGAATACTATAGGAGAAAAATTCCTAAGACACTGGGACTTGAACCCAGGACCTTTGGCTATTCACACCAATGCTCTACCAACTGAGCTAAGCTGGAGTTCAATTCACAGCGCCAGATGGAACCTCTCTCCTATGACTGATTGCGCTCATAGTCTACCTCACAGACAGACAAGTTATGTCATATGCAGTACTATGAGGCACACTAAGTAGTGATTTTTGTGACCAGGATCCCACTGTTATTGTACAGTTAACAGAGACAATAATCTGTGGTTCATGAATGCTTATATATCTACCTTGAATGTTAATTATACCACGTGTTGAAAGATGAACTTATCCGAAGTGATATGACTACAGGCAGTCTGGTGTTCTCGTTACTTGTTCTCATTTGTCACTTCTCAGGCATTAAATCATTTGAATAGTTTTATATGATTCTCGATATCTCAAGAACATTCAAGAATTGAATAGTTCCAATTTTTTTTTATTCGATTACTCCCATCACTGATTATATGCTACTCATGTCATAATCAGGGCTTGGACTTTGATGACATGTCATCTTTTAACTGATACATCATGGATGTTGCTTACTAGTGCAGATATTCTGATCATGACTCCTACATTATAAAAATGGTTCTTTTCAGGGTCATTTTTTCCAATTCTGTATTTTTAGGTCTTTTTTAGAATTTAATGTAATTATTTGGTAATTTTATGGCCATTTTACGTTCTTTTTCCACATTTCGTATTTTTAAGTAATTTTTACAAATATAAAGTCATTATTTTCTCATTTCGTGTTGTTTCTTGCATTATATGGAGTTTTAATGCATTTACTTGCATTGAATATTATTGGAACTCTAAATAAGCATAAATAAATAAATAGTGTTATAATTTTAATTTGGGTATAGAAAAGACGGTGTTTGCTGTTTGCATTTAACCGTATGTACCATTAATGAATTAAAAGTCTATAATAATTGAACAACAACATAAATGTAGAATACATACAAATCTGATGATTAAACTAGTATTTTCATGAAAAAAAATTTGGGTCTATTTTTTTGGGGTCATTCCTTTGTATTTTTGCAGTCATTTTATAGCTCATTTTTTAAGTATTTTAGGTCATTAGAATCCGGGTCCTAGTCATAATATATGAATTAAGTACAATTTGGAGCATCATGACAAACTGGTTTATGACGTCAGTACTGAACAAACATAATTAACAGCTCCGATAATTCTTGCGGGAATACATAGTGAAGTGGTTAAATTAAAACAACACACTTAGCACAGCGCAGAAAAATGGTTTCAGCTCTGATTTAGTTCACCAGAGAATTAGAAAATTTAAAAAACAGAAACAAATTGAGAATCAGAGCACCCTGAGGTGCATCAAGGAGGTCTCGGTAATCAAGAAGTTCACTTATCACCCCAAATTCCATCACAAATTCAAAAAAGTATTCAAAGAGGTGAACATTAAATTGGCTCCTTCTAACCAATATAGCATAAGAAATCTACTAAAATCAGAACAAAGGGACAAAATTCCTCCCAACAAGAATTCGGGCATCTATGAAATAAAATGCAAGGACTGTGACAAATCATATATTGGCAAAACAAAGAGAAATTTAACTGTCAGGTACAAAGAGCATTTAAGAAATATTAGGTACAAGCAATTAGATAAATCAGCGGTGGCCCACCATTACTGGACTGAAAAACATGAATTTGACGACATAAGATTATTAAAATGTGTAAATAAACCGGTGGACCTGAGTGTATGGGAAAGAATTTATATCCAAAGGAACAAGAACAATTTAGTTAATTTTGACATACCAAATGAAAACGACTTGATCGCAAGATGGATCCTTCCTACAGAGCCATCTATCAGCAATCCAGAGAAACCGGCAGTGTCCATCTGATGATGCAAGCTATAGCTTGTGAAACGCATTATGGGTAATTATCTACTTAATAAGTGAAGTTGAGTGATAAAAATAAGTGTGTTGTTTTAATAATTAACAGCTGATTACCTTTCCAATGCCAGGTCCTTTGTCAAACAATCCCACAATCAATATGCAATCAGCTTGACGGACACAGCGTTGAGTCCAAGGTGTTAAACTCATATCACATTGATAAAGTGCTATTTTATGTTGGTCTTCTTGTTGGGCTAGCCACGATGTAAGACGATATTCATTATTTGGGTCTAGTATAGAAGGTCCTAATGATTTTCTGATTACATCAGATGTTAGTCGAAGAGTAGAGCCTGTAATGCAATATCAATATATAAACAATCTGTGAGTGGGGGACTTACGAGGGACGTCCACAAAGTAAGCTTCTCTGGGGCTGTTTACAGAAACAAAACACAATTTCATGCAAATATTTATTGCAACAGATACTGCAATTATTCAGCTATTTTTCAACATATTCACCATCGAAATTGAGACGTTTGTCATACCATTGGACCAACTTTTGAATACCTGTGTTGTAGAAGTCTGCCGCCAAGGATTTGAACCACTGTGTGACAACCATCTCTGATCCTCTGACATTTCGTGAGGTGTAAGAAAAGATGGAAATCACTGGGAGAGTGTCCGGGGTGTATGATGGATGTTGAAACACCTCCCAGCCAAACTTTTGTACGAGACGTGCTGGGAAGTGTTTAAACATCCACCTACAGCCTGCACCTTGCTCCCAGTGATTTTAATCTTTTCCTACCCCTTGGGAAATGACAGAGAAACAGAGGTAGCTGTCATACAGTGGTTCAGATCCCAGGCAGCAGACTTCTACAACACGTGTTCAAAGGTTGGTCCCACGGTAAGACAGATGTTTCAATTCCGGTGGCAAATTTGTTGAAAAATAGCTGAATACTTACTGTATCTGTTGCAATGAATATTTCCAAGAAATTTTGTTTTGTTTCTGCAAATGGCATCAGGGAATCTTACTTTGTGGATGGCCCTTCTATCAAATGTTTATGAATAAAGTGCTGTGCTATATTCTAGACAAACAATGTACAATTCAGCTGTATGCAACTAAGCTTAAGCCAGGTAGATTGTAGTCTTCTGCTTTCAGAGAAAATGCACTATTGAATGTTTGGTTTAAAATACATTAAATTAAATACTGGACAAACATTTTAAAAAATCAATACGAATCCAGTTAATGAATCCATTATCTGCTCTCATTTTTGGAGGTGATCAGCCATCACTCACACAATATTATTTCACTACTTTTATTATTCCTCATATTCTACCTTGTGTAACTTAAATTCAGGGGGGGTGCAAGGAAATGAAAATTTTAATTGATGTAAAATGCACGGATGTCAGTTTAGCATACTTTTCAGTTTTACGTACACATCTGAAATCCCCCTGCTCAAATCCCATACATCAAAATACAAAGATACATTTTGACATTTCTATTACCTAAGATCTTTTCACTATTATTTACCACAAATGTAAGTGTTAAAAATGAATAATTGCCTTTTACATCTTTATTTCATTAATAAGTATTTATTAAGTATATATTAATATATTATTTAAATCTTTTTCCTAGCTGTTTTGGCAAAAACAATTATTGATAAAAGGATCGATACTGAGATATTACAATATGGCGGCTGCATGGAGAAACAAGCTTCTCCAAGCATAGCTCGGAGCATCGTGTCATATCTACTGTATAATCTAGCATTTTTGAAATTTAAACCTGTGTTCTTCTAATATGAAAGCAAAAGGTAAGGAAAAATGGGTTGTGGAAGGCTATTACCACATTATTTATTGTAGAATGATAATGATTTTATTTCAACTGGCTAAACTGGAAGAGTCATTGGTTTTGAAAAGATTTACTCATTTCAGGATAATATACTTTTCAGAATAAAGTATAAGTAACATGTTTTCTTTTGTTCTTTATACTGAGATATCACTGTACCTATCCTTATTAATAGCCATGAGAAGTAAGTAGTACACAGCCTGGTGAACACAGCTGGCTCTTGGGAATGAGCATGGAAGTAAATGACTGACGCTTAGTAATTGGAACTTGGACAGTTTCATTCTGATTGAGGGTATGCTGCAGGCAAATTGTGAATTCAGTACTTTTTTTTTTTTTTTTGCATAATGCCAGCAAATTATTAATGAAACCTCCATTCTGCAATTTTACTGTTACCATTCAGACATATTAAAAAAAGGCAAAATGGAGTCAGTCAAATTGTTAAAAAAAAAAAAAAAAAAAGTTATCTCTATTTAAAACATATATTGAATCTACGTAACAATGACACATATCGAGTCTACCCACAATGCATTATCGCCTTTTCATCACTTTGTTTTGTTCTGTAAGAGAGTACATGTTAAAATCAAATAAAACAATGTTAGCGATGTAATGGAACTTCAGAAGAACTATTTCAATTCAAGTGACAGTTACATAGTGCTGCTAGTAATCAATCTTTGAAGAAACTGTGGACCTCCGCCTGTACTGATCAAGTTGTTAAGCTACTAAAAAATGCTAAATTAAAAATGGCCTCAATTAATTCTAGATACCGGTATGAAATTGTTTTCCTGTAAAACTTGCTGACTCCATTCCAGCTTTTTTTAAAATGACTGAAGTGAAAGGGATGTTTCATTAATAATTTGCCAGCATTTTGTAAAAAGATTGAATTTACAATTAGCCTGTGGCATATACATTAAACAATACCAAAATATATAAAGAAAAAAGAAGAAAAAATAATTTCAATGAAAAAAAAGCAATCTATAAAAAATCTTAAGTGGAATAGCCTACTTACATATTGCACACAATGAGTGATATAATTCATACGTAAATGCCGTCAAAGGAACATCATCTGATATAGGAACTATGGCCACAGTTGAAAAGTTGACTTGGGATGGTGGTGTATCAACAGTTCGTCTGAGACTTGGCTGTTGCCATGAACCTGAAAATTAACAAAATTTATACATATTAAAGTTTTAAACCATTTATACAGCAAAAAGAAAGTATTTCAATAGATGATTTATACAGCTTAAGTCTGCATGCAGTTACAAACGACAGTCTATTTATATGTTCTCTTTTTTTTTATAGCACGGGAATTAAAATATGTAAAAACAAGAAAACTAAAGTAATTTTTTACCACAAGATAAGAACAGCTCATTACTGAGTAAATCAATTAAAAATTCAAATCATATCTTTTCAAAGATATAAAACAGTGCTCTCAAATATGATGGGCAGTTAGATTTTGGCCTTGGACAGTTCTAATTGTATATATGAAATATTTCTTATGATGTAGCTTAAGAATATACAGGATGATGGAAATGTTACTTGAAATAGCTACATAAACAGTTTATATTACTAACAAATGGATGTATGTGGCATCATGTCAAAACCTACCCTCAAATTTACCACACTGATAGATCTTAGACAGACACATGCAAAAAATTAGATTCTTAAATGAACGATGAAAATTGGCTTGTATTGTTATATAACGAAACAACGGAGGGCACTAGTACAGCTCTTTTGAGCTGGGAACACTGGTAAGCAGAAAGGAGTTTGGTAGAGGGACCAGCAAGGAAGAGCTATGACATTACTCATAATTTTTTTTTAAATATTAATATTAATATTAATAATAATAATAATAATAATAAGTAAATAATTTACTGCTACAAATTACAGTGAATTCGAACGCTGCAGGGTTTCAAATTTACGAGATTCACAATTAATTTTCATGCATTTGATTTTAATTTCAGCAGCCAATATGTTTTGCATGTGTCTATTTGCAATGAAGACTTGCGGATTTGCTAAATTTAAGAGTAGTACATTTTGACATGACAACATGTAAAGTTTCCTTGCAAGTAGTGGACAGGAAAACAAATTCTACTTTTGTGCTGCTCAAAATTATGTGATATTGGTATGTAACAAACAAACTGTATAACATTTTAATTTAAACAGAAGAAGCCCAGCTTTTAAACAAATGAGAAGTTTCAAGGTAGACAGATAAAGTTCAGGAGCAAAATTATTACTAATCCAGAAAAACAATCAAACAAAAACAGAATTAAAGATGTTAATATGAAAGAGAAGAAATATAAGTCTTTTTAAATAACTTTTCACAAACCTCAAAAAACAAAGCTAAAATGAGATTCCAAGTTACATAAAGAAAGCATGAATAAGAAATAACAGTGCAAGCAAATGGGAAGTCATAGCGTTAATTATATGATTAGCAGCAAATAGGACACAGGCTGAAGCTATGAAACTAATTAATATGCTAAAGTGTCTGAGAAATTTTGGCAGCTCTCCAATAACAAACTTACTATGGGACTGAAACTGAGAATGGGAGCAGTGGGTACCAAAATATTGGAAAGTAAAACCTAGTAAGTTAAGTTCATATCTAGTTTCAACTTTGTAATATTTCTAGAGTGATAGGGAAAAAGTGAATAAGTCAAATTCCAAAGTTCAGGAATGACAAAAAAAACAATTTATTTCCACAGCATTGTTACACTATTTAGTTCAGTACACCAGATAATTTTACACAGTATCTTATACTATGTAAAAATATCTGGGTGGACTGACCTAAATATTGTAAAAATGCTGTGAAAATAAATTGTTACTTGTCCCTCCTAAAACTTTGGTATTTTGACTTATTCGCTTTTTCCCTATCACTCTAGATTTGTTTCCTTCATCGCCAGCCAACCTATAGTAACCAGGATATCAGAACTCAGTCTGAAGCAGCGTTAAGGTGGATGGCCATATCATTGTACTAATATACTAATTGTGGAATCTGTCCGCGAATAAATGACTGCAGTTATGTATAATCAAAGCCTTCTTTATTCAACAGCAATAATTAGGGGTGCTGTTCGAGGTGTATGAAGTGCGTCCCTGCACAAGGTCTCACGTTTTCAGGAGTCTCGCATTTTCATAAGAAAAAAAGATTACCTGACATATTCGTCCGTTACAAATAATAACGTAGATCTGTCGCTTATCTGTGGTGAAGTATAAAGCTTCATGGTAACAGGTCAGAGTTGCATTACTGCAAACTGGGGGTTTAGCCTACAAATGCTACTTAGCCTACAAATGAAAGTATTTCAACAATGAAAACTGTACCAAAATTATATTGGTTTGACATTCTGACCTATAAATTTGTTCAACGTCCACAGGAGCGTGCCATGAGTTGAAAATGGTAGTGATGATGCTGAAGCTAGTACAGGTAAACTATATCAAAAGTGAAGTTTAGTGTTAATTTCAACTCGCTATATAATTGTAACGAAAACTGTGTTTTTATGGCATGTCTAACAACGAAATTTACATTTTTATGATACAGTAGTCTCGCAAACTCGGCACTCGATAATCCGGCAGTTCGGATTACTCGGCAACCATGATGCAAGTAACAAACAATATTCTTTGGCAATAAATAGGTAAACTATTTTGTTGTAATATATTGACACATATACTTTTTGTTTCACAGAAGAGAAACCATGTTCGGATTTACATGTTTTATAAAGATTTTTAACGGAGTTTTATATTTGAGGATAATTGACACTTTTTCATTTTTTACAGTAACAGACTTATTTTTAAGCCCTTATTCTCGATAACTCGGAATTTCGAAACTCAGCATCCTTTCGGTCCATATTAGGCCGAGTTTGCAGAACTCTACTGTAGTTGCAATGCTAGGGAACTTATGCAAAAATGTTGACAAATTATTACTTATAATTTTGCTATTTTGTTCACCATCACCATAAAGCAATAGTCATGTAATAAAATTGCTCCCTTTGTGAGCTGACATGAGTTTTGACTTCTGTTACCGTCAGTGCATAGCTGATAGCTGTTTAAACAAGTATTGTTAAGTGGACATCACCAAATCTTCGATAAGTGCTTTGATACAAAAACCAAACGTGTTCCTCAGTCTCAATATTATAATTATAATTTTCTTTCTTGTGCATAAGAACCAAGTGGTCTACATTTTGCAAGTTTGAGTTTGGATTTTTAGAAAATTAAGAAAAAGGGGGGAAGAAAAATGTACTTCTGCAAAGTCAAAAAGACATGTTTGATAAATAAAAAATAAAAAAACTCAGGTCCATCAACAATCTCTTCAGTGCTGACACATACAGACCAAATAATAATGGCCCATCACAAACAAGACTGCCGCTTATGATCCAACTGATCCAGATGAGTGGCCACATGTTTTATGTAATAAGCAGTTGGACCAAATTTTAAATTTCCATGTAATGAAGAAAATCAACGTTTTTCTCCAGAACACCATAAATATAGCATGATATACCATAAAAATAGAAAGACCATTAAAGTTAGAGTTCTATTTACAGTAAATGCTTAACGAATGCATTAAAATCATGATCAGGAAAGACAACGTGAACAAACAAACAAACAAACAAACAAACAAACAAACTTAACTTAACTTTAGGTTTTATGTTTGAAAATATAATAATATAACTTCAATGGTCTTTGTATTTCTTATACTTTCTGCTTATTACATATTAAAACTATGCTTATTTTAGGCTTAAGAATTTTACATAATGTTGCCAACAATTAATACTCAGCTGCCTATGAATATGTGTCATTTGGAATTAAGATTATTGAATTCACTTGTGACACATGTGATTATGAAATTTCCTATGGAGCGCTTAACAGCTTGGTGTGTCATTTGATGCATGTTTATGTTTGTATAGGGCAGGTTTGGAATACTTCCAAGCCAGATATTCGCACGCCTCAAGTGCTAGAAACTTGTACAGGGAAATTTTACACATTTTATATAGAGATAAATCATATATGTGGCTAAGAAGAAAGTCTGCTAACAAATCAATGAAATCAATGACACTTACTAGGGAATATGGAAGGGGAAAGTAAACATGTTTCACAAATTCTTAAGGAGTAGCTATCTGATACAATATTCAACAGCTTTAAAAAGCAAAATAATAGATGCTGAAAGAAGAACGCTGTTGAGTTTATTGCAATATGGAATAAAATGACTTTTTTGATAGGCTACATGCAACTGTTGTGAAAGGCAAAAGAGCTAAAGAGATCAGATATCAAATGCTTATTTTTTGTAACAAATGTAGTTATAGTGGATGCAGAAGAAAATGTTAGTTGAAAATATATTTTTTGGATAAAAACAAAAAATAATAATAGGATTTTTTTTGTATTATGTACAATGACAAAATAATGTTAACAAACTTAACTAGGTTACAGGGGGATTGTAGTGCAAGGTCTTGTGTTGGCTACAAAGATGGGTTATATATGTGGCTTGTGCATTTCCAGCTAGGGTTGTAAATGTGGTGTAAAGTAATGAATAATGAAGCATAGTGTAATGAAGAGTGCATCAGTAAGATTGAAAAGTAATATTTTACATAGTTAATTTTTATTAAGGAAACTCGGTTCAGACACACAGGTCAAGAAATGTTCTTCAATTAAAGAAACTCAGTTGGGAAGTTTTAGACACACGTCAGGAAAGCTCTGTTGATGACTTACAGCTTTCTTTGAATTTACTACTAAACTTACTTCTTATAATTTTCAGCTTGTATCCAGTGCTTCCTTTGTTCTGTATCTGTAGTCTGTGTTGGAAATGAATAAAATATATCATTCAGATATGTATTTTTATCTACTACCAAATCCCTTCCTTTGTTCATTTTGAATAACCCTGCCTAGCCAAAACAAATATCTTATGTAAGGCCAACATGTTCCTCAACCAATTTTTTCCAAGGTGTTTTGTTTTTAAACACTAGAACTTAAACAATCCTTTATGATGTTAATCTTAAGATACAACTAAGAGGACAGGAAGAAAATTATGAACTTAAGTTCACTTCTTCAAACACATAGTTCCGGAAACTGGAACCAGCACTAATTAATAAATTATTACTTCATAGTTTTTGTCGCTCGTAATGAAAAGAAATGAATATGAAACAAGAATTTCAACTGAATGCTTACAAAATTCACATTTATATATTTCCTCTACAATACAAAAAACTAAGAAAGTTATTTTTAATTTTTTTTTAATGCCTCTGAGACATGGGCAGGTAGAGCAAATAGCAAAGCAGTTCACAATATTATTTTCATAGCTTCTAATACCATATCTTCTCAAATCTAGTGTGCACCTCAAATTTGAAACTTAAACTCATAAAAAAGAGTTGTAGGCAAATACAATCCACATCAATGGTAGGATATTTTATTTTATTTATTTTATCTTAGTATTTTATTTTAAACAACAATGAATTTGTGAATGCTGATGAATAAAGGTCGATATAACAGTTTAGGGAGGAGACTGCACAGCAATAGATACCTCCACATGGAACCCTACTGTTTGGTGTTGAGCATGAGTGTCAAAATAATATGTTAACTTCAGCCCACATTTTTTTGCAAACTGATGATAGGCAAACGATAAATGTATTGACTGAAATAAAATAGATGTTATACCAACTGCTCAACAAAAATTTATTTTATAATTTGCTGCGTAGGCTTTTCGGTGTGTTTGCACCATCTTCAGGGCATCTTTTTTCCTGGCTTGGAGTTCCAACAAAACTGCATTTTGTCACACTTATAAAAATAAGATAAAATTCACAAAAGCTCACAAAAGCACTGACACAGAATTTTATCTTATTTTTGTAAATATGACAAAATGCAGTTTTGATTTTAATTGTTGGAACTCCAAGCCAGCAAAAAAGATGCTCTGAAGATGGTGGAAGCGCACCGAATGGACTAGGCGGGGAATTATAAAATAAATTTTCACTGAGCAGCTGGTATCACATCTATTTTATTTCATTGATCGAGCTCAACAATAACTGGCATGTATTTTAGTAAGTTTAAATGTAATGAAGTCAAAAATTACAGCAATGCATTGTTAATTAAGTGATCAAAGCTATCACCAAACTACAGAATTGATTTGCATTAGAATCTAATATGTTATTAAATCTAATGTGAACCCTAATTTTGAATGCTACAAATGGACAAAAAAAAGCACACTTTAGATTTCCATAAATACAGTAATATATCTATTTGCTACTTGTCACACAACTAGCTTGAAGACCTAATATGGTAACTACAGGTATAAGACACAGTAAAAACTAATATAACTAGCACTCAACATTGTAAGTTGACATCCTCATTAGTAGTACAGTCGGTCAAATAAAAAACATCGGGCGGTATTTGATTAAGTATCACGAACGAGCATATGCGCATGTACAGGAAGACTTAAGGTTAGGTTCACACACGCCTCTTGTCTATCCATGTATTTTCTTGATTATTTAGTCAGTTTTGTTCCAAAACAAACATGTATAGAAGGCTGTGGCTATATGCCTCAAATCCGCCATATTCTTGGTTGCAAATTTTTATAATATTAATAATTAAGAGATTCACGAGGAATATGTTTATTCAAGGAGCATTTTTTTAAGATTTTATTTTATAATACCGGTACTTCTAGTGCAAAATCAATAACTTACGCTCAACTTCTGCAACCAATCTTAGCATCGAAATACGCGTCCGGCCAGATCAACGTTTGCTATGAAAACTTCCGGTCGCATTATAGTCAAGTTCCCTCCTCTGAGCTGCTCTTTCATAAATATGGAACCTTCTCGCTGCTTCAGAGACCGAAAAATGCAGGTCAATTACAGCCCTAACTACACTTTCTCTCACGTTAGCATTTGTATGTGGCGATGACACAAAGCAAAATGAATTATGACAATGCATTAAGTTGAATATCGTGTGTTGCGCTTTCCGCGATTTTCATTTTTTCCCTCCTTGTTCATATTTTCCCTCCTGCCGCATGGCCTCATATGTTCCAAAAATGACCTGTATTTTGTGTTTTTTATAGGAAACTTGTGAACTAATGCGTCAAAACTTTAATTTTAACAGCATACAAGTCCCGACGTTTTTTATTTGACCGACTGTACATAATCCAAACTTAAACTATGTTCACATATCACTACTTCTGTAGCCTGATTTATAAGCTGTAACTGGAAAAACTGCGAGTATTGTTTACACGTTCACAGCAAACAGCATGAAGCAAGCATAATTTAATGGAAGCGCTACACCAAGACTGCAGTGCTGCATATCTGTTCATACATGATTCACCAGTAAGTTGTCACTTACTGTAGCGGCTACGTGTCTTCCCATGCCATGCTTCCTCTTCTTGATTTCAGATTGTGAGATTACGCATAAAGTTTGCATGTTTAAAGCGTATTATATTTTTATCCAAATCTCGTTTGGTTATAACATGAATTTAAAGCTTCAAAATTAGTCATATTGGTCCTGAATTCCACTGTCTTCTAGTTTAAAATACATTGATATAAAATTTTTACTTACAGTGAATAGTTAAAAAGTATGTTGCATTACGTTTCGGGTCTTTCCTCGACCCTTCCTCAGATGCCTCCAGAATCATACTGATCACAAAACGAGGAATCTTCCACGCCCCCTGTTGTTTGGTGACTACCTCCCATAAAAGTCGTGCACCAAGCATACCTATCGATCCATTCATTAGGCAATCCAAAATCCACAGTTCTTACAACCTCCTTGGATTGCCTAATGAATGGATCGATAGGTATGCTCGGTGCACGATTTTTATGGGAGGTAGTCACCAAACAACAGGGGGCGTGGAAGCTTCCTCGTTTTGTGATCAGTATGATTCTGGAGGCATCTGAGGAAGGGTCGAGGAAAGACCCGAAACGTAATGCAACATACTTTTTAACTATTCACTGTAAGTAAATATTTTATATCATTGTATGAATTTAAATCTTTACTGAATGTTTATATTTCTATGTTAGCGTAATGTTAATAACAGGTCCTTCACTTTCCACTGTAACTTGTTAAAATCGTCAAAGTCAATTTAGGCTGGTTTTACTGATCAATATAATTGTATAATTAGGCTGTTTTCCTAGTTTTGGTCAATTTCATTGCAGTTTTCAAATGAACACCAGTGAGATATTGTGAATTTGAAATTAGCAATAATGGTGATCAGTTGATTAAGTGAAATAATTGCCGTATGTACTACAAAATTAATATTAAAGTGTAATACTGGGAATTTCTCACAGTATAGGGTACTATTCAAGTGGCCTAATCCTTCTGGTGACAATATGGCTCTGGGGTTGACTCAGCCTCTAACAGAAATGAGTACCAGGAGCAATCCTGGGGGTAAAGGCAGCCTGCGCGTAAGGCTGACAACCTTACCCCCTTCATGTGCCAAATGTCCAAAATCTGGGAGCCTCAACCTCCTGGAACCCTTTGGGCCTCCATGGCCTGTATAGGTAGGCTTGCCATATTTCTGAAATGTTCAACCGGGACACCGGAATGCCCCCCAGCGTCGCGGGTATTCCAGGCGGGTCTTTAGAGTGTTTTAGAGGGTAGTTTATTCTCAATGCTATGAATAAATGGTTACTGATTAGGAACCTAAACCAGGGGTAATAATAAATGACATAAGCATATAAATTTAAACATTTTGTTTCTAACATGTTAATATTTAAAAGTTACTTAAGTAAGAAGAAACACTTTAAATGAGGAATAAAAATTTGAACAATATTTACATGTACTTTTCATTGGCTAGGACTTTTTTTATAAAGTCTTTTTTGGTTTTAATCTTGTTGTACAAATCTTCACAAGCTAATCCAATATTAATTTTGCATGTCAATAAGCCTTTAACTGTAGATTCCTTCATCAAACCCCTATCATCAGTCCATGCGTTATTCATCAATGAAAATACTCTCTCAACTGGTGCTGATGTCCCAGGTAAGTAGAAGGCATACTCATCAATGTTGATCGGATTGGGGGCTGCTATGTGATTCTCCTTAAAGTGACCAAACAGCCTGAGCCATTTTTACCGGGGTGTGAAGTAAACCGGCCGGGACACTGGGATTTTGTCTGAAAATCGGGACTGTCCCGGTCAAACCGGGACCTCTGGCAAGCCTATGTATAGGGATCGCTTTACTTTTTACTTTTTATCGGGTACTGTAAAGTGATAATCAGAGGAGATTCTTTGAGAACTTGGAACTAAACTTGCTTGTAAATTGCAATGGTAACAGAACTGGAGAATAATTATTTACGTTTTTTTACGACAGCTCTGTAACACTATTTAGGCCTGTACTCGTAGTTATGTGCCAGAATTTTGTCCCACAGAAATTCCCTTACATGCCTGCAAACTATACACATAGGACTGTTGCATCTATGGACACATCTGTGACCTGAGATCGAATCAGAGTATTCTTGCTCCCTCCCACCACGACCAAAAAAATTGATAAGCATGTGCAAGACTTCAATCATTTCTACAGTTTACTTTTTGTAGTTCTTTCCGATCATGAAGTAGTGTAATCTGATGTTATTATGCATTTTTAAATGACAGCTTGCTCTAGTTTAGATTTTAAAACAATAAAAAATATACCTTTTTTGTATCATCTGTTTTCCAGTCTACATGTAAATATTAATACATACTTATACAGTGATTCCAGCATAGTTCTACGAAAAGTGATTGCATCCACACGAACAATCAAGTTTATACATTGAATTTACAAGACATTTCTTTAAAACCTAAAATGATTATATTGTTTATTTCCCTAGAATACTAACTCAGCAACTGTATAGAGATAATGTTTTATAGGATGTAAAAATTATGTACATTTAGACCAAATACCCTGAGATATACCTCAGGGTAAAACAGAAGTTGTAAATAAAGAACTAAATTTAAAAAATACATATTTACATACAGAACTACAAAAACATTTTAAAGCATTGAGAGATCCACTGAACTGGTAGTCGAGTTGGTGGCTCATGGGTCACACTTTATACCGCACAATAAGTAGTCTATTATTTGTTATCTACATGTATAAATATTGATTTATCAAATTAGAAGAAGAAAGATTCGCAAGGTATAAAAATTTCATCTCGTAAAACAATCCACTCTATTTTGAGTAAATTTGTAATATTTCAGGCAATAGGAAGTAAATCATTTCAGATTAAGAAATCAAATAGAGCAGGGTTTTCTTCAAACATCAGATGAAGTGGGCCTAATCAATGGGAAAATTATCAACAATAATACCACAAAAGACAAATTTATTGTTTATGAATGTTTCTTGTCATGATAATTGTTCCAATACTAAAGGAATGGAAGTAACTCATTTACTCAGCTTGCTCATTGACTGAGATCAGTAGCGGGTGAGTTTTCGAATTTTCCTAAAATTCCCTCAATGACAGAAGTATGTGTCAACAAAGGAGACCAGTTTCAGCCTTCCCATTATAAAACTGCTACGTAAAATGCATTTTAAAAAATTTGTTGATATAATATTAGTTAATTAACATGTTTAACTACTCCACTTACCAAGTTTTGACAAAACTCTTTTGTGGGTTTTTGCCCACATTTTCAGCTACTTGGCAATACTGGGGTTTATGTGCATTAGCTGAAGATGTGGGCAAAGAGCAATATTCCTTCAAAAACCCCATAGTGGAATACTTAAGTATGTTAGTCAACTTATGCTATTTTAACAAAATTAGTGTTATACATACTTCACTGTGTGAATTCCAGCATACTTTTTAGAAATTTTAACAGCTGTTATAATTATAATTTGAGTTGGGAAGATACACAGTGAAGTGATTTCAAACTTAAAGATTGTTGCATACAAACTTCACTTAATAGGTATATTTACCTCAGAATGCATTTTGATGGACAATTTCCACCATCATCAGCTGATGATGGTGGGAATTGTCCATCGAAATGCAGTATCAGCTGATGATGGTGGAAATTGTCCATCGAAATGCATTCTGAGGTAAATATACCTATTAAGTGAAGTTCGTGAGCAAATCCCGATCTCAACAATCTTTAAGCTGTTATAAACTTCATTATTGCTTAACTATAAAACTGACACATGGCAATGAGCACTGCATTTACCCACAATACAATCCCCATGTATGCCATACCAGTTCAGTGGGTTACTGTAGAACTATATGAGCACTGAATGTGTATATTACTCATTCAACTTAGGTTAAAGATTACTTTCATGCAACCCAGACTTTCAGTGGTCATAAAGTACAGACTTTTGCTACTACTAAAACATTCAACGGTTAACCAATGGTTATACAAACCCCCGTTGTTTTCAACGGGCATTTGCCCTAGTCCTCTCAAAATGCTTTTGAATGGACTATTTGCCACAGATTCCATGTTATCTGTAATGAAAAGACTGCTATAGAGATGTAACTATTGTGGATACATAAAAAGGACATAATATTAGGATTCCATGACTAATAGTAAGCTTGCAAACATTTACTTACATAAATTGAACTTTTCAGGAGGGTTATTTAATCCGAACCAACGAATCACAACATGGAATGCAGAACATTGGTAATGTATAACCATAAATAACAAATTGACTGTGTCCAGGCCAAATGGCATAACCCTCACTTTTTTTAAAACGAGGTTATTGAAATACACATGTTGGTCAAAGTAGAAAACCCTATAAAAATGCTTTAATAGGTAAAAAGCTTGAAAATCATTAAAAGCTGTTTTTGAAAAATCTCAAATTCATCACATAACAGCTAATCATTCTAGTCAAATATACTAAGGAGTAACCCACTAATATCTCTAGATGAACAAGCCATTTGCTGTAACCATCGAAGCTGCAGTATTTCATAATTGGTCTACTTTTTTTTTTTTTATTACAGACTATTTTAATACAGACTGTTTTTCTCTTTCCTGTAAACTTTTACTTTTGAGGGTTACATCATTTGGCCTGGACACAGACGAAATACTGCTTAATTTTCTTAATGGCTATAAAAAATGCTTGCCTAAAAATATTACAACCAATAACTATAACGTAATTTAATTCAAACTTTAAAACAAGTACACAGATTCAGACTCTACACAAACACTTAATGTACATACACATGCACCTGCAAGCACTTACATACACATACACTATTTCATCACAAATATATTACATGTACTCAATTTATTAGAAATAAGACAATAAGGACTGAATTGGCAAACACTGTGGTATAATGAATCAAGGAAGATTGGCTTTTTAGAAATTGTTATAAAGAAGTACAGTTCAGCTGCTTATTTTTGTCCTATAACCTCGGTTCACTGCTACTGGAAACGAACCAAAGATTGCCATGCATATGAAATAACACCTAAACACCCAGTCTTCTAGTAGCTCTTCCTGCTTCCTGCTTGACATGAGTCTGCATCCCACACATTCATAATAATATTGCCACATAGAACTTATCTTTACATTATATAGTGTTTTAGTACAGGGTGCAGCATTTAATGTTTCCTATTTTCAAATTGGTAACACTGTGTGGGAGGACTAGTAGAGGGAACTCTGAGCACAACGATTGGGTCTAGGATGGCCTTGGATTCAGTTAACAATGGAACGTTGGTCTGTGCAGCAGCGCGTTTTCTGTGTGGAACAATATGTTTCAAGTAAGTCGATCGTATTTGTTCAGCGTGAGTTTTGGTGCACATTTGGAGTCAATCGGCAATGTGGAGATGCTTCTACAAGAAAAACAATCAGTCAGTGGGTGCATCAGTGGTGTGAGACTGGATCCATTCACGATAAATCTCATATTCGTCGGAAGACAGTGCAATCACCAGAGAATATTGAACGCATGAGAGCTGCCTTGAAGAGTAGTCCACATCATTCAGTGTGTTGCCATACTCTTAGATAAGGCATACTACTCAGTTGCCGAATACATGGCAGACAACTTACAACTGGTAGTGTAGTGTACCCTGAGGATGATGTCACTATTCAAACAATTTGTAATTACGGACTGCAAAGTAGTCTACAAATATTTATATTTTTTGTTATTATAATGTTTGTCCACTATTGTATTTCCTTTTCTTTTCTTTTCTTGTATTATACATTTCCTTTTTCTTTTCTAGTGTTATACATTTGCTTTTCTTTTCTAGTGTTATATATTCTAATCTGACGAGTCATCTGTTTACTTGAGCAATGCTCAACCAACTGTAAGCGTTTATGACAATAAAGTATCTTATCTTATCTTATCTTATCTTATCATTCCCAGCTTCTGAATTTGCCAGAGAGAAGCATGCGAAAAATTGTTTACTGATTTGCATTTTCATCCCTATAAAATGCAGGTCGCACAGGAATTAACAACTGTAAACAAAGAGTTGCGCATCCCTTGTTGTCAACAGATTTTGCTGCTTTATCGCAACAACCAAACTTCGAGAACCACCTCGTCATGACTGACGAAGCAATTTTCTACCTGAACGATTCTGCAAACAAACAAAACTTTTGATAATGGGCTCCTGCAAACCCAAGGATAATTCACGAGTGGCCACTTCACAGTCCTAAGGTCATGGTGTGGTGTGCCATTGCAGTGCAGGGTATTATTGGCCCTTATTTCTTCGAGAGCGATAATGGTGCTTCGGTGACTGACAACTCTGAGCAAACTTTCTTCCTACCAGAGTTGACACATCGTAACTGGGATACTGAGAGATTGTGGTTTCAACAGGACGGTGCTACAGCACATCTTTCAATGTACATGCTACACACTGCTTTCCCCGGCCGAATTCTCTTCAGGTTTGGTGATATTCAGTGGCCCTCCAAATCTCCTGAACTTATGACACCAGGGGCCATTTGAAGTCTAAAGTTTCCACTCATGTCCTTCCTGACGTTAAGAGTCTTAAAAATGTAATTCAGCAGAAAATTGCAAATGTTACGCAAGACACCACACATCGCGTAATGGCCAGTGTATGAGGGAGATTGCAGCAATGTGTTAAAGTTAATGGAGGGCATCTCAAGGACATCATATTCAAAACGTAAGACTAGTATTGCAAATCCAAGACTGTAAGACACTTAAAAATATTTAACGTAGGTTATTTGTTTGTTAAATAAATGTGTTACATGGTTTTGAAAATGGGAAACGATAAATACCGCACACTGTACTTAAGCTCGTATATAGTCTCGCTAATCCAGACTAAATAGGACCAGAGACCCTGTCCAGATCATCAAAAACTGGTTTAAATGGAATTTGCCTTAAAATGCATGTACTGTAATACATGTTTTAGGTGGGTAAAGCTATAAACATCCTACTACTTAATTTTAGTTTTAATACAAACTGATGTAGGTTTAACAAAACAAAAGATCTTTGTAATTAAAATTCAAAATTTGTTTAGTACAAATTTTTTTTAATCCCGTCCAGACTAACCAGATGTCTGGAAGAGCAGGGTGCAGATTAGCGGGACTTTACTACAAGTGAATAGAAATGTAGAATGTAATAATAAAAGTTATGAAAGTCCAAATAACAGTCATGCTGTTTTAAATAATATCACAACACTTCCATGCAGACACGAGGTGTGTGACATCATCTTGCCAAACTGTCAAGAAGTAGTGGCTGGAATTTCCTAAAGGCTACGGGTTGGGTAGGGACAGCCAGGCAGGGATAGTAAGTAGTATGTATAAACTCATTTCCATCAGCAGTTTACCAAGGGCAGAGGCCAAAAACAAGTAGCTAAATTATAATTCTCTAATAAAACAAAATCTTAGAAATGATCAAATTTGCAACTAGCCAAATTCCACTGAATATGAATTACAGTAACTATACACATTAGCACTAGCACACAAAATTGTCATAAAATGTCAAATAATACGGTCAGATGCTAAATATTCGTAGAAAATTAACATAAAGGATATAAATTTATTTATCACAATTAATAAATTGAATAAATAATAGGAGATTTCACAATAGAGGACTTAAATTCATGAAGAAAAGCTATTTACCTAATTTATTATTAATTAGTGTAATATGTTGCCTATCAAAATATCATATGTGGATAAAAAAACTTCTGAAAAATTGTCATTTTAGTATCAAATTAAGAGACCAAACATAAATGAGTCAATGGAAACAGTATTGGCTCACTTTGAGATCAATAGAAGATGTATGCCCATATGCAGAGCTGTTCAGGAAATATCAATAATTATCTGTGGCAGAACGAAATAAAGGAATACTAATATTTGGCCATTCCTACCTCATTGCTCTTTTTTATGTGACTCATTCAAATATTCAGTGTTCATAGTCCACAATGTGAAAGTATATACTTTTTATTGAGACAATTTGATGAGTTATCTAATTTATGTTTATGCTTACTTGGCCCTTGAATTCACACTTTCTACCATGATTTTTTCATTGTATGGAAGCTTTTTCTTGCATACTCTTATCAGCAATACCATTCTACTTGCAATTAAATTTAACACAAATTTTTCCTCCTTTATTTATGGACCTTTTCTTATGCTCTATTTGTAAATGAATTCCACTGGATACTGATAAAATTGTCAGAAAATATATAAAATTGATGCATGCTTTGAGAATGTTTTTCGTAGAAAAAACTATATGAGAAATTTATTATGAATGCTGAGAAGATATTGTTACTCAACGGACTTTTTACTCAAGGAAGCTGGATAGTGGAATTCTTTTCCCATATTTTAGCAATTCTTCATGAAAGAACTCTGCATACAGGCCAGATTTTGGCTAAGAGATTTACAGTTCAAAACCCCCTGAAAATGGTGTCTGTCCTATAAAAACTAAAAGAAAAATTCTAATAATCATTTCCCATAGATGACTTTAAGCTGGATTCAAACTTACAGCACTGATTCCACAGAAATATGAGAAAAGGGGCAGTCATGTTTTAGTCTTCACATACTTGTCCTGAGGAATATGCTCATGAAATTCATGATAATACACAGCTTAATCCCTAACAAAATTATAAGCTGCCTCCTGAAAGTATTGGAGCTATTTAAAGAGATACTGGAATAAAATAATGCTCAATGAGTTCTCTAAGAAAAAGAAGAAAAGGTTAGGTTGATGATGGTACGATATCGTCGCTTTACTGCCAGAAGGTCGTATTTCGAGTTTCCACTGAAACTCATTCACTTTTCACTTCAAACATAAGCAAAATATCTTGTACAGAAGGTTTTTTTGAAAACCACTCTCACTTAATGTAGATGTGTATTCCATATACAGTAGTTCTATGAACTATTTTTTTCAATAGGTCTAGAGCCAAAACATCTTACTTTGCATATTTAACTTTCTGGCAGAAATGCACGCATGACCTTATGGCAATAAAGCGATGATATATGCAATGATATGCTTAGAATGGGTATGGAAAATAAATAATAATTGAGGGAATGTTTTTCGGGTGGTTGGCCAGGCGTGGAAGTAAACTGTATCTGACACTTCGAAGGCTCATACTGCCTCCTTGAAGGTCGCTGAAGATGGAGACAGCATGGGCCTTCAAAATGTCGGAAACAATTGACTTCCACACCTGGTGACCACCTGAAAAACATTAACTTAGCTTCTTCACCAGGAATACCTCCGATTGACTTCCATACCAGTAATAATTATCCTTAAATCAAACACATGAAGATATAATAAATAAAATTTAGCCAATTTAACTGCACTTCTCCTATGAGAAAAATTCATAAAAATTCTCTTGTAGAAAATATGCATCCACCTTTCAAAACATATCAAACGTTAAAAATTTTATATCAATAAAAACAGGGAGCAAAAATATAGTAAAACATCCATATCGGTCCCAAATTTCCACTGAGTCAAATACCATAAAAAGATGTGCTTAAAATTATTACAAAATCAGTGGATAAAGGTTAAAAAATTAAAAACAGTACTGTGTGAGAAGTCACCTGAGGAAGACTCAAGGGCAGAGTTGAAACGTTGTGTTTTAATTTTTTAGCCTTTATCCACTGATATTGTAATAATTTTAAACACATCTTTTTATGAAAAATATAGTTTTGTTAGAATTAGCCAAGTAAAAAATTACTTATGAAATACAAAATCCTAAAATTTTTCCTTTATATACTGAAATAAGAATAATTAACTTACCTAATATTCTGTGGCCAAGCAGATTGATTAATCTAGTAACTACTATTGGAAATCTTAATTTAATAGCATTAAACAATCCCTCTGGTAATTTGGCCAATTCTGAATCTCTTACAGCCATAACAGTTGTACTTCGTGGGGTCTGTGTCACCATCTCAACCTGTAAAATGCATTTTGATGTATTATGATAAGACTTCGAATATCCTTAAAGGATATATACACAGAAACTTGTATATAAACATTTCGAAGGTGAATAAGCCTGAAAATGGAGATTTTACGGGACCTACAACTGCCTATTTTGATGTCAGAACCTAATATTCTCTTTTGCATGTTTTCCTCTTAAAGTTTCTAATAAGTTATTTTTTCTACAATTTTTTTTATAAATTCTAGGATTTATTTTCAGTTTACATTGAATTTTTAGCTTGGACTTTACAGTATAAGCCATACTTAATGATATGTCTAAAGAGCAGCAATGTCTTGTCTTTATCAAAATAATTCCTTGGACTTTCCAGGTAAATTAGTTATTTTGCTTCCACCACAAGTAACAAAAGAAAGTGTAGTTCTCTGAATGACTGAGGAATGTTGCAGGAGACAGACGAATAAGCTAGCGGGCCTAGATATAGATATAGATATAGCCTAGTACATAATGAATTTTGTCTTCTAAAATGTATACAAAAACTAAACTCCTTGGAGCTATCCCTTGAAGGGCTAGGCCTACCTTGTGACATCTGTGTCATCTACCATAGGCAGATGGTAAGATTGGGGGGCATGTGGTCCGTTTATATCACGAAGTTGAGTGCACCCCGTCCCAGACCTCCCTACCTCAGAAAAATTCAAGAAGGTACCAAGAATCTAACCCAGGCCTGTGGATTCGCAGCCAGTGATGCTAACCACGAAATCATACAAACGGTCCCTAAAATGTATATATTATATGAAATTCTGATGTAAAATAGTGTACTACTTATCAGTGGTTGTAACATAGGCCCAAGTAATAGGCCTGTATATTTCTCTGAACTGTGTGTGCGTGTTCTTTGATAATGATTAATGAGTGGGCATATTAAGAAAAATAATTCTATATTATAAAAGAAATATTTAAGAAAACTGGCAACTTATATCAAATTAACAAATCTATAATAGAGCTTATTTTCCAAATTTTAGAGTCTATTTCTTAAAAATATATTAGGGCCTATTTTAAACACCTAAAATAGAATTTTAGAGACCTACAAATCCAAAGCCTAATTATGATCATTATTTTCAACTAACAAAGTAGTTTAGTATTAATGTGTAAGCTTTCTAAACTATGGCTAGTACTTTGGGCTTAGTTAACAGAATCAACTGAAATGTTTTAAGTAGGGGGATTTTCTATAAGTTAGAAAATGACAATTTTTAAAAGGTGAATTGAAGTACGCCCCAAACAATGCTGTATGGAACATTTTTAATTTTTTATGGGAGAGGCAACAAATACAATCTTGTGTACTATAAACCAATACTGGCTGCCAGGCATGGCTAGGCTTGGATCAGGAATTCCAAGGCTTCTGCTACAATAGTATCTCTGCCTCCCCAGGATTCTGGTCAGAATTTGACCTTGCGGCCATTGTCAAAAAAGTACAGGGCCATTGAGGACTTGTCTGTGTGAAAAAGCCTGATTCATCCGCAATGTTCATTGCATCTTTCCCCTACAATACTGTCGATGTAAACATCTACGAATCTAAATAATCGCTATTGGGTTTCCAGCCAGGTGAGTAGTTTAGAGCAAGGCTGTCCAACTGCAAGTGCCACAAGGGCCGCTTTAAAAATAAAATACGGTTTGGAGGGTAGCATTTTAAAATACTTTGTATGCAACTTTATCAGTGACTTTTAACAGGTATGGTATACAAAGAAAAAACGCGTTTGTATTATTATTTTAATTTATAAAAAAAATATCAAATTACAAAAAGTGAGGTCGCGGGCAGCATGCGGCCCACAGGCCTCATGTTGGACGGCCCTGGTTTAGAGTTTTCTCATATTTCACGGGATCACTCCATTACCAGAATACAGAATACAGGGAATACAGAAGTAACATATTCAAGTTTTAAATTAGGTTAATAAGTTAATAGTTTCTTCTTCAAAGTATTTCAAATTTGTAATTTTTATATATACTTACAATTCCAACCAAGTCTCCTTTACCATATTCACCCACTAATTCTTTCTTTCCATTACTCTGAGTGATAACAGATCTTAGTCGGCCACTCAGAACTATGAATGTGCTATCCGATTCATCCCCTTGCCTTCAGAATAAACACACAAAACATTTACATTAAATTTATACCAGATTCTATAAAAAAAGAACCCACAAATTATATTTCATCCAATATATCAATGAATTCTGAAGTCATTCAAAGCAGCTCAGTTAAAAAGTGAAGTATCTAAAAGAAGTTAAGATATTCTCTATGTTCTTTTCTTAATGTGATTGGCATGATTCATCATCAACTACTGTTGAATAGGCCTACAGAGTTCTCAAAACTGCAAATACATAATACTGCATAAGAGCTACAGTCAGGTGAACCAGGCAGCTGCCTAGGGCAGGAATTTTTTTTTTTAGAAATACTTAGGAGCAGCAACATTTAGATTTTAAAAAAGGCTGAAATTTCCAACGCGACATTAAAATTTAAAAAATAAATGTTGTAGAGTAAGAGTAAAAGGAAAAGCAATTTATAGAAATAAATTCAGTACATTGCGTCAACATACTTTTTGACTTCGTTAAAAACATAGACGTACTACCATTTCCATCTAAAATTAGCCACTCAAATGAACCTAAAAGATCTTGCCAAAAAGTTTGCCAAAATTAAAGCAAAAAAAGTACCTTTAGAATTTTAAGTCTTTTTCAACTCGTGCCTCTTGAAAAAGAAAAACTTTGATGCAGAACTGGAGGCTAGTTTCTGCACCACGCTGTATTATCAAATTCTGGAGCAGTTGCTTCTTATATGGACACACAATTAGATTACCAGAATTTGATGTTGATATTTCCTCTGTGTGTTCGTTTCTTCGTTGGTCTGGCTAGCTTCCAAATAACTTGCCACCCCTGGTAGAGCGTGTGAGAGCCTAGGGTTACCATGTGGAATAACAATTGGTCCGTTTTCAATGAAATACTTGGCACTTTCAAACAGTATTTATTTAATAATTCCACTATGTAGACTGCGATGAGGAACCACTTTGTACAACTGTACGTATATTATTCGAGGAGTGCTTCACTTGAATATTTGAGGCAGGAGACTGGAGGTGGTAAAACTTGGAAACTGAGTATCGCAGGTCTTGACTCTGTCATCTCTAGGCGGTAACTGAACTGAGGGGCCACGTTAGGTACATATATACTCAATACAAAGTCTCGCTAACCACGTGAAATCTCACACGAGAAGGGATTACAACTCTCTCGCTAATTGGATTAAAACATCTTGATTGGCTATTAATTTAAATTATATAAGCATCCCCAATTGAATTATAAACGTTAAGACGCTGTAAGCTGACATTAAAGGAAATCACAAATCGTAAGCGTCATGATGCCACCAACTTAATGCAAGATGGTACTATATACATACGCATCATCTGAATGTAACAATATTATCACCATAAATTGCCTCATATTTACATATCTCCTCAAATATTCAATCTAATAATTATATAAGTTTATTTCTAAGGTCTTTAAGAAGCTTTAGGCTATTGTGAAACCTAGTTTCAGCTTCAACTTATTTGTGATATAATTTCTTGTTTGTTTAATGTCAAGTAAAAATTTTATAACCATTTCAACTAAATAAATGGATTCTTTTTTAAAATTTAATCCCCATACTAGTTAGATATAATATAACATCTTCATAGAAAAAAGATAACATAAGGAAACAGGATTTACCACTTACCTGTAGACAGCTCTTCCACTCTCTAGGAACACCCAATCTAAAGCAAAATCTACCTGACGTACGAAAGGTGACAGTCTTCTCACAACTGTGTGAGCTATGTGCAAAACTACTTGTGGTCTATCTCGCATTATACTGGAACACAAATAAAATGACAATAATTTTAAAATATCCAAAATAGTACATACAGCATTCAGGCAATAACCTACATTAAAATATTTTGACTCCTATCTGTTGTTTATGTATATTCGGAGTCCTAAGGTCCTTAGAGGATCCCATTCAGCTATTTCATTAGAAAAACTATGTATCTACAAGATCTCAAACTTAATATCATTTTCTTTCCGTCACTAAATCCAGCTGAAGTGAATGACATGAAATCTTTATTCCAATGCAAAAAAGGAGATGCAGTTTCTCTTTAAAGAACTATACATTCTTTAAAATATATATATATATATATATTTCTTACACAGGAGACAAATCGAAATTTGTAACATATATTTTTGAATGTTATATTAATTAAATTTTAGTGTTTTCTAACATTATTGCAAGCTCATTGCTACAACATTTACAACTATTGTATTTGGAAAGGGCACATAGAATAATATAACTGTTTTCTGCATAATTTAAGATTTATGCATATATTAATATATTAATTAATCATTATTATTATTATTATATTACACTCGTTTATTATCAACAATTTAATATCATATTTGAGCTTGTGTTTCAGTGTACAACCAACGCCACCTATCAACAAGACCGCATTCAAATGTGAAATTAATTGAAGGGGGCCTTACTCAGTTGCTATCTTGTTTAATTTGTTTACAACTTGCAAATACATAAGTGGACAGAAGGAGATGCCTAAATGGGAAAACACTGAATGATTTGGATGAAACTTCTTATGCGGGGTTTTTTCGGCTACGGAACTCGAATCTGAATTGTTTTTCACTAGGCAGTGCACATTAATTGTAAAATGCACTTCGAAGCTGGGTTTTTAGCTTTTTAATTATCAAACATTTTAATTGTTTATTCATAATTTGGTAATGTTCATGAATCATTGGTACATTTTAATTATTTCATTTTAATTCTGTATGCTCACATGGCAGCACAAGGTTTGGTTGGTTCATTTCATTATTTATATTTATTACTGTACATAAAACAATATAATTAAGAATAAAAATATGTAATTCTTTCAATTATTGTAAAAATGATGTCAGTGTTAATAAATATATTTAAATTACTTTTCTGTTAAATAGATGAATTAATTAAAACATCTAGCAGTTGAATAAATAATCACAAATGAAGTCATGGGCAACTGCTAGTAAAATACGTATCAGCACTTTGAGGCAAAAAAGACTCTTATTAATTTCCCCCCCCCCCCATTTGATACAGTTAAGTTATAATAATTTTATCTCTACAGCGATACTTACTTATAAAAAGTTGTCTTTGACAGCATGCCTATTCTAGATGAGTGTTTTGCTCGTATAGAAAAGAAACTTGGCTCTCCAGTAAGGACTGCTAATCCACCTACAATCTCCCCTGGATGAGCCACAAACATTGTGACTTCTTGTCCTATGTCAGCTATCTTCTGAGATACTACCAGAGTTCCAGACAGTAAATACACTAAAGCAACATCCTGCAATAAAGGCACAGAATACATTCATGCAATATTAATCTAGCTGTAAACTGTAATGGGTGGGTGAATAAATCTATGACAAAATTATAGTTTTTAAGGCAAAATATATTATTTATAGCTACAATTTGTTTTTGGCGATCTTCATCGAGCAAACATTGCTGTTATTCCTCTAAATTAAAACTAGTTTTGCTACGATCAAGAACACTGGGAAAGTTGGATGTCAATAGTTTTTGTGGCAATTTCAGGACAAAGACCGCAGTAGATTATGTATATAGTTGGTGAAGGAAAACAAAAGACATACAATTACAATGAATCCTTGCAGCCAAACAGAGAAATTTCTGCAATTTAAGGAAAAAAAGTATTTCAAGACACTGCTCTCTATGATGTGAGAGAAATTTCTGCAATTTAAGGAAAAAAAGTATTTCAAGACACTGCTCTCTATGATGTGAGCTTGAAATCCTAGTTAGATAACTCGGACAATTGGAAAAAGTCTGAATTATAACTTACATTCTATGAGTAATGGTTCAGTATAATGGTCTCATTATCATCTGACATCATAATGACTTTTGGGGCTGTGTTAACCAACGTGATAAGATTTCTTGTTGGCTTGCTAACAAAAACTCAGATTATACCATTATCTTAGGCGGTAAATCTTGTGCATTTCACCACTTCATTTATTACTCTTCCAAAGCTTGGAGTTTGTCTACTTCATGTCTGAGTCTTAAAATTCTCATAAGAGAAACCAGTGTCATCTTGCGGGTGTTATGTGAAACAAAAAACTACCAGCACTTACTGAATTTATGTAATTTTAAATGAGCATCTCCTAGTTTTAGGTTGTTACTATTATTTTATTTTATTTTTTAAATTATCTAAATACATTTGTACATAGAACTATCTTGACGAAGCCTATTGCTTAAGTAAGCTTAATGGTGAATAAAGATTACGATTATGATTATGATTACAAGTTACTACTTTTAATTTCCGCCATGCCAACACTTGCAGTCCACATCGAATTACAACAATTATACACTCTAATGTGTCTTGAAAATATCCACTGAACTAAACTAAAACTAATATAAAAATATAAAATGTTCTGCCCTTTACAAATAACAAAATAAAAAACCTTGGTGTGTTATTTACAGATTCAGATGTGTTGGTACAACACAAAAACTGTACACGTGCAGTACATCACAAGTATTCATTTCATGGAACAATAATCATTATCCTATATCACATATAATTTCCAGTACGATAACAACAAGAACCATATTTTATCAATCCAGGTCACTTTATTCTGTATTTTGCTTCATATACTGCTGTCACTGTCATCATCTCTCATGTTGATCAGATGTTCCAATATCCTACGCACCTTTTTGATGAAGCAATGGGCTTGTTTTATCCTGATTACTTTCTGACCTTTCATTGGTAAAAGCATTAGCTTGGATAATATCAGAAAACCAAGTTATTGTAGCTGGTGAAAATCAAAATTAACAATATCGCAGCTTTTCAGCCTCAAAACCAGGACAGACTACAATATCAGCCATGGTGAACACAGCCTTGAATGCAGTTAAGATAATCTTTCCTTGTAAAATAGAATGTTTTCCCATTCGTATACATTTGAGGGGGAGCTCAATAAATGTGGCCTTCTAAAAGAGTGGACAGCAATCAGTGGTTCTGGACAAACATTGCTCCATAAAGAAACTACAGCTATTAGGAAGAACGCTGATGTTTACAACTTCCGGAAAAATTTGCCGCAGACATACCACAGCTTAAGGTATTTTCAACAATGCAGAATATCATGGCTTCTAGGAATTCATTATAAAAATCCACAACTTGAAAGCCATTCAGTACCGGTATCTCCTATGCCACTAAGGTTAATCTACTCTTATACAATTCAACGGCCCTAAATAGCGTGCTTGCTCGCCCGCTTCATGAGACATCGAGTATACTCGGCGATGTTCGTCTCTCGCAGTCTAAACTTTCATGACGACTACAAAATTAGGAAGGAAAACAGTTTCTTTATTATATAAGGCCTAAATGAAATGAACACAATGAACAAATATTCTAATTTTATTTTTACTTACAATTTTCATAGCTCTGAACCACAAACATTTTTAATAATCTACCAGTGTAATTTTCTTAAAAATCCTGGAGTCAATGAATAATGGCGGGCGAAGCCGGGGGCAACAGCTGTAAAATATTGATGGTTTTATCTCTTGAAATATCGCTGATAATAATAATCCAAACAAACCATTCCTTCCCTTGAAACATTATATAATTTCTGAAAATTACACTGAATTGATAAAATAAAATTCACATCATATTCATGTCAATAAACAGCTGAGAAACAATACGTATTATGTGTTCACAGGTTCTTTGGAACTGCATAATCGATTCTGATATAGTTTTCTCAGGGGGCACTTTCATGTCGTGGAATGTACTCTAAAGCAGGAATTTTAGCTGTTTCATTAATTATTAATGGCTTAGTTTATGAATGATTCGCGTGCAAGTGTTAATAAATATAATGCTTTAATAATTATTATACTCTTAATTTTTAATTTTTAAAAGAATTATCGTGGCGAAGCCACGGGCACCTCCTAGTTACTATACAATGGAGCAATAAAATGCACATAACTATTACAAATGCTCAGAACTACGCATTACCTTATGAGATTCTTCCTGCATTAGGTAAGTTCCACCAGGAACTTCCCTTATTTCCACTTTTCCTCCTTGAAGTATAGTATCATCTTCTAAGCCCAACTCTTTAACAAATGCCTCTGTAGCAATATGTATCAAAGATTCTTCGTCTATGGGCTCTGGAATTGTTGCAGGCCTTCTTTTTGAAGAACTTCCTATGTTTGAATGGATATCTGGAGCCTGAAACAATATATTACAACAAAATATTACAACAATTGATTGAATACAACATATGAAACAATATTTTTCACGAATTAAATGATATTATGCACTAAGTTCTGCCCAGTAAATAAATGCTAGTAACAAAGCATACGTTTGAATTGTTCTGAGACATGTTGCATGGGATTTTCATAATCAATAATGATGAATTCAGTCAAGTACAGGAATATTAAAGGAAAAGGTGGGAGTACAAACATAACGTTCTGAGTAAAACTTACACTTGGTACCTACAATCTACATGCTTTGTTATGATACTTCAGCCTTAAGGTATTGTGAATAAAACCTAGGTTTACACGAAAAGGAAATACAAAATACAACAAATCAGTTACACCATTACTTATAGGACAAAGATATTTGACAAATTTTCAGTTATATCATGCTGAGGGGATTTATATTACATTCTATACAGAAAATCTTATCCTCGGCTAGAAATGAGCCTGAATTTTCGGCTTAGTATGCTAATTTTAAGGTCATCCAGTCCCAGTGTAGAGGATACAATGAATAGGATATGTTATTTTCTTACATAAAATATAACAAACTCGTATCTATAGAGAAACCGCAATGAGTACGGCTAGAATTTTAATATGTAATGAAATACAAGAAAATATTTTATCAATAATATAGAAATGCTCTAAAAACTTTAACAACGCATTATAAATATTAAATAATGTTCTTACAGATAAACACATTCATTTCAACAGGTCTGCATTGCAGTGTACAACAAACAACATGTGAAAATTCTTGAAGGAATCACTGCTTATTGCCTGTTCCTCTCAGTGAAAATCCATGCAGATGGTTTGAGTATGAGTAAAACCGAAGATTACCCCTGGCAGTCGCATCTGAGGCAAATTCAGGATGATGGTCGCCACAGATTTTCATGTATATACTGTAGTAGATAAAGAAAACATGACATTCATGTTCATATACCATATGATTACACTGAATCATGGTGGCCAATTAGAGACATATCTGTAACTTCTGGTAAACAGAAGACAAAAAATAGTAATAAAAGATTTTGTTTATAACACAATTCTATGTATGTTTCGAGCTTGAAATCCCATAAAGCTTTTATTTCATTAACATTAATGTAAAGCCTTATTTTCTTCTTATAATAAAAACAAGACTTCAGATGTTAGGTAAGAACCTATTTTAATCCTTAAGTGATATATGGACGAAAACTTGTATATGCATGTTTCATAAGTCACTTTGCCTAAAACTGATACTTTTATAGGACCTAAAACAGCCTATTTTTACGTTAGAGCCTAATATTGCCTTTTTGCTTGTTTTTCCTCTAAAGTTCAAAATAAGTTATTTTTTGTTAGAAATTCTAGCATTTATTTTCAGTTCGTACTAAATTTTTAGCTCGGAATGTGCAGTATATGACACACTTGTGACGTGGTTAAATAGTAAGGAATGTTTTGTCTTTAGTAGAAAAATTCCTTGGAATTCCCAACAAAATGTAGTGTTTTTCTCCCGACTCCCACATCCAGTATAAAAAAAAAAAGTGATCTGAATCACTGAGGGATACAAGGGCTTGAATATACTAGTATGATATGCATAGCTTCTGGCCGCAGGGATTAGGTTTTCATTGTTATTGTAGTAGTACAGACCCTAGTAATAGGTCTATATAATTCTGTGTAGCATAGGCCTGTATCTGTGTTTTATCATGATTATTGACAAATGGTGACTTCAATAAATATAATATTCTACATTGCAATTGGGATGTTTCAGAAAATTGGCAAGTTAAACGATTTTATGAGAGACTATTTTACGATTTTTAGAACCTATTTTCCAATTTTTAGAGCCTATTTTAGGTACCTAAAACAACATTTTTAGCGACCTAAAATTCCGAAGTCTAATAATAACTAACTCAGCCTGTAACAGAAATGAGTACCAGGAGCAATTCTGGGGGTAAAAGCGACCGGTGCGTAAGGTTGATAACCTTACCACCTTCATGTGCCGAATGACTAAAATCTGGGAGCCTCAACCTCTTGGAACCCTCTGGGCCTCCATGGCCTGTATAAGGAACAATTTATAATAATAACTAATGCAGTTAAGGTGATATCTTCCTTAAAAGAAGTAACAGTGCTGATATATATAATATAAACTTTTCCATTTGGTAGTGAGGGAGGGTATAATATCGCTTAGCACAGGAATTTTTCCTGATGCACTAAAAACTACAAAGGTAAAGCCACTATATAAAAAAGGGTCAGACGAAGAAGTAGAAAATTATAGGCCAGTGTCCTTATTGTCCGGTTTCTCAAAAATACTGGAGAAAGTTATGAACTCCAGGCTTACAACATTCATGAGGAAATACAATATTCTAACAGACACTCAACATGGATTTTGTAAAGGAAAATCTACAAACACAGCAATCTCAAATTTTCTTAAACACATATATGACTCACTTGACAGAAAGGAAGTAAATATAGGGTTGTTTCTAGATTTATCAAAAGCATTCGACGTAATAGACCACAATATACTATTTGAAAAACTAGAAGCGTCTGGCATACGTGGTATAGCCTTAAATTGGTTCAAATCTTATCTGCAACACCGTAAACAAGTAGTCGAAATCACATACATAGATAAAGAAAATAATATAATGAACAGTAAATTATCTAGTGAAAAAAGCATAAAATATGGTGTCCCACAGGGGTCTATTCTTGGACCAGTTTTATTCCTGCTTTATATCAATGACCTAAAAATGCACTCCACTCATATAAAGTCAACTCTATTTGCTGATGATACGAGTATCTTTGTAACAGGAGAAAACATCACTGCCACAGAACGAAACATAAAAGAGGCAATTGACAAATTAATTGAATGGTTTGATACAAATAGACTAATTGTTAACAAGGAAAAAACTGTAGCAGTCCCCTTTAAACTAGTTCACAGCAAAAGTACGGACTTCCCCAGAATCCCATACCAGGATAGTTCAATTAATTATGTAAATGAAACCAAATTTCTAGGGGTTTGGGTAGATCAACATCTGAACTGGCATAAACACATAGACATACTATCAAAGAAATTGAGCAAAACATGCTTTGCACTGCGGTCAATAGAAAGATTATCAAACAGGAACTCTGCTCGTACCCTTTATTACGCTAATTTTCATTCCCTTATAACATACGGTATAATTTTCTGGGGAAATTCATCTAACAGTAAACTTATATTTAAACTCCAGAAAAGGGCATTACGAATAATCATGCATGCAAATAATCGAGCAAGCTGCAGGAATTTCTTCAAGGAATTAAGGATTTTACCCTTACCAAGTATCTACATTTTAGAGACACTTACATATGTAAAAGGCAACCTTAGTGGGTTCCAAAAGAACTCGAGTGCACACTCTTACAACACAAGGAATAGAAATAATTTGGCTTCTATTCCACACAGTACTAGTCTTTATGAAAAGAGTTTCACATACACTGGTCTCAAATTATATAATACATTACCCCAGTACATAAAGGAGATACCTGCTCTAGCTAAATTCAAAAAACAGATCAGTTCACTTTTACAGGATCATTGTTTTTATTCATTGGATGAATTTTTCTCTGTATTCCGGGGAGAAAACTAACTGCTGACCAAGGAGAAAGTGAAAAAGTGAAGTGTTGAAATTAATTAAGTAGTAACGACAATGTGAAGCAAATGGACCAATGTGGCCACGTGCAGAGCCCAGTGTTAACTGGTGGAAATAACATTGACTTCCATGTATATATGTTAGTTTGGTGTGTAAATAAGGAAATGTATTAATATTAGGTCTCGATTCTAAGGCCTGTACACTTTGTATAGTCTGTATATTACTATCCCAAGCTGTTGTAACATTCTGTTATATTCTAATTGTAACCATTTTGACGTGTCCCAAAACATGAATATGTTCCGTCGGACTAATAAATCTATTCTATTCTATTCTATTGTAAGCTCTTTGGACACGACCAAGGGTATCTGTGGATAGCAATCAGTAAGTCATGGATGAAGATTGCCTGTAAAGAAACCATATCTACAACAAATATCACCATAAACAAACTGTAGCTTAAGTTCTCTAGTTCATGTACATATTACAAGGGAAATACGGTAGTGTAAGGAAAAAATGAGAAGGCAGTGTCATCCACAGTGAAAATTCTATCAGACTCCATTGAATATTGGTTAGGACATTTTTAATTTCTAGCATGAATACATGAGTATATGTGGGTAAATTGGTTCTCAGTGTTAGGATGGTATTTAATAAAAAAATATTTTATTTAGCAAACAAGCAGTGAAAAATTGTTTACTTGAAACTTGGGGAAACAATCATGCTCAATGAGCAACAGTTTCTGTAGATGCAAATTCAATCTTCAATAATTTATACAGGGTGTTAATGAATAACACCGAAATATTTTACCTGTGTATAGAGGGGACATAGACAAGCAACTTTTATTAGAAGATTTTTGCTCTATGGATTCAATTCTTCCTGTTATAACATAAAATCTCCCAAGGATATGCATGCCACTGACTTCTAATACTTGAAATTATGGGAAACAAAGGAACAGTGAATATTGTGTAGTGGTCGGGAAAATTGTAAAAAATGACGATCGATATCTTACAACTCTGAGGGAAAAAAAAGACAAACGAAACATTTTTGTTAGGTCTGGAATTAGGAATAAAATCATAATGCAGTGGCGGGCAATCATGTGATTAGTCAGTAAATTTTGCAGATTATGAAAATTCTAAATTATGGTATAGCGGTTGATGAATTATTAAGAATCAGGTTTTTATCGATCGCTAAGAAGGCATGTAGTCAATTTAATGAAAATTTTAACCTTATTTCGCTCAATTATTGAGTTATGAGCACCAAATTTTAAGGACTTTAATGCCCTGTAGCATACATATTTTACGTCATAGAGCAAAAATGTCCCAATAAAAGTTGCTTGTCTTTGTTCCCTCTATACACAGGTAAAATATTTCGGTGTTATTCATTAACACCCTGTATATATTAATACTTGAGATGAGGATTTAACATACATAACTTCACTTAATTCATTAATTAAGCTAAGATGAATTTTATGATTTACGATTCAATAACTCAGCTATAAACAGACATAGTGCTGCTATATTGGTCTCGTTTTAAAGAGGAAGGACTTAAGTTGGTACCAATATTGCTCTGACATTTGTGGTGGCCAGATATTCAGAACTGTGCACAGTTTGTCTGTGGCGATCTTCGTTGTAGATGTGATTTCTTTACCAGCAATCTTCGCCCATGGCTTTCTGATTGCTTTCCATAGATACACTTGGACATGTCCAAACAGCGAACAATGAAGTCCATAGAGTATACCCTCCCTCGCTACCAAATGGAAAGTAATATATTACTACTGGCACTATTACTTTGAAGATTTCACTTTAATTACCTTAACTGCATTAATTACCATTATTAGAAGAAATCAAACTTTACATTAATGTTAACAGAAATAAAAGCTTTACAGGATTTCAAGTTCAAATCAAACAGAGAATTGTGTTTATAAACAAAATCTTCTGTTTGCCAAAAGTTCCAGATATTTCTCTATTTGGCCAGCATGATTCATTGTAATCATTCGGAAAATGAACATGAATGTCTTTTGTTCTCCTTGACCTACTGTATACCTGAAAATCTGTAGCATTCATATCATCCTGAATTTGCCTCAACAGCAACTGCTGCCAGTAATCAGAAATCTTTGTCGTAGCCAATTTGTCTGCATTGATATTCGATGAAAGGAACAGGCAGCGAGCACCAATGTTCACTGTAGACAAACCATAGTTTTAGTAACATCGCAGTATCCTACACCATTCTGAGAATTTTTCATCACTAGAATAATTATGAAAATTTCAAACCTGAGGTGACTGTTGATGATCAAAGTCTGGAAGCATGTCAGGTTGTGGCTGAGACTGAGGAGAGGAAAATTTCATTTCCAGACCAGATTTTGACCTCATGCGGTTAAAAGGATATGAACCAGATCCAAACATGCTATCTTGCTCAGAAGGTGATGCTCCAGGAAACATATCTGCAACAGAATCTAAAGCTACACAACAAGGTTGCATTTCATAATATTTTACATGGGATTTTTTACAGTGACGTGGTACTATAAATAAGGTAGTATATGGTCGATTATTTAAACTCAAAATCCACTTAGTCGGACAAAAGCTGAGGATGATCAGGAGGCTGACTGAAATCATGATTCTTGAAAAGAAACAAGTAAGTGAAGTTTGAGTTTAAACAACCGACCATATTCTACCTTATTGAAGGTTGCATTTATTTAGATTTGCTATTCAAATAAAAATGTACCTTATGAGATGACTCATTCTCATTCTTTTTAGAAGATAACCTATTAGAAATTATATTGAGAACTATTGCAATTAGTAAAGCAATCTAATGTTCACTCAGGGCTTCATATTTTTACTCCAACAGATAAAACAAAAGACAAGTAGTTAAGTGCTACATGCATGAGAACCATTCCTTATGCAAATGTCCTACAGAATGTTCTAAGGAACAATGATGATAGGCTTAAAGAGCATACTAGAAGTATAAAATTTAAATATGTGGACAGATCAGCAGTAGAAACACACTTCTGGAATTTGAAATGAAATCTGTAGTTAGGCCCAATAACTGAACTGCTGTAGAGCTTTCAATTTGGGAAAAATATCTACGAAAAAATTTGAAAGTAGACTCACAAATTTTGATGTTTGAATAAAAGATCAAGTGATTGCAAAGCACACAAAACTACCAGAGGTAAAGAGAGATTTTCCTAGAACACAAGGTTCAGCAGTTGATAAGTAGCCGAAGATATGGGCAAAGGCCAGAACATGTTCTGCTAAAACCTATGTAGGTGGAGTGGTTAAGCGTGCTAATTAACTCATTTATTATTTCAATAAATGTTACTTTTCTTTACTAAGTGTGTTCCATCATATTTTAAGATCTGTATGTTTGTAGCAGCGGGGACCAGCAAAAAAAAAATTAATTAATCATGATTTCAAAATAGAAAGGTATTAGTTTTGTATAGGGATGTCAAGCGACCATGCTAAAGTTCAAATTATTCGTGATTTCAAATTTAAAAAGTTTGAAATAATCAAGTTCGACTGCATATGGCAGGGTCACAGGAGATTCATCTTTCCGACAATTTAAGTCATTTGAGTTTTTTCTTTTATTTCAGTCATATTTCATCTAAGAAATATTTTACTTAAGAATTATTAAAATGTAAAGTAAAGTGATCCCTATACAGGCCAAGGAGGCCCAGAGGGTTCCAGGAGGTTGAGACTCCCAGATTTTGGACATTCGGAACGTGAAGGTGGTAAGGTTAACAGCCTTACGCACCGACCGCCTTGACCCCCAGGATTGCTCCTGGTACTCATTTCTGTTAGAGGCTGAGTCGACCTCAGGGCCATAGTGCCAGGATTAGGCCAATTGAAAATCTCCAATGACCTCATTGGGAATCGAACCTGTGACCTTCCGGTTTGTAGCGCAGCACCTCAACCACTATGCTACGGCATACCCCATTATTAAAATGAGGTAATTAAATTACTTCAGTGTGAAGTTAATATGTTTTTCCGTAATACTGTGGTATTCAAACCTAATACCACAGCTTAAATGGTGCAACTGATACAGATTATTGTTTTACCTGTCATGTTGTAAACTGCTTCCTCTCTGGTTGGCATCATATCTCTAGGTCTCTGTCTCACAGGAGACCCAGCAAATGGACTCTGCTTTTTACTGCGCTGAGTTCCCTGTAACCATTCATACATCATCACTAACACATTTCAGCTCACAGAAGTTCAATTATACAACATAAATATTAGCCGAGGAAAGCAAAAAATTGCTTTCATTCAAGCCTATGAAAGCATTAAGGTAAATCAGTCTTCACTTTTACATGTAACTGTCAACAGACAAGAAAACTTGTGATATAAACAACATATAAAGAAGAAAAGAAGATATAAAGACTGCAGTCTGGATACTTAGACTCATCTCTTTAACGCCTAGGCCTGCGACAAGGGAGGATCCTAACAGATGAAGGAGTTCAAGAATCAAGATCTTACATCAATAGTCAAGGCACTGGATGGTACAATTTTAAATTTTACTACAATCTCTTTGGAAAATGTTCCTTTAATTTTATTTTTGTTACAATTTTTCAATCTAGTGCTAATTTTGAAGCCTATGGTACACAAATATGGAAAATTTATCTTAATAGGAGTTAAAAACAGATTTTCTGTTTGATATGCTGATGCTGAAACCATTGTGTCCCCAAGAGCACATTACTCTGGAACAGGCCTGTCGAATAGTACTCTGAAGCTGTGAAGTCATTCCCCTGCTTCCCCTCGCTTTGAGACCTCTGAAGCGCAACACAACCAATTGCTTTGCTTTGGAGTTCATGAAGGGATGGGAATGACATCACAGTTCTGCAACTGAACCAATCGATACGCTTTGGAGGTCATGAAGGGAGGGGAAGTAGGAGAATGACTTCACACTTTTGGAGTACTGCTTAACAGGCCTGCTAATGAATGCTACAATGCAGCGAAGAAGGTTCTAACTCTAAAGCTAATTTTATTATATATTTTTTCAAATGAACCAAGATTTTATTGTCTTTTTTTAAGACAACCAAAATTTTAGAAATATATTAGTGTTAGAGCTAGATACATCCTTGCAACATTGTAGATGTGCTAGAAATGCTATAATCTACAGCAAAATCTGTAGGGATTTAGAAGAAAATTTGGGAAAATGGTATATTGCGACTCCGGTCAAGAAAACCACCATTAACGGCCGTGGGTGTCGGCATGCTGACCACATGCCCCCCAATCCTGCCATCTGCCTAAGGGAGATGACGCAGCGGTCGGGTGGTAGGCCAAGTCCCTCCAGGGATGTAGCGCCACGGAGTTTAGTTTAGTTTGGTATATTGCGACTCACCCGAGTCCCCCACCCCTACTCTCAATCCCTCCCCTAGCGGCGGCATTTGAACTACTAGCAGCGACAGTAGCGCCATCTCTTAATGAACTGATGAAACAGAAAAAAATAATTTGTTTCTTCTTTATTCTCTTCTTCTCTTCCTTTCCCGTCTCCTTTTCTCTTCCTCTCACCTCCTCTCCACCCTACCTACCTATTTGAGACCTATTCCTAATAGTAAATTTTGGATCGACCGGGATTCAAACTCGGGACCCCTAGCATTACAGCTAGGAGTCTTGACCACTACGCTACGAGTGAATGTTGAGGACTGAAGAAAGCTTTCGTATATTAGGGTTATGTTAGGGGGATTTCATGAGTTTTAACGCAAGAATCGGTTTTTATAATTTGGTACAAGGGAATTAAGTCATATTTAATGTTATAATACAGCGGTTTTTATAATTGTGAAATATTATGTATGGTACAAGCGTATTTTATATTGTGAAATAGCCTATTTTGTTGCAAGGGTCGTTTTTATAAATATGAAATATTATGTGGAGGTGCAAGGGTCTTTTTTATTGTGAAATATTATGTGGAGGTGCAAGGGTCTTTTTTTATTGTGAAATATTAGGTGACATGTCAATTGCAACTATGCATTACTGGCGTTGAGCAGCAGCTACAGGCATGAAGGCATGTGCTGCGTTGAAGCAGCACGCGGCAAGCAGTCAGGCGGGGAAGCGGCCAGGCAAGTGGCGAGTGGAAAGGGGAGCCGGGTGAGTCGCAAAATACTAACTTGCCAAATATTTGAAATGGTACATGGTATGAACTTGGGGAGCTGAAAATCTGGATTTGATTCACATCCAGGATAAATTTTTCTTTTTAGAATATAATGCATTTTTCTTCAGAGAAACAAAACTGAACCCCTGCCAATAAATATGGAAAAGTTTATCCTATTTTACAGTCCCCATTATTAACCCTTCAGCACATACGCAGGGTAATTTGTTTCCAGGAGCAAGAGAGATGAACATATTATACATTAAGTTTATTTCTGAGGAGCCCGGCAGCTCACCTATTCTCAAGTGAACTCTTCCGGCATGTGTTTTTCTATATTTTAAATATCTCTGATATTTCAGTAAGTAATTATAGCTGTTCTGTTTTATTGTTGCGTGTGTGGAAATTTATTACCCTGCATGCCTCTTAACGATTTCTAGTAAGGATTTCTATATCTTCTTGTGTTGTTTGCTTTATATGGGATTAAAAATGTTTAGAATGAAGAAATCTTTGAACGATGCCGAAATTATAGCCATCTTAGCGGTTTCAGATGATGATGATAGTTGGTGGTGTAACATTTACATCAGATAAGGATCAACAGGAAACATTCATCATGATACCAAATCAGTAAAGAGCACTGAAAGTGATCAAGATGAAAATATGGCAGAAGATGATGATTATTCAGTTAAAGCAATTGTCATTCCTTTGACATTACATCTTCTTATAAAGGAAAAGATGGCACAATCTGATACAAAGAACCACTAAATGTTGGAGGTAGAATGCCTGCTCGAAACATTGTGACATTGAGACCTGGTCACATCGAATCCCAGTGTCAGGGGAATTTTTCTGCTAAAATATTCTCAGTATAGGTCCAGATTTATAAAATTAATAAATGCCAGTGAAAAAAAACAGTGTTTACTATGCAATTAAGTAAACGGCAAAAAATTACCCCATGTGAGTTCTTGTGTAGTACTTATAGGCTTGAGTTCTGAAAGGTTAATTAATGTCTAACTAATATTATCAACTGGAGATCCTTTGGATAGCTAGATGAGAAAGGAATATTAATACTCACCGGATTCATGAGCTCTGAAGAAAGTCCTAGATATTGGTGAAGTGCAGTAAAAGTGACCCTCTGCAATCTCACCATAATAACTTGAACTACTCTTATAAAAATATCAGGATATTCTTGGAAAACATCTTGAAATGCTGCCATTGGAAGTCTGACGATCGTTGTATCCTCTACTGCACGAGCAGATACAGTCTTGTAGGGGTTTGTATGACCCTATAACAATAAAAATAAAATTATCCCCCCTTTAGGTCACAATATACTGAAGATAACATTTTAATGACAACGTTAAAGTAATGGTATTACTCCTTGAATAATCGAGGGTTCTGGAGATTATGTTCTCAAATTTGAAGTTTATAATTTTTTGTTTACCCAAAACATAGATACCATATTTACTCATATAAGTCCCAGCTTTATTTGTCAACAAAAGGAACTGGTTTGTTATATAAATTGATTTTGCTGAGGGAGGAACTTTCAAGATTTTTTTCTGAAACATTAAATGGAGGGAGGAATTTTCAAAATATTTGTTACCAAATGTTTTGTATAAAAACTCCATTAACACTGTGGGATCTTTTTTCCTGTTAATCATTCATCTTTCTGGGGAAAAAAAAGAGCCTCAAAATTAGAGTTGGGACCACATAGGCAGAGCTTATCCAAGAACAAGTACAGTAATACAGATGTGCTTGACCCTAAAATTTGTTACTGAGTATTGACTAGAAAGGCCCCATGAGTTAAAAAATTTTTCAGAATAAACATCCCTGTATGCCTGGGTGAAGCAGGTTTTCTGTGCCCAACAGAGCAGGTTTGATCCCTGTCCAGGTTACTGGCATTCTGGCTGATGACCCAAGGTAGATTTTCTGACATCATTTCAGGAGAAAGAATGTATAAAACATTATATGCATACCACTGATGCACTTGGTAGTTCAATATTATGGGAAGACAACTGTCCAGCAATCAAGCTTGCTGTACTTATAAGTAAAATAATATCACTGAATTATTCTTATTCTCGTTTAGGGGTTTTTACTATTGAGTAACATTTTTCATAGTTGAATAAAGACACTTTCCTTAACACACTTTATTTACGTTAGTGCGTTGAGGAAAGTGTTTTTATTCAACTATTTAATTCACACCGCTAAAGTCGGACACAAGAATAAACATTTTTCAACTCATGTGTCTATTCAATCATTCTTAAATATGCAAATAAGAAGAGTTTCAGTCTATACTCTAATTTTCAACCTTTCAAATAACTTTTATAGAGTACTAAATTTATTTTATGGAAGTGGCAGACCCAAAGGGAAAAGACTACTTGGAAGACCTAGACGTAGGTGGGAGGACAATATTAGGATAGATTTAAGAGAAGTAGGATTTCAGAGGGATGGTTGGATGGAGTTAGTACAGAATAGGGTTGAATGGCGGGCTCAGGTAAACACGGCAATGAACTTTCGGGTTCCATAAAATAGGTGATATTCCTTTAGCTTGCTTAGGAATTGTCCATTGCCATTGAGTAAGTAAGAGAAAGGAAGTGGCATTTGATAATTTTGCAGTATACTTGACAGAAAGTTATGGGATAAAGGGTTCTACTGACCAGTGTAGAAGATTTTGTATGGTATTACTTACTGTGAGTACATCTGTGAAACTCAGAAGTGAAGTGACTGATTCTCCGGTTTTTACGCATTTCAATGAAATGGCTGTGCCATCTGAACCCGTAATGAAGACATTTACTTTTCCACTTTGAACAACATACACATTTTCATCAGGATCACCTAAAAATAATGAAAATTTTAGTTTTAAGTCATTGAAAAATAACTAACAGACAATCACACTTTATCACAAGATTAAATCAAATTCCCAAAAATATTAAATTTTGTATCCACAGAATATTCCTACATAGAAGTTGATACTGTTTAAGAACAAGAAATATATTCAAAAACAAAAACTATTCAGCTCTAACAATAAACTTAATCTAAAATATAGCTTGAGATTTACAAAGGAACATACATATTTGGGAGTACTGAATGAACGACTTCACAATGAAGTGGAACCTGATTTGGAACAATAGCAAGATAAACTGTGGGTTTCTCATTTCTCTATTCAGTGTTGATTTTCTCTACCGACAGGACTAAGAATGCTATCTTCTCTTACCAAATTCGTCACATTCTTTCCATTTCTCCTTTCTTACCTCTTTCTCCTATTCTTCAACTACTAAATTTTCGTTAAAAGCCCAAATCTGGTTTGTGAGATCAGGCCTACTCACATTGTATGATCCTTTCACAGCTATATTACCAAACGATTTGGTATACTTCAATGCATAATAGGCCTATGATAAAGTAACAAAATAATATAACAAAAAATGTGATATTAAGGTGAAACTACTGGTTTGCTCGAACTTGTGAAAAAGTGAAAGGATCTGCTTTCATGTTTTCTCTGATCAAGAACAGAAGTTTCCAACTAAAGATAATATGAATATATTGCTCTCAGGTTATCAGTCACATAAGAAGTTTTGAACTCTCCAGCATTTCAGAGGACCATTCTTCCTCCAACCACAAGGATACTGAAGTGTCGACTTTATGCCAGGAAAACTGAGATCAGCAGTCTTCAGAGTTCTTCAAACAACCAGGCAGGTGTCGGCTTTATGCCAGGAAAACTGATATCAGCAGTCTATCAGAGTTCCTCAAACAACTAGGCAGAAAATGGCCCAAGGAAACAAAGCTTTGTGTTATGACAAAATATCATTATTAAGCCTGAACTTTGGGGATATGATGAGGATTCTAACAAGAGTAATGATGAAGACTAAAATTAATGAAATGAAAGATTTATTTAATTAGAGTGGCAGTGATGAAGATGTGGTTGGTACTTTAACCCTATTGTAGATGGTGATATTGACAATGATGTAGATGGTGATAGTCAGTAACTTCAGACTACTTTGATAGCCATGACGATAAGCTGTCACATGGAGAAACTGTAATATTAAACAGTCAGATCACTTATATCATTCATTATCATCTAACACTAATAATCTGAATTCTCAACTTACCTATTTTAAAAAGATAAGCTCCAGCAGGTAAGTTCATTATTTCTGTATGCTTGCAGAGCTTCAAGAATACTGGTTTCTCAAAGTGTCCAAATACTCTGAAAATGAAACTTCTCATTCATGAGAACAAAATATATATTAGATATTCTTTGTAAATTCATGATCGTAAATTTAAAATAGTAAAACAGGTTTTATAAAATCTTAGTGACTGCATGAAATGCCTTTATTTTTCCAAACATACAGCAAACTCCCAATTATTCATACAAGGTTCTTCCTAACTCTTTAAAATGATTTACTGTACAGTGACATGAGCTGGCATGCCTTGCCGGCCAAGGGGAAGAATGCTGATGGCAGACGGCATGAAGGTTTCTGATACCGCTGTGCTGACTTCATGAGTAATATGGAGAGCACCACAGCCTTTCAGCACATGCCACACCGATAGCCGCCATGACTAGAAAGAAATTTGGTGAAGTAGACCTTTGTATAAGTGAATGCAGGAGCATCCCACCAGACTTTTCTGTATTTAATACATTATTGTTAACGAAAACTCTGAGTTTAACAAGCATTATGATGAATTTAGTAGTATTAACAGTCTATTAAAATCACATTAGATTAGGTGCTGTGAAGTGAACTTTGGCTTAGTTCTGTTGGTAGAGCATTGGCACGGATAGCCAAAGGCCCTGGGTTCAAATCCCAGTGTCAGAGGAATTTTTCACCTATAATATTATTATGTAATGTCCAATAGAGACAATAATCTGTTGTTCATGAATGCGTATGCATAAGTCTATCACATTAGATTATGTATCGTGTAACCCATGATAAAATTGCCGCCTGAAGCTAGAATAACTTGGTAATAATTCTAACAGTAGAATTACCCATGTTTTTTTTTTTTTAATTTTATTATCCACGCATTTATCGGGTGATTAGACCAGATAATTGAGAGTTTACTGTACCAATAAAACTCGTTTATATTGACAACGGACAGATGTTTCAGTATACTAATACCAAATTAAATACAATTTTCACCCAGAACAAATTTTCCTCAACAATAAGATGTTTAGCTGATCTCTAAGTGAGTCATACAAAAGCCGTGTCTAATTTTGTTGCCAATAAACTGTGTTAAGGTGGTAAGGGATAAGTGAAGTTCCTTGGGGGAAAAAGATAGTCGACCCACAACAGCCAACAGCATGTTGTGAAAATCTATTGTTTCAATGTTGCATTAAATCGGTCTCAAAAAAGCTTTAACCATGGACAAAAACAACAGCAAAATTAAATGATAGCCACCTGTGAAGCTATCAGCTGTTACAGATACAGGCCATCTTGATTCTCCATTTAAGGCTTAAACAAGACTAAGGGTAGTATAAAGAGTGTACAAGTTGCTAATACTGAGTTACACACACATGCACTTAAATCACAAGAACAGTTTTTATCATAGGTAATTCCACGAGAGATTACAAATTTATCTGATGAAACTCATAAACTCAAGAAGGATTTATTAAGACTATTCCACAAATAAAATATAACAGATTACTTTCTTACTTTATTGTTTAAAATCAAATCAATATTCTGCCAGCTGTGAGATCACGGCATGCTAAATTAATGAACAATCGATGAAGTGTATGAGTTACCAGATTCTAACCAATGCTACCAATAGTGCAATTAGAAATAGTTAACCTAATCCAGATAAGCTAACATCAGAACAGAATTGAAATTGTATTTTTAATCAATGCACATTTATATTATTTCTATTTCCAAACATGTGTTTTTATTCTGTTCACTGGCAGCATGTGACATATTAATCAATGCATATTGATATATTACATTTCCAGTAATGAGCTGACGTTTATGAGCTAAAATCACATTCTTGTGTTCCTAGCAAACATATTATAACCAACGACTGTCATTTGTCAATACAGAGGCAAAGCTAAATGTTGCTGATCAATATCAAATATGTGTCGTATTAATAATAATAATAATAATAATAAATTTATTCATCCATTATATCATATAAACATGTACAGGGTACAAATGATGTTGGACACGTCAAATCTTACATGCTAAATATTGCTTACATTTGCATTTATTCTCATATTCACACTTATGCTTATATTAATTAAATAAGTAAATAAAAGAAATTAAAATAAAAGAAAAGGAACATGGACTGTATACTATGACATACTATAAATAAAATAAATAAAATATTCTTCGTCCACATCCACATCCCATCTACAAGCTTCTCACACTAACATTAAAATATCCTTATTGTATTGGTTCGATCTGATTCATTCACATCCACACACCAACATATAATATTTAAATAGATCCTAAGCTAGTATCCTAAATAAAACCCTAGTGCCATAGTTTCTATAATCAACTAATACTATAACAACTTACAATTAACACTGCTTTATATTTTATTCACTGAATTTCCACTACCTATTCCCATGCATAAGATATTCCTCCACTGAGTAGAAACTACCATTTATCAGAAATTTCTTTAATTCCTTTTTAAAATTCTTGGCTAATTGTATGTTTTTTAATGGAATAGTCTAAATAAAAATTAAACAAGGATTACTAGTAAGACTGATAGGATCATTCTTCATTTACAGACTTATATACATACTGTGAGGAGCAGCAACCCTTCAATTTTTGCTATGCATTTGCCTCCATCACTAAGGGAAAACATGGAATAGTGCTATCCTAACTGCAACTTTAAGTCACACATTTTTTATATCAAAATAATAAAAAATCACAATTAGTTTTTTTAACTTGTTCTCAAATAAAGCCATTTCATGCCAAATTTACCCCAGAACAAAATCCAACATAAGACATGAACTTAGGAGCTACTACATTAAAGAAATAAAAAATGTAAACAATAAAGAAAGTAAATGGTATTATATACTGAAAGGGGATGAAAATGAATATAATTCAGGGTGTCCAGTGAAGCAAGCCGAAGAAATTCAAGCATAATTCAAGGATTTCAAGGCTTGAATTTCCAAAATTCAAAACAATAGCTTTATTTACTAATATTAAAAATGTATGAACATAGGACACAATGAGTGAATATTAATGACTAATATTTCTGAAAATGGTAACATTTTCGTCAAAACTATCAGCTTTAAAAAATATTAATGACTAATATTTCTGAAGATGGTAAAATTTTCGTCAAAACTATCAACTTAAAAAATTATTGACTAATATTTCTGAAAATGGTAAAATTTTCGTCAAAACTATCAACTTAAAAAAATATTAATGACTAATATTTCTGAAAATGGTAAAATTTTCGTAAAAACTATCAACTTAAAAAATTATTAATGACTAATATTTCTGAAAATGGTAAGATTTTCGTAAAAACTATCAACTTAAAAAAATATGAATGACTAATATTTCTGAAAATGGTAAAATGTTCATAAAAAACTACCAACTTAAAAAAAATATTATCTTCTATGCGATTTTTCCCGACGGTTCACAAAATTCAAGCATAATTCAAGGAATTTTCCCGACATGGAAAATTCAAGCATAATTCCCGATTTTCCCGATTTTCAAGGCTGCTGGACACCCTGTAATTTTATTAATTGGACAAGTTACGGAAGATGGACTCTAGGCTGAAATGTTAGAAAAGGCATAGGATATTTTTCTCATATTTCTTTCTGATCATATTTTTAAAATATACCATTAAAATTACTTTTCTGGGTTTTCCTTTTCAACTCATGACATTTCACCAATGAGAAGGAATGAATATTTTCAAAGTAGAGAATATGTGTATAAAAAACACATCTTGAAGAGCAGGTGTAGGTCTAAAAAAAAAGAAATGTCTCACAGTTCAAAGATGGAATCTTCTTTATGCATGAAGTTCTAATATTTAGGGTTGCAAATGTTTAGATTTTACTTTATTTCCAAGGTATTAGATATAATTCAAACGGATTTCCAAAACTCTGTTACAATCTTTTCAACATAAGCCCTTTATGTTATCGAATACTGTTACTTCTATAGCAGTAGGTTAATACATGGAAACAAACCCTTTATTTATACACATGCAATTGCTCCTTTAACCTTTTCACTGCTACTGACTTACGTATGTATCGGTGCAAAAATTGCACAAAGGCTTAGATATAAGCTAAGTATATTAATGCCTTACTTAAAAGATGAAGATATTTATCCACATAATAAAATTGTCATTTATGGAAGCCAGTTATATAATTAAAATTTTCCTAGTTGATATCAAATTTATAAGCCATTAGTGATTTTAAAGATGAATGCTTATATTAAAATATAAATTCAGCTCTGGAAGGGTTAAATGTCCAACCATAGAGATGTGATCAGAATAATTGAAATTAGTACCACATCCATTTGCCAGTAATAAAGAAGGATGGTGGGAACATTGGCTCCCAAAACATACCCCTAAGAATGATTCAAATAACTGAAGTAAAAAATAATATAATATAAACAATAATACTTATTTACAATAATGGATAAAACAATCTTTTCCAACACACAACATTTCAACCTGCCCTCCAGGCCTTTCTCAAGTGTACTGAATTGAAAAAATCGTAAACAAACTGCCGTAACTATGTAGCACGGTAGAGACAGTAATGATCAACAACAACAACAGTATAAAAAAAATATAAAAAATAATAAAAAATATAAAAATATTTAAAAAGGTGCTACATAGTTATGGCAGTTTGTTTATAATTTTTTCAATTCAGTACACTTGAGAAAGGCCTGGAGGGCAGGTTGAAACGTTGTGTGTTGGAAAAGATTGTTTTATCCACTATTGTAAATAAGTATTATTGTTTATATTATATTACCTTTTAATAAAATTATAGTGGAAAGAATAGGACCGTAAATTATTTTCAATTGGATATAACTGAAGTAGACTGTTAAAATAATCACATGAATTTTCTTAATTAATATTCTATTCAAAGCCTCAAAAATAATTATACAGATTGGATATAGGGAATGGCATCTAACCAACCCATAATCAATCTCCATATAAAATATTTTACTTCATTAATATTGACTGGTCTGATCAACTTGCATAGCTATTAATAATGTCCTCATGGTAGGAGCTGTTACTTCTTTATTCAAGTAGCTCCTTAATTGTTCCCAAGAGAATGAGTGAACCCTTTTCCATACTTTGTGGACTTCAAACAGTCCAAGCAAGTACCCAGTACTGAATCAAGAGTACCAGCTAATAATGCTACCACTGGACTATGGATGTGATCAACCTTCAAAAAGCTGTACGTCAGTGGTTGCTCATGGGTAGGGTTACCATAATATATACATGTATATAAATATAAATTCAGCTCTGGAAGGGTTAAATGTCCAACCATAGAGATGTGATCAGAATAATTGAAATTAGTACCACATCCATTTGCCAGTAATAAAGAAGGATGGTGGGAACATTGGCTCCCAAAACATACCCCTAAGAATGATTCAAATAACTGAAGTAAAAAATAATATAATATAAACAATAATACTTATTTACAATAATGGATAAAACAATCTTTTCCAACACACAACATTTCAACCTGCCCTCCAGGCCTTTCTCAAGTGTACTGAATTGAAAAAATCGTAAACAAACTGCCGTAACTATGTAGCACGGTAGAGACAGTAATGATCAACAACAACAACAGTATAAAAAAATATAAAAATAATAAAAATATAAAAAAAGGTGCTACATAGTTATGGCAGTTTGTTTATAATTTTTTCAATTCAGTACACTTGAGAAAGGCCTGGAGGGCAGGTTGAAACGTTGTGTGTTGGAAAAGATTGTTTTATCCACTATTGTAAATAAGTATTATTGTTTATATTATATTACTTTTTAATAAAATTATAGTGGAAAGAATAGGACCGTAAATTATTTTCAATTGGATATAACTGAAGTAGACTGTTAAAATAATCACATGAATTTTCTTAATTAATATTCTATTCAAAGCCTCAAAAATAATTATACAGATTGGATATAGGGAATGGCATCTAACCAACCCATAATCAATCTCCATATAAAATATTTTACTTCATTAATAGTGACTGGTCTGGTCCTTAATAATAGTCCTCATGGTAGGAGCTGTTACTTCTTTATTCAAGTAGCTCCTTAATTGTTCCCAAGAGAATGAGTGAACCCTTTTCCATACTTTGTGGACTTCAAACAGTCCAAGCAGGTACCCAGTACTGAATCAAGAGTACCAGCTAATAATGCTACCACTGGACTACGGATGTGATCAACCTTCAAAAAGCTGTACGTCAGTGGTTGCTCATGGGTAGGGTTACCATAATATATACATGTGAAATTAGGACAATATACAAATATAGGCTAAAGAAACGAGATTATTTTAACATGTTTTACCATACCAGTCATATTTTTCTGACTCTGTTACACATCTCAGAAAGTTCTTATTTTTCAAAATACATGTTCACAGACCACAATATACTTCAGTATCAGTTTTAATCGATGGGAAGTCTTTCACCAGTTTGTCTTTTTGGCCCAATTTTTGTAGAGATCAAGAGAAGTAACAATAATGTAAGTTGTACCATTGTGTGCAGTTATCTTTTGTGGTGGCAAATCTCTAATCATTGCATTATCACATTATCACTAGGGGCCTTATTTTTTGGTAACAACGATAAGCGCGAAATTTTATAAAATAACCTCCCTTAGCTATATTTAGCTTTTATGTGCTTAAAATACCAATATGAACCAAATTTACTCGATTCCGCAAAATGTGTCTATAAGCGCGAAATATGCCCCTTCTGTCCGTAAAGTGAGAAATAAGCACGAAAGTGTGCCTTAAAACCACAATATTGTGTTTTGGTGTACTGTATTTTTTATTTCTTAGCAGCATGCTTTTTTTCTGCTGTTTCTGTGACTGTCGAAGATTTACCGATATATTGATATTTGTGATCGATTAAAAAGATTGCATAATTTGCGCAAAGATTCTCTGTGACCTGGTTTGTACTGTTGAGTACTCTCCTTTACTGTTATCTCTTTACCAAGTTAGCGATGCCTATGATCGATTACAGCAGAAGAGTGTAGAATGTTTGTTACTTGTATTCAACAGATTTCGTCTTTTATCCAAAGTGGTATGGTTGGCACTTCTGTTTGCAAATGGTTATCTGATGGTGTTTAATAGAAATTACGATAATATTTCTCGTAATATATTTGAACATTAACTCTAGTCATGTCTAAATCGAAAGTTATTCAGTTCATACAATGGCAGAAGAATATAGAAATGTATAGTTCATGTAAATAAAGAAGCAAAGTTTGTCATTGCGCAATGTTCCCAATGTAGTATAAAGTAATTTATTTCATGAAATACCCACCGAAATAGAAGGAAGTTAACACCGAAATCAGTCATTTTATTTCACATTATTTAATTGAAGGTTTGTAGAGAAAATTGAAACATTTAGTATTGTTCGTGCCTTAACCATTTACAGTAAACTCTATAATCAGGTTTTTAAAATTCTCATTGATTTCTAGCAGGACATTTTCCTTGGCACACAAAATCGAGTCAATCCCGCTTTTTTGGGAACCCTACTCATGGGTATTCAATCATAGGATGCAAACTTCTCAACCACCTTCTTATTAAATTACGGTATGTTGTTCAGCATAATCTTTTCAATGGACAACACAGACAATGCTGCCAAGTCTCTCTTCTCCATCACTTTTCCAAGACAGGAATTTACTCCTTTCAAACATAAGGAACATCTTTCTTTTGTAGTTGTCATCGGTATGGTGACAGCATATGTCTAGAAGTTTTGCAAATTCTAAAAATGTAAGATCTCAGATAGCAGAAACCGCAAAAGATTGACTGTGTCACTGACGATTTTAAATTCTTGTCTCTGATCTAACACAGTGAGTTCCCTTTTTATTTTCCACTTATTGAGCATTGGGAAAAGCATCACTCATAGATTTCTCTCATTTCAGGAAAATAGCTGTTGTAACTTTAAAACTATTTGTCTGAATATATCCAACACATTTTCCAGTAGCTCATTTTGAATTGTTTTGAGAGGCATTTAAATGGTGAAGAGATCTCCAAATGTGACATAAACATTGAATCTAAATCAGGCCTGTCGAACAGTACTCCCAAGGTGTGATTTCATTCCCCTACTTCCTCTCCCTTTGTGACCTCCAAAGCGTAGCGATTGGTTCAGTTGCATGACTTCACGTCTTGGGAGTACTGAATGATTGAACTTCATGACTCTATCACTTGTGTATTTCACAAAGTTAAAGAATAAGCCTTGATTAGAATCTGCTTTTTCATTACATTCTCTTATTACTAATTTATTTGCTTGTTTGTTTTGCAAACTTGATAAGCCAATAATTCTAGATAATGCCTTCCTGTTCTTTTCTCATGTTATTATAATGATCAACAGCTGTTTATAAGTTGAACAATAACTCTTCTTCTTCTTCTTCCACTTCCCTAGTGTACCACTATCGTGGTGTTAGGGGATTGCCTCGGACCCACTTTTTGAACTTTTCTCTTTCCTTCGCCAGTCCTTTAAGCTGAACCATTGTCTTCCCTCTACTTGCAGCTACTTGCTGAACAACCTCTTCCCATATCTTCCTTGGTCTGCCGACTGGTCTCTGTCCTTGTGGTTTAGCCTCCATAAATTGACGGGGTTTTCTATCCTCTCCCATTCTAGTTATATGCCCAAACCATGTGAGTTGTCTATCTTCAATTCTTTTACTTCTGGGAGGTAAACGTAACTCCTCTCTTATTCTTTCATTCCTGATCTTGTCTCGTCTTGTTTTACCTGTTATTCTTCTTAAGCATTTCATTTGAACAGCGTTAATTTTACTAATATCATTCTTATTTGTTGTCCAACTCTCGCTCCCATATAGTAAAATAGGTTCTATTACAGCATTATACACCCGAGTTTTAGTCTGTTTATGGACTTCTTCATTTCCGAATATGCATCTACTCAATGAATAATATGCATTAGAGGCCTTTTGTACTCTTTTTCTTATTTCTCCTTGTATTTTACCCGTCTGACTTATTACAGTTCCTAGATATCAATCAATCAATCAATTTATTCATCATAAATTGGCCCAATGAGCCATAAGGCTCGCGCTTAGGGACTGTTACAATATACATACATATAATACAAAGGATAAGTATGATAATACATAAAATAAGTAAAAAAATACATAAAATAAGTAAAAATACATAAAATAAGTAAAAATTCAAAACATTGGTTGTTAGAACATAATACATTAGTTGGTAAAACATTATGATAAGCTGGTTTGCAGTAAAATTTACCTTAACAGTGTGCATTACAAGAATAAATAACTTATCTGTAATAGCTCTGAGTTATACCTTAAAGTATTCATCTAAAAAGAATTTTTGAACATTGGTTTTGAATATACTAATGGAATTTGAATTTTTTATATTATCAGGGAGTGCATTATAAACTTTCGTCATTCTTGACATTAGGCTATTCACACCATACTTTGTAGTTTCACTAGCAGAGGTAGTAATATTGAATTGACCTCTAGTGGCATAGTTATGTATATCATCAAATTTTCTAAGGGTGATGTTTGAGTGGAACAGGTTATGTAATAATTTATAAGCAAATATTGCTGTGGATTTCTTTATACTTACATTTAGTGGGATGATACCAGTATGAGAGTAGATATATTTTGTTGGGGTTGTGTACTCTAAATTGTAAATGATCTTTAAAGCCCTGTTTTGTAGAATTTCAAGTTGATGAATGTGATTTTTTGTACCAGATTTCCAAAGAATATCCATATAGTTGAAATGGCAATGTATTAAAGCATAATAGATACCCTTTAGTATTGACCTCAATAGTCCCATATTTCTTAGTCTAAACAGGATGCCAGTGACGATTGAGACTTTATTACTAATATGTTCAATGTGATCATTCCAGCTGAGTGTTTGATCTAATTTTAGTCCAAGGAAAGTGGTGCTGTGAACTTCTTCAACAATCGTATCTTCAATTCTTATTACATCATGTTCTTTTATTTGATATCCCCTCTTCCTAAAAAACATGTACTTAGTTTTAGAGGGATTTAAGACTAACAGGTTAGTATTAACCCATTTTGATAGTACATTGAGGTCGGTTTGGATTTGCTTAATTATCTCATTTTCATTATTACCCTGATAGAATATAGACATATCGTCAGCAAACATAATGAGTTTACCTTTAAGCGTTAGGTCTGCAACATCATTTATGAATATTAGGAAGAGTATAGGTCCAAGGACTGAGCCTTGGGGTACACCACAAGAGATATCAAGATTGCTTGATCTCTTGTCATCTATAGATACATATTGGTTTCTATTACCAAGATAATTTTTAAACCATGTCAATGGCATTCCTCTTATCCCTATTTGCTCCATTTTATACAACAGTCTGTCTTGATTTACTAAATCAAATGCCTTTTTTAGGTCAATAAAAAGACACGCTGCTATTTGATTCATATCAAGTGCTTTTTGTAATGGAATTATGGCATCTACAGTTGCATTTAGCGTGCTGGATTTTTTTAAGAAGCCATATTGGTGTTTACTCAGAATTCTATTTGTGGGATTGCTTATAAAAGAGACTAATCTGTCCTTCGTCACCTTTTCAATAATTTTTGACAGCGTTGGTAATATGCTGATGGGTCTATAGTTACTAGGTTCTGTTTTATCACCTCCCTTGTATATGGGCAAGATTCTAGCAGTCTTACATAGATCTGGCATAATACCTTCATTGAATGAGTCATTTACAATTTTAACTATATGAGGCATAAGATTCTGACTACAATTTTTCAAAATACTACTGCTAATATTGTCATCTGTTTTTGAATCTCTATTCTTTAGTGTTGAGACTATTTTACTAACTTCATTTGTATCTGTAGGCCTTAAAAACATTGAGTAGGGATTTCTATTAATATGACTGAGCTGATGACTGACTACTTCTGGCCTAGGGCTTAATTTTTTGGCTACATTAATGTAGTATTTATTAAGAATGTTACATATTTGCTGGGTATTTGTGTATTCAATGTTATCTACTTTAATAGAGATATTTGTTGTACTTTTAGTTTTTCTCTTTTGTAAAAGTTCATTTGTAATTTTCCATATGCTTTTTTGATTTTTAGTTTCACTTATTAATTTTTTATAGTAATTATGCTTCAGTTCTCTCTTCTTTATTGTTACTAATCTTGCTACATTTTTGTAGTCAAGTATGATGTTTTCGCTTGCATTAATTTTTTTGGTTTTGGCATATAGTGCATCTTTCCTTTTTATTAAGGACAATAAGTCATCGTTTACCCAAGGTTTCTGCAATCTCTTATGATAGTATCTTTTTTCTTTAGTTTTTGAGCATCTAAGTTTTCCTTCGGTTATATAATCTGTAAGTTTATCAGCTAATTCATTTACATCATGTGTATTTCCATTAAAAACAAATGGAAATGTCACGAAGTAGTTATTAAGTGATTCATAATCAATTTTAGTGAATGCGCGTTTAGGATTATTTGCCATTTTTGTTGTTTCATCATTACACGAATTTACATGTAGAATTAATAAATTGTGATCACTTATGTCAGAGTACACATTATTTATAGTGATAGTCATGTCTGTAGGTTCAATTAGTACATGGTCTATGAGGGTAGCTGTTACATTAGTAATTCTTGTTGGAAATTTATTGCAAAGAATTAAATTAAAGCTTTTGAGGAGTCTTGTGTACGTTTGTACCATGTTGTTTTCTTTATTGTTTGCATCGAGATTAAAGTCCCCTAATATGAAAGTTAGAGATGCAGTTTTATTAATCAGTACCGTTTCAAAATCTTGCAGGAAGTTTTGAGAATTTGAGAGGTTAGGGTTGTAAACTGCTATTATATTATATTTTGTGTTAAGTTTTCTGATAGTGAGAGATAAAATGCTGTGGTATTTGTTTATTTCTGTTTCTCTCTCGAGTGACCAGAATGTATTAATATAAATTGAGACACCTCCCCCTTCTTGTGTACGCGTAACATGTGTTGCTGTGAATCCATCCAAGTTGTAATATGTTGTTTCACCCCTTTTTAACCAGCTTTCTGTTATAATGATTAGATCAACATAACCTATAGATGACAAAAGGAATTGCAATTCCTCTAGCTTGTTTCTGATGCTTCTAGCATTTAAATACATGATTTTAAGTTTACACCTGTTTTTTTCATACACTTCAGCATATTGCCTGATATCTTCAAATAGATGTTCATTAACATTACCTACATTACCAATTTTCTTATGAATAGAGTCGGAAATGCAACACTTTTGTCTAGGTCTACTTTGCTTATCATGCTGTTTTACCTGTAGATACTCATAACTGTCCACTTGTGCTAACTGCTGCCCGCAGCATTCAATATTAACCTGTTCTATTTGAGCTTCTGTACTTGCCATCATCATTACTTGGCTTTTTTCTAAATTTATTAACATTCCTTTCTCTTTTATAGTTTCTGTCCATTCTATGACTGCTTGCTGTAGTTTCCTTTCAGAGTCTGCAATTAAGAACACGTCATCTGCGTATACTAATGCTTGGCAGTATACTGGCCTGAGTCTTCTCATTCCCACTAATGATTTATTTGTTCTTCTCTTGCATGTTTTCAGAATTTCATCCATACAAATAACGAATAATAATGGGCTTAAGCTGTCTCCTTGCTTAACTCCTTTTTCTAAATAAAAAGGAGAGGAGAGCTTACCATTAAGTCTGACTCTACCGACGACTCTTCGAAACATAGACTTTATAGCTCTTATGAGTAGTGGAGGTATCTGTTTCTTCTCTAATGCTTTCCATATTTCATCTCTCGGAACCATGTCAAATGCTGACTGTAAGTCCAGAAATGCTAAATAAGCTTGTTTTCCTCGGCTTATCCATTTGTCTATTATTGTCCTTACTGAGAAGATCTGATCTTGTGTCTGCCTATTCGGTCTGAATCCTGCCTGTTCTTCTTCCAAATCCTCCTCCACATTCTTCCTCAGTCTCCACTCGAGAATCCTTGAATATATTTTAGCTACAACATTTATCAAACATATTGTTCTGTAATTGGCGCATTGGGTAGTGTCGCCTTTTTTATGGATGGGAACTATTATATTTTGTTCCCAATCAGTAGGAATTCGACCTTCTTTCCAGATTGCCACAAATAGTTTTCTTAATTCTCCTATTAATATGTCTCCACCCGCTTTAATCATAATAGGTGCTATACCATCTCCTCCAGCAGCTTTCCCATTTTTCATCCTATCAACAGCCAATTTTACTTCCCAGAAGTCTATATCCTCCTCTTCCTCTGTTTTTTCCTTAGTACTAGGTGGTTGTATCCTTTCTTCTTCTTCTATATCCTCTTGATTTCCTTTGAATTTTTCTTCGTAAAATTCTTTCCATGTTTCTAATATTTCTTAAGTTTTAGTTTTCAGTATATTTTCCTTGTCTTAAATGCTATATATTTTCTTTCCATATTTCCCTTTTAGTCTTTTTACCAATTTCCAGAATTCTTTATTATCTTTTTGGTATTTTTCTTCAATATCTTTTCCAAACTCCTTCCATGCTTCCTTCTTTGCTTTTATAACCATGTTCTTACTCTCTTGCCTTTTGCTTACATAAATCTCTCTATCTCCCGGATCTTTAGAGAGTTTATATTGTATCCATGCTTTTTTCTTCTCTGCTACTATTTCCTTCACTTCTTCCGTCCACCATTTAGTACTTTTGATACCTTCTCTTACTTTTTTCTCTCCGCATACTTCTCTGCTTATTTGAATTATTCCTTCTTTTATTCTTTTCCATCCATCTTCTACTACATCCTCCCCTGTACTATTTATCTTTAATTTATCCTTCAGTTTCTTCTGGTATTCCTCTCTTTTACCTTCATCTTTCAGTTCTTCCCATCTTATCCTCTGGTATTTGGACCTTTCCCTGTGTCTGCCACTCACAATGATAGTGTCCGCCACCAATAGGTGATGGTCTGTTGATAGTTCCGCCCCTCTAATTACTTTTACATCTCTGCATAAGTTTTTCATTTCTTTCGGTATCAAAAAGTAGTCAATTATACTAGAATGCTGTGGTGTTTCAAATGTGATTTGATGTATCCTTTTGTGTCTATAATACGAGTTTGCAACTATCATATTATTCATTATGCATAACTCGATTATTCTATTTCCATTTCCATTTAATGTTGACTCTCCTCCATACGGTCCTAGGGCTCTTCTGCTGGATTCTCTATCATTCCCTATCCTTCCATTTAAATCTCCCATTATTATAACTTTCCTCTCTCTCCTTTCAGCCTTATCTACTAGTTCTTGAAGGTCTTCAAAAAAGGTTTCCTTTTCAGTTAGCTCTGAGTCATCTGTTGGAGCATATGCTTGAATCAAGGTAATCGGTATTTCATTTTCTAGATCCACTGTTATTAGTCTTGGGTTTATGGCTTGCCATGAAGTAATTGTTTTGTCTAGTTGCTCCGATACTAGTATTGCTACTCCTTCCTTAGCTCTGATGTACCGTGGAACTCCTGAGTATCTCATAACATAATTATTATCTAATCTCTGTATTCCATTTCCTTTCTTCTTTACTTCGCTTAGACCTAATATCTCTATTTTATATTTCTTCATTTCTTCTACTACTTCCACTTCCTTTCCTGTTAAACTTTTTATATTCCACATACCAATTCGAAGTCCTTTTTCTTTTTCCATGCGCAGTTGTCGTCTATTCATCTGTCCTTTTCCGAGGCTCTCATTAATTCTCTGAATCATTTATACCATGTGTGGGTGATTGGCCCAACGACATGGGTCCGGTAGATAAATCCTTGCAGCTTCCGGACTATGAGCTGGATTTTCTTTCAGGGTTTACTCCCTTAGGAGATTGCCATCCCTGGCTATAGAGTGTCTCCTACCCTCTTTCTTGAGGTGCCTCATCCGCTCCTTCCGCCATTGGGAATTTTACTTGAACAATAACCCTCCTGAATATTTACTCTTCCCAGCTTGGCCAAGTTCGAGGTATTACTTAAATGTTTCGTTGAATTTGTATGTTTATTATTATTTTCATTTTGTTTCCTAAGATCGGTTATGCCTTCTAGAATCCAGCTAAAATTCCCACCAAACAAAATGCAGGATAACAAAATATCTCATTTTTAATATCGCAGCTGGCCAACCATTCAAACTTCTTACATATCACAGTTAAAGCTCCTCGTATATTTTCTTGATGGCATGTTGTAGACTACTTTTTATCCACGATATATAATTTCACATTTCTCCTGAATTGTTAACATAATGAACTGAAGGACTTACAACACAAAAACGGCATGCATTTGTTAAAAGTTAAAACTATGTAAGTTGCTGCACAAAACGCAGCTACCTCGGGCATTAATTTAACGTCCACAAAAAGGTGGAAATAAATGCATTAATTATGGGTGGGGAATGTCTCTTTGGAGACTGGCAGCTCCAGGGGAGGAAATGGACATGCGCCAGTTAACAGGACTGCAACTCACAGAAGGAAATGACTTCTCTTTGTGAGCTTTCTCTTTCAATTGTATTCACATGAAGGTGAGATTTTTTAAATTAGAGCAGTGAAATAGGGACTTTCCTGGTAAATCTATTGCAAACTTAAGATATGACAATGCCTGCCTTTCCTCCTGTGTGTAATTATATTTAATTATATGTTATCATGAGCTAATCGAAGTTCAATCATAAAGTTATCATGAATCTAAGATGTTTCCCAGTAGAATAGTTCAAACAAGAATGAGGGTAAAAATTAGAGAAAACAATTAAAATTAAAATTAAAGTAATATAAAATAAATCACTAAGAAATTATAATTTAATTATATTTTAAAATATATCTGAATCCCACCACCTATTATAGTTCATAGTTCATATTACCTGATACTCTGAAGCATATAAAGTGCATCAGGAGGAACTCTTTGGTCTTCATGACTAGTTTTATCTTCTTCTAAATATTCTGCAGGAGGCTCCAAGACCTAAAACAAAGTACCAGAATACAGTAGAAACGTGTAAATATTTGAAATCTTAATGATTTATATAGAGCATAAAGCTTTTCTATTGGAACTCACTACTGTGCACATGGCCAGTGTGAAAGAATTATCATTCCACTGTGACCTACTAGTGGTTTACTATAAAGCCCGGGTCTTTAAGTACTTACAGGTTGTAAGTCGCCACTGGGTTCGCATCTCATATTGGGAACGCCTGGTGGTATTCTGGGATTGTGAGTCAGTTGGAGAATTTAATGTTGTACCGGCACGTTGCCATGGTAGCTCAGTTGGTTTGAGCATTGGCACGGAGAGCCGAAGATCCTGGTTCAAATCTCGGCTATGGCATTGAATTTTTCATTCTGACTTCACTTGTCCATCTTAGCCTACACACGGCCAGTGTGAAAGAATTATCATTCCACTGTGACCTACTAGTGGTTTACTATAAAGCCCGGGTCTTTAAGTACTTACAGGTCACTGGGTCGCCACTGGGTTCGTATCTCTAAATTAAATTATAATTTTAACCTTTAAGTACTGCCAAAACAATCCATAACACCACAAAAGAGTTTGAGCAAAGCAAGCTTTATGGAGCTATGACTGAAAATCACCTCCTTGGCGATCAGTGAAATGTAGCTTAGCTCAGCTTAGCATAGCTGTCTGTATGAGCAATCCTATATAAAAAGCATTGGAGCGACTTTTTAGAATAGCATAACAAAGCTTAGTATAGCACAGCTTTCTGTGTGCGGTAGCCTTTACTCTTGTTATTTACAGCTGACAAACATGCGCTGATAATTTCACCATCTGTAACAAAGCTGTAGCCACCATCATTGTCTGTTTGTAGCTAATCATTAATGTCATGAATATGAACATTCCCACAATATGGCATTGCTGCATATGTTTCAAAAAATTCTATAGGGTGGGTGAAAGTTAGATACTGTGACTGTGCTGGGGTTTATTGATCAAGGTGTTAACACTCTAAATAGTTAAGGAACATAGGTTTAAGACATCAGTAAACCTCTATGCACCGCACGATGGATAGAGCCCCTAGAAGTTGTCAAAAATGTGACCAATGGCCTACTTCCCTCACAATAAATATATCCTAGCCCATGAAATAGCGATCTTCAGTGCAGTCCGAAACCAACATAAAAAAAAATAAACTCTAAAGATAAAAGCGATTAGGGGATCAGGAACAATGAGGGTCAGATGAATGAGTTTTACTGTAAATTGTTATATCAGATCATACTTACTGTGAGTTGGACAGGTGCAGATTCTCTTTTAAGTTGCAACAGTTTTCTAGCAAATCTCATCACCAGTTTACGTTTCTTGCCTTGACCACCATGAACTTGACCAGATATAGACTTAACCTAAAATGAATGAATTATGCATTTGAAGCAGGTTTTTCCAGAATCAATTAATACAAACTTGAAACAGTATCTATTCCTTATCATATATTAAAATTCAATTAACATACGGTATTTTGATCTCTGTAGGATACAAATAAATGCAGAGAAAATGCTCCATAAGGCAAGGAAGACTTAAATTTGAAAAAAAATAATTTCACTAGAAGGAATTTTTAGCAACACCTACCTTTCTTAACATTTTACGACCATAGAATAAAACTTTGTCCCTTTTCCTGAAACGAGGACGACTTGATCCCACTCCTACAAATTCCTTTACTTCTGGTAAAAATTCTGCAAGAGGAAAAGTAAATTAATACGTATATGGATAACATACATTCAGAATCTTTTTTCTCTAATGCAAGCAATAATAATAATTCAGAAACAAAAAGTTAAATATGACAGATGGGGCATAACTCATGGAAACGTTTTTATTTTTTCGAAAATGTGGAACCATTTTGAAATTTTGAAATATACAAATGAAAGGGCAGAGTATGGAACATATGTATGATGCATATTATGAGTACTACACCTTTTCAACCTCAATTTCAGAAAATGTAATTTTAATTTCGGAAAAAGTAATTTCAAATTTGGAAACACGAGGGCTATTTTTATGAACCTCCGATGGGGCATAAAATGAAAACCACAGTGAAAATCAAAACTATTTTAATTGGAACATTTAGGTACACCTTCTAGCTACTTCTCTCCATAATCTCGCTCCGATTGAGTCATTTGTCCTAGTGTGGTACCAACTTTACTATAACCTCTTCATAGCCCTCGTATTTCCGAAATTGAAGTTACTTTTTCCGAAATTGAAATTACTTTTTCCGAAATTAAAATTACTTTTTCCGAAATTGAAATTACTTTTTCCGAAATTGAAATTACTTTTTCCGAAATTGAGGTTGAAAAGGTGTAGATGTGCCACTCTACTGTATTGCAGTAGTTGGAAGCATGAAAGCATGCATAGAATACCTACAAAACCCTCAAAGTTCAGTAGGGTAGGTCCTTATTCCCAAAGCTTCCACCAGCTCCCTGTGGCATTCTCTAGCATTTTCGCTCTAAGAAAATGCTATTCTGACATGATAACACTGTTCAAATCTCGTCACATTCATTCTGCACCATGACTGAGTAACAACTTAATCCCTCTGTCCATATAAAAATATCATCAAATTATGTGTCTCTCTATTCAGATCTTGTACATCCACTGACTCACAACTTAATCTTTCTGTGCATATAAAAATGCCATTGTATTACATGTGGACAGCCGCCATGCATCACGGATGTGACAAGATGTGAACAGGGGTACTCAGTGTAACGAAGATAACCATATAGCAGAAAGGTTCTGTATAAAAATGCTTGTATGGATATTGTCTTGCTTTTAACCAGGCATCACTCGCGTATATGGCCGTCAAGCCATCACTTGTGCATTAGATTTGATTTAACATGCGTTTTTGTCCTTTTATAGCTATTAAATACAACTCAAACACATGGATTAAATTTACAATAAGAATCTATGTAATCATTTTAATAATAATAATAAAGCCTTTCAAAAAAGTTAATTACGGTATATTACATGAACCTGGCAATGTAAATATTTAATTTCTGGTATATTATTATTACTATTATTATTATATTATTATTTTGTTCTTATTGGTGATATTATTCATTATTATTTATTATTATTATTATTATTACTTAGTCTTATTATTGGTAACATTTACTATTATTATTACTATTATAATGTTATTATAACATTTACGAGTGAAAAAGCAGAGAATCAAAATAATATTTTCAAGAGTTACAGTGTAAATTTCCCTCTTGTACATAGGATGAATGTGCTGCTTTGACAATAATACCGCTGCTGACACGTATGTGATATTAAGTTACAGCTGACTTCTGCAAATAATGAAGCACAGATGTCTAGGAAGGCATTGCTAGAAAACAACTTTCTCTTTGAAAACATAAGCAAGTTATTCAAATATATACTCAACAGTTAGTTCCCATCTAATAGCATGAACGATTGTGGATTAAGGTAAAAATGTATGTTTTTATGCCAGTTCATTAAGACAATTACAATATTACCAATTTATCACGTGTAAATTACTTGGGTCTTTATGACCCCAGTTGTAACAAAGATAATCTGGTAGTAGGAAGGTTAAGTGAGTAATATTGCCTGTATCATGTGTCATGACTCATGACAGATTTTTACACTGCCCATACCTGCCATCCATCCTAATAGTCCTGGAGGTAAATACTGGTACTTAATACTGGGAAAAGAAGTGGGGTCTACTATAGCTCATATCTAGACTGAAGTTGCAAACTTAATGGAGCACACATTACATGGTGCCAACTGAGACACTTGAGAAAAGGAATTAAAGCCATGGTTCACCGAAATGTGCTATAGAGCCCAAAGGACCGCCCTGGAAGCCTTGCAAACAGCTCTGCAAGTACCAAATAAATCACTACAGGACCACGCTGAGAAGAGAAAGAAATATAAGACTATTGTAAAGAAGCAAAGGAATGGTACCAAGAACAGGAAGAACAGAGACTGATTGAATTGGCCGAACACTGCCCATAAAAAGCATTAAACCCGAGGTAACCGAGCTATGCTGGAAACACCACAATGAATGTATGGGAAGCCCATCTAAGCAAGGTGCTACAGAGTTGGGATACTCGCCCTAGTATAGACATAGCTGATACCTCGGAAATAGAGGGCGAATTAAATTTAGAAATATTACAGTGGAGGAGGTGAAGGAAGCAAGAACTTGTGAAGCAATAACATGTTTCTTAAGTGAATGTCTCTGACAAGGAAAAATATCATATAACTGGAGGAAGTCAATAGCGAAGATAATATACAAAGGTAAGGGTAGCACCAAAGTTCCAAATGCCTATAGGGGCAATGCTCTCAAATGCAAGTTGCTCAAACCGCTGATGATGCTCCTATGTTAACACCTCATCAAAGAAGTTGACTCCAAACTACCAGAGGTACAGTTGGGATCCAGAAGAGAGTGATGCATGACACAGGCCATCCAATGCATTCAAGACAATATCGAAACAGCTCTGGCAACCCCAAAGGAAAAACTACGTAAGGTACAATCTTTATCAATTTTTCAAAGGCATTCAATTTGATCAGTAGGAAGATCCCCATAGAGAAACTGAGTAAGCTAATGGACAGAAAGAACTTTACCAAATGGCTTATCAAGAACATACTGGCCTCAAACTACATTGAGATACACAACGGAATAAAAGTGTCAAAACCCTATACATAAAATCTCAGGGGTATTGCAAGGGGACTCTTTAACCCCTTAAGCCCGCTGTTATTTTTAATAGCTACAGCTATATAGAAATAATTCTGGAAAATATAATCCTGTACACGGTAGTAGAACTGCAAATTGCTTTTGACTCGATGACATAGGCAGAAGCAAATGAACTTTGTTGTTTAAAGAAAGGACTGTATTAATGACATTCAGGAAAGGTGGAAAGCCAACAATCTTCCATACACCTGGAAGACCCCTCAAGAATGTAACCAACTTTAAATACTTAGGCAATAACAGGCAATGTCTTCACACTACACACCAATGAAAGACTCAATGCTACAATCAAGGTCATGAACAACATAAAATACCCGAACAGACTATCTGTCAGAACAGCCTGGAAATTGTTTCAGATAAAGATTACATCCGTTGCTACATATGGATTAGAGAATGTCTGGCTGCATCTAAAAATGAAACATCTGGCACAGTTGGAAAAACTGAAAGCAACTTTCCTAAAGAAGGTATTATGTGTCTCAAAATACACCCCTTCAAGGCCGGTCTATGAAATGAACTGTCTCGCGAGCTATTCTATGTGGAAGAACTTTGCATTTAGCTGCTGCTGCCCTCCAAACCAAGGTACCGGTAGCCTATGTGCAACTCTTGGGAAACCACGACAGAAGAGGAGAGACATACAAGTGATTCTATGCAACTGACATGATCTTCTGAGACTGGAAGTGTGGAGGATATGATTTGAGGCATATTGTTACACGGTTTGCAGTACATGGCTTTCATTATAAACTGTGTAAAATAAAGTGGTACCATCAGCCAGACTCAAGCTGTGTGTACCAACATGGAGCGGCCATCTTCAGCAACAGGAATTTGCAGTTTATTCAAAATGTCGAGTTGCCGACAGCAACGCAGCGCAAGAACGCAACGTGCCTTTCGCGTACATTTTGGGCTCCAAAGACGGGACGTATGAAAGCCAAGGTATACCAACATCGTCCCCAAACTTTGGAAGCTCTTAAGGAGGCAATCCAACAGGAATTTGCTGATGTTCTGCCCGAAATGACACTGAGAGTCATGGAAAACTGCCGAGAGAGGCTCAATCCGTATATAAACAATGGAGGCTGCCACTTGAATGATGTTTTCTTCAAAACACGTTGATGTAAATGGCATCATGTGTACTTTCAAAGAATTACATAAGTTTTTTCATATTTTATTGGGTTTGGATATATTTGCCTTTTGTAATCGGGGCGTTCTTTCTGCCGCACCCTGTATCTTCTTCAGATAAACCTGTATAAAAAAGTTGTCTCATCTGCAAACATATTTAACCTACCTTGAAACTTTAATCTGGCAATATCATTAATGAAAATTAAAAATAGTATAAGTCCTAGCACTGACCCCTGTGGAACACCACAGGTAACAGTCAATAAATTAGATTTAACTCCATTTACATAAACAAATTGCTTTCTATCTGGGCAAAAGATAGATGTTGCACACCTGCCAAGCTCCGCCCGCCGGCTGCTTCCCCTCGCTTCCGAGCCTTGCATGCGCACCTCACTATTGTACCATGACTTCCTGAGGAAGCCATGATTGTACACTTCATCACATACACATAAAAATAAACAAAACCACAGTGTTAGGAATATGACCCTGCCACCATATCAAAAGTACTCAAAATAAAATAAAATATTCCGAAAATGACCCTTGCACCAAAACGATTATTTCTCATGTACTATAAAAAGTAAAGTGTTCCCTATACAGGCCATGGAGGCCCAGAGGATTCCAGGAGGTTGAGGCTCCCAGCAATCGGCACGTGAAGGTGGTAAGGTTGTCAGCCTTACGCACCAACCGCCTTCACCCCCAGAATTGCTCCTGGTACTCATTTCTGTCAGAGGCTGAGTCGACCCCAGGGCCATAGTGCCACCAGAAGGATTAAGCCAATTGAAAAACTCCAACAACTTCATCGGGGATCGAACCCCCGACCTTCCGGTTTGTAGCGCAGCGCCTCAACCACTATACGGCATACCCCTCTTGTGTACTATAATGCTCTCTAAACTTAAATAGATGAATTTTCCCTTCACCGCTTAGCAATCGCTCATGGTGTAGTGGTTAAGGCTGCTGGTTACAGTGCTAGTGGTAATGAGTTTGAATCTCGGTCAATCCCAAAGTTACAATTAGAAATAGCCTAGGTCCCAAATATGTAGGTAGGTTGAGAAGAGGGTGAGAGGGTGAGAGAAAGGGAGAAAGAGAGAGGAAAAGGAAGACAAAAAGGGAATAAAGGAAAAATAAATTTTTCCCAGTTTCACCTTGTGCATTACTACCTGGGTAGCAATGCCATCTAAGAGGAGACATTCGAAACCCTAAACTCTCCTTCCCAGGCAGGTCCCATTAGATAGTTGGTGGGAGGAGCCTAGTGCGCGACATAAAACTATTTTTTCCTTCTATCTGAGAGATAATTTCTGAACCAATTTAGAGCTATGCCTCTTATTCCCATTTTTTCCAGAAGATAACTATGTCTCACAGTATCAAATGCTTTTGTTAAATCTATGAACAAACCAACAGATATTTGAGCTAAGTCTAAAGCTTTTTGTACTGTGACAATTGCACCAACAACAGCATTTAGTGTTCTTGAGTTTTTGAGAAATCCATATTGATTACTGCTTACTTTGTCTATTATTTCTACTGATAAATACTGATAATCTGAGCTTGCCTTGTTTACCTTAGTTACGAATACTAATGTTTGTGATGGCTCAGCTGCTGATTGGCTGTCCTCTAGAGTCACCAAAATGCTTTGAGGCCCAGACATTGCACTTTATATACCATAATAGATATTCCTACATTTCTTACAAGGAAAAAGGTGTTTAAATATGGATTCTACAGGTTTTGAAGAGAAGATCATGTAAAATTGGCACTTAAATTCGTAAAAAGGAAGAAAAACAAAAATAAACCTAAATGTGACCTACAGAGAACCCAAGGAATGTACCTCTTTGGTCTTCCAAAATCTGGCAACCATCTACAGACCTAAGTTGCAGTACATTTTGTTAAGTAACCCTTAAACCAACCAATCAACCAGTATTCGTTGATTACTGCAAAGCATTTGACAATGTGAATAGACAGAAGCTGATGACCAAACTGGAAAACACTGGCGAACTAGATACATACACCATCACGCTTATATACACAACATCTTGGCACAGAATTTCATAAAGATAGACGACACAGTGCAGAAATCAAAAGAAGTCACTCAAACCAGAAGGGTTCTACAGGGGGACCCTCTAAGCCCACTCCTTTTCAATATAATGACGGCAGATATAACAGACATCTGCACATATACGCTGATGACATGGTTCTCGGTTCAACAGACAAGAAAGAAATACAGGACTCTATCAACAACCTCGCAACATGGGCTGCAAGAAACGACTTTAAGATCAATGAAACAAAAACCCTGCAAATGATCTTCAGAAAGGGTGGAAGAGTGGCAGGAGATGACCACATCCAACTGCAAAATGAACCACTACAAATTACAAATGCCTTCAAATACCTAGGAGTGACGCTCCAAACAACGGCAAAATCTTTCCGAATACATATAAAAGAAAGGGCAGCAGCCGCTATCATTGCTATAGGCCTACATGACATAAATAACATCACACAGATCTCTCTCTCAACAGCGATGAAACTATTTTACGCTAAGATAATGCCTGTTCTAACATATGGGCTAGAGCTAATGTGGAAAGAACTCAGTTACGGAGACCTTAACACCATAGAGAAGGTGAAAGCAAGATTATTAAAAGCAGCATTGGGGATTTCAAAATTCGCTCCGTCGAGATTGGCATATGAATTGGCATGCGAGACATTCCTAATAGAAGACCTACGCATCAGACTCCTGCTTCCTTCTACGCCACAAGAATGCCAACTGAAAGAGGCCAGACAGCAGAAAAGAAGAGAAATTTGGCAAGAGTTTTACTCAACTGAAGCGATGATGAACCGAAACTGGATAGGTCCAAACAGTAAATTCCGCAGTGCCATAACAAGACTGGCAATACATGGTTTTCACCATAAGCTTTGCAGAAGAACCGAGATCATGATCCTACAGAAGACTGCATATGTAAACTATGTGACAATAAGTGCACAAGATACCATTTTTCTGTATGTCCAAACAGAGTGAAGTCATTGATGGACTACAGCAAAGACTTAGTTTAAATGCACATTTGTGCGAGTTTTCTTATTATTACCAACCAAATCAAACAGCACTGAGCTGCAAAGTGGCTTACCTTTGTTTTTCCATTTTCGGGCTAGCAGAAGGGCACAAACAAGAACTAGTGTAACGAATAGTACACTTAGGAACAAATACATAGCCTGTAAAGAATAAATAAACCCAATTAGGCAATAAAAATGTACATGTAAACAAATAGTGCCCAATATTAACATTGCTAGATTTAAAAGTAAATAATTATGGTGTCAGGTGTAAAAATGTCAGTGAATTCAGAAGAAGGCTGAAAGACAAATTAGAAGATAATTTTAACAATTAAATTGAAACACTGACTTCCTATTATCTACTATAAACAACAACAGGGCAAGTAAGGCATGTTATGATCGCAATCGTCTTGCGTTTAGTATAGAGACTATAGAGACGTTTAGATGAAAAAATTATATATCTAACCTGATTCTCTTGTAGATTGATGGTGAAGTTTAACCATGATGGGTATACCAGAGAACCAAACTTTTCATTTAAGTTACTTATTAGGCTCTTTACTTCCATTCTTCTGTAATTGCAAAAAGCATTCCTCTTGCTGTCCTTCAACGTTTCACGACGTTCAGCAGATCTTAGGTGACCACTGACATTTTATTAACATATTCCTCTACAATCAATTCTGTAAAATTAACTAATCTTACTATCACCACATAATAAACCATACCATAACTATCAATCCAAATACATGACCATGATTTTATTTAGTCACAAAAACACTGTTGTTAGATAAAAAGACGGATATCATAATTGCGCTGTCGATAAGCACCATAATCGATCAGCTTGGAGGGAAGCTGTCAGCTGTTTTTTGTTTTTTATTGTCATGTTGATGCGGCTCTTATGAATATGAGTGTTAAAGTGAAAAAGTTAAAGAGTTTTTCGCCTGAGAGGAAGAAACATAGTTAAGAGAGAGAGAAAGTAAAGATTCAAGAAGTGGGTCAAGAGGCACAAGCTGTCACACGCCTACTATAAATCTAAAAATACGCATCTATCCGTCTGTCTATTATTATACCGTTTCAACACGGTGCTGCTGTCGTCAGTTTTTTGTGTCTTGTCTTCCGTATAGTCTACTTGTGTGTGTGTCGTGCACTTAAAAATAAATGTATTGATAATTTTCATATTATCCATTGCTGTCAATACAAAATAAAATAAACAATGAAAGCCAAACACAAACAAGAGTTGCCTCCTGTGGATCAGGGTACAATTTTGCTGACTGAAAAACCGTTCGTGTATGTTCTTAAATCGAAGTTGAGAGGGGAAAGATGTGACAATTGCTTCAAGAGGTAAAATAATGGTTTGTAGGCCTATATTTAAAGGGAGGTATTATTTTGTTCATGAAGATGGCAGTGAAAATGATGTCCATCTACAATGAGCTAAAATTCCATTCAAAAGATTATGTGTAACCTAAAAGCAGATGTCATTATCCAGCTCAAATTATAGTAGCTGGAATGAAATGATTGTAATCCATATATTTCTACTTCATATTTCCTAAAAGATTCTGAAACTATTATAAAGTAGGTAGTGAAATTACATTGGGAAAACGGGGCAAAATGGAGGAACAGGTCGCCACTTAAGCTCCGCCCACCCTGGCTATTCGTTGCTATGGCGATGGCCCGCTTCAGCCCCTTGGGGAAAAAACAAATATAAGGTGCACCTTCGCGTGAGACATATCCCGCCCAACCCACCCTCAGTGAAGCAGTTCCTTTTATACCACGATCTAGCGAATTCTTCAAGGATGAACAGGCTGACAAACCGTTGGGTACAAGGCACTTACTCTCACATTTTTAATATTTGGTACAAGAGGCACTCTCAAATTTTTAATATTTGGTACAAGGGGCACTCTCGCAGTTTTAATACTTAGTACAAGAGGCACATTCGCATTTTTAATATTTGGTACGGTCGGGAGTGTCGGCGACAATATCGCTGAGAAACAAAATGTGAATATCGAGTGGGCAGAACTTAAAGTGCACCTTATATTTTGCTTTCGCCGCCCCTTGTACCAAAGCTTATGTACTAATTACTACAATCGAGGCATCCCCAATACGAACATAACCCTTGTACTACAGCAGATGCATAAATTATTACCATACGAAATAACCCTTGCATCAATTACTACAATACGAGGCATCCCCTTGAACCAAAACGGATTTCTAAACTTAAATAGATGAATTCTCGCTTCACACCCCAATGATCACTTGATGGCGTAGTAGATAAGATGACTGGCTATGATGCTAGCGGACCTGTGTTCTATTCCCGAAAGGTTGAAAATTTATAGGATTGGAATAGGTAGGTAGGCTAAAGGAGAAAAGGGATTGAATAGTAGAAAGAGAAAAAGAAGAGAGGAAAGAAAAAGAATAAAAATTTTCCAATTTTCAATGCTGCTAATAGTTCCATCATTACCGCATAGATGTCTCTCAGGGCAAAGCTTAAGTAGCGACCTGTTCTTCCATTTTCCCTAAAACGGAAGAACAGGTCATGACTTAAACTCTGCTCATCCAACACACAACAGGACCCACCTGGGAAGGAGGGGTTTAGGGTGGGGAGTATTTTAACCCATTAGCGCACTTCCCCGTCTGCGGGACGGGCAAAAAATTAAAGTCGAAAGGCACTTTGCCGGCTGCCAGACGGGTTGAGCAACCGACACCTTTTCTTGTAGTTCTAGCTTTCTCTGAGTAGATGGCATAACATTCCATATACCATTTTAAAGCTACCTTATTGTATTCAACACAATAAGTCAAGTTTAAGTTATAAATCGTATAATGATCACGTGATCATGGGATTCCGAGGCACTCAGTTCGAAAAATGGCTTCGAGGAAGAAATTGTGTGTGGCGTTCCAGACTGTTTTAGGGTGTATCACACCACAAAATACCTGTAAACAAACAATCCAGGGTTCAACAAAACATCACAGCATAAAAAGGGGTATGCAGTTTAGTCCATAAAATTGAATTTGCATGAAGTAATAATAAATGTAAAGAAATCAATTTTTGCCTGAAAATATTAGTGTTTATGGGTGCGCTGTGCATAAGAAAAGTAGTGTGCCAATGGGTTAAACAATGAGAGGCATCTAGGTGGCAATGATGGAACTGCTAGTAGCATTTTTCCTTTCTCCTCTTCTCTTCCTCCTTCTCCTGCTTCCCTCTCCTCCTTTCCTTCAACCCACCTACCAATTTAGGACCTATTCCTGTCCAAATTTTCACACCTAATGGGATTCAAACACGGGACTGCTAGCATCACACCCAGTTGTCTTAACCACTACGAGAGATTGTTGTGGTGTGAAGCGAGAATTCACCTAGGCCTATTTAAGTTTAGAGAGTTACATGAAATTGTGGAGATTGATAATTTCGTATTAATTTTAATTGTGAAATATTGTGAATAGTTGGCTCAGAAAAGAACCGTTTTGGTTCAAGGGAAGTTTTAAACGGTACAGGGGTTGTTTTGGTTTTATTAATCAACTCTTCTTGAGGGTGGCATACCATTTGATACAAGGGTTATTTTTGTATGGTAGTAATTAGTGCATATGGTTTGGTACAAGGGTTTTTTTCGTATTGGGGATGCCTCGTATTGTAGTAATTAGTGTCGCGTATGCTTTGGTACAAGGATCTTGCTCGTGGGTGGAATTAGTGCATCATAAGCTTTGGTATGAGGGTTATTTTCGTTTTGTAGTAATTAGTGCATATGGTAGTAGATGTAGATATCTCGTTTTGTAAATCCTATGTTGAGCAAGGCTCAAGGATATAAAACACATCAGATCAGAATAAACATGCATGTTATAACAACAAAATAGCCTACAAAACTGCAAGCTAGAAATGTTCAATCATATTGTAGAAGGTGTGAGTTATTAAAAATTCCTTGAGAGATCTTTTGAAAGATTTGCATTTGCAATACACAATAATTTAATATTCCTTGGAAGCTTATTGTAAATCTGTATATTGCAGAATAATAAGCACCCTTCTGAAGAGTTTTAATGAGTTAGCTGGTATTATGTAAATCATTCAAGTTTCTAGTTGTACGTCCATGTACACTGTAGGCCTCATTCATTTGAAATTGATCAATATTATCTACCATATATGGTAACACTCCCCTGTGAGAGTGAGGACTTTTAATTTTTCAAATCGCAGTTTACAAGATTCTCTTTTTTTCTTTCCACATATTATTCTTATTGCACGTTTTTGTAATCTAAATATTTTCTTTCTATGGAAAGAGTTGCCCCAGAATATGATTCCGTATCTCATTAGCCTACTGAGTGAAAATATGCAAAATATACCATGAGTAATGCATCCTGTTGTAATATATCATTCAAAATTCTTAAAGCAAAATACGCTGAACTCAGTTTTGAACTTACCATTTCAATGTGTGTCTTCCAGTCAAGATTTTGGTCAATTTGTAGTCCTAAGAATTTTACGTTGCTAATTTCTTCTATGATTTGTGTTTGGTAATTAAGGAAGATTGAGATACATCTATGTTTTGTCCTAAATTGAATAAAATGGGTCTTTTCAATATTAAGTGTCATCTTATTAGCTAGAAACCATGTAATTAATTCGTGAAAAGCCTTTGTGGCTATTCTTGATAAATATTCTTGTGAATTTCCTGTTACAAGTACACCAGTATTGTCTGCAAAAATTAATACTTTTGATTGATGAAAATTAAAAAGAGCAAAGATCCCAGTATCTATCCCTGAGGTACTCCATTTTTAACAACCCCTATTAGATTAATTTCCATTTATTATTACCTTTTGAGTTCTATCCAACAGGTATTAATTGAACCACTTTAGTGTTAAATTATCCAATCCAAAATGTTCCAATTTTTTAAGTAAAATTTCATGATTTTTACAGTCAAACGCTTTATCTGAGTCGCAGAAAATTCCTAGAGCATATTTCTTTTTATCTAACGCTTCCAATATTTCTGTAGTAAGTTGAAATGTAGCATTGTCAATAGTCATGCCACTTCTAAATCCAAACTGAGATGAAGTAAGAATGTAATTCAAATTAAGATAGTGTATTATGCGGTTGTACATAACTTTTTCAGAAACTTTTGAAAATGAGGTTAAGAGCGATATAGGTGTATAATTTGATGGTAGGTTTTTGTCGCCTTTTTTAAACAGGGTCTTAACAATAGCATGCTTCAGTCTTTCTGGATATATTCCACTTTCTAATGAACAATTATGCTACTATATGACTGAGACGTTTACTAAGTTCAGATGAGCAACTTTTTAATAACTTATTACTTATCTCCTCCCATCCAGATGAGTTTTTACTTTCAGCAATTAGTAATTAGTGCTCCATATGCTTTTGTACAAGGGTCTTGCTCATAGGCGGAGAATATAACAGTGAGCTGCAGTGCCGGCACACAAAGGCTGGAGGCTAGGGGAAGTGGGCCATTGCCATAGCATCGCTTGGCCAGTCAGGTTTGTTGCAATAGTGATTTCTTCCAGTTTCTTGATGAGTATGCATCTGTCCAGGAGGTCAAATGCCTTTGTGTAATCTATAAGTACACAGAGTTCCATTAAAAGAATACCGGTCCATTTCTGCCTAAAACTTTTAACAGGAGTGTAAAGGTCATAGATGATATTGGTCTCACCTTGAAGTTTTTGATTTAAGTAATTTGAATGGAAAACAACATCAGATAAGAAGGCCACTCTGTTATTTACAAACACAAGAGTGCAAGAATTGCTTGCCACATTTAAAATACAGCAACCATAATTATAATTTTCTCATCCATTTTGTTACATTTTTTATATGCCGTAACATGTAGTGGGCGTGGACAGATTAAACTCCCTAACAGACCAGATATGGTGGGTGGGCCGATTTGGGCTTACTGTAAACATCATAAGAGTGATTTTGTTTTCAGACGAAGACTGCTTAAATGTTCAGGATGTCAGTATGTCTATTATTGTAACCAGGATTGTCAGAAAGAGTCCTGGACTGACCACAAAGAAGAATGTAGTAATCTTCGAAGAGTTTCACCTCGCATAGTTCCAGATGCAGCTAGAATTATTGCAAGAATTATCTTCAAGTTAAAGGTAAGGTGTTTCCTCTTCTTCTTCTTCCTTTTTAACTTTACTTTTACTTTCTCTACCTGTACTTCAAATACAGTACAGTATTCAGAAAACACAGTTTTCAGAAACATGACTGTATGCGTTTGTGAAAAGTTTAGCTAGAAAACAAAACATCAAAATCTAATTTTTTTATAAATAGGCTATAAAAATTTATTTTTGGGTTAGTATCTTCCAGAAATGTGACACACAGTGGCTACTTTCCCTTCTTTTACCACTATTTTGCATGAAGAAATTTTAATTTTTGTGATTATCTTGAAAATGGTTCTAATGATTTTGTTCGTTCATTCATTCATTTATTTTCATCTTTTTGAACATGTACATGTTGTCAGATACATCATACACTATAAATACATAGATAAAATTATTTGATACATAAATCACAATATAAAAATCCTAAATCAAAATCCTCTTACATTTTTCCATCTAAATACTGTTGTACGAGGGTTGGTCAATAAGTAAGGTCTCCAACACTCTAGCCCAAGCTCACAACGTCGGACGAGAGAGTTGGTACCACTGCCATGTTCTGTTGTCTCCCCTCTTTCAAACGAGCCATTGCTGCAGCCGCTGAACCTTTTAGTGTCCGAGCTAGAGCTGTTTTTTGCAGTAAGAAACTGTATGACTTTGCATAAGCGCACTTGGCGGGGACGGAAATTGGGAGATCCATTTCAAACAGCTCTATCTCGGACACTAAAAGGTTCAGCGGCTGCAGCAATGGCTCGTTTGAAAGAGGGGAGATAGCGGGACATGGCAGTGGCGCCAAATCTCTCGTCTGACATTGTGAGCTTGGGCTAGAGTGTTGGAGACCTTACATATTGACCAACCCTTATATATTGTAATAAGCTTCTTTTACTAGCCATTCCTTCAGCTTTATTTTAAATACTTTCGGATTTGTTATACAGGAGACAAGCTCTGCCGGAAGTTTATTAAACATTTTTACCCCTTGGTATATTGGACTGTTCTCTGTGAGGCTCAGATTATGTATCTCAGACCTAAATTCACTCTTTTGCCTAGTGTCATATTCATGAATGTCTGAGTTTATGGGGACCAAGTTACTGTTATATACATGATGTTCGTGGATTTACTTTCAACATAGCATGCAGAACTTTCTTTTGCAGTATAAATATCCTTTCCATATTGTATTGCGACGAATTACCCCATGCTATAATTGAATATCTAATATGGCTTTCAAAAAGACAATAATATATTTGTAGAAGCATGTCTAATCTACAAAATTTTGTCATATATCATATATATAACCTTACTGATGTCCTTTCTTCTAAAAGATGTTCATTTATACTTATTGGAAGATTAAATTTTTGTACAGAATTTGTTATAAGTATTTAATTTATCTTATTAAAATTAATACAAAGATTATCATTATGTTTAAATTTTATACACAAACTGCATGTAGGCCTATGCAGGTACTAAAAACTGAATTAAAAAAAATACATGTGAACTTTCAGTATGTATTTTTGCACTCCATATTTTTGCTATTATCCAGCATAAATGTGTTCTGTTTTGTGTTATTTACAGAGAGGTGGTGATGTAGAGAAAGGGTACTACACAAAAATGAACTTTAGAAAATTTAAGGATTTGATGTCTCGTAAGTATACAGTTAATATTGTAGACAAAAAAATTGTTTAAAGAATATGGTATTAGAAACCAGAGTGATTTTTGTTTAAACCTTATGTAGAATTAATAATGTTATATGGGCATATTTATGATTTGTTTGAAAATATGTAGAAAAATTATATTTAAGATCAAAATTACATATTTTTTACTATTAAAATTTTACAGTGAAAGAAATCTTGTTACCTCTTCAATCCTTTGGGCTGAAGATAATAACTAGTCATTGAGAATAATTACAAATCATGCTCTGTATTATATTAACCCTTGTATTAATCCACTCATATGATTGATGTTGTCCAATTCATCAGACTTTCTGAAATTATATTTTTCATTCTTACGCCCAGAGGAAGGATTTATCTAAACTCATACTTTTTCCACAATTACCTCTGAATGGTTAAATGGTTACCACACTTCTAATATGCCTGTAAAATTTTTTTGGTGCCTAAAATTTTCCCTGGCTAATGATCAAAGCAGCCCATATTTTGTTTTAATATGCTTTATGTTCCATTCGATTATGCTTTATTATGCCTTATTTTTTATTTATTTTCTCATAATATTCTAGTGCATTCTAGTGTAATTGAACATATATATCCTAAACAGTGTACCTAATTTTTATTTAGAAACTAGTACCAGCTGGAACTGAATTCTGATCCTCGATAAGCTCATGTTTTCGTTAAATGTTTGGCACTCTGCACATAATTTTATACAATGGAGTTTTCTAACCATAAAGTGATCATTGGAGTGCTCCCGAATGCTTTAAAGTAAAATATATCATATTGGTGTGTAATTCATGAAGTAGATATTGTTTCTGTTGAACATTACGTGAGAATATCTTAGGAGAAAATTTCCTTTGACACTGCGACTCGAATCTATGGCCTTCGGCTTTCCGTGCCAATACTCTATCAACTGAGCTAGCCAAAGTTCGATTTACAATACCAGATGGAATCTCTCTCCCATGATTGATTATCTGACTGAAAGATTTTGTCGTATACAGTATTGTGACTAGATTTCGCTTTCAATCATGGGAGAGAGATTCCATCTGGCGCTGTGAATTAAAATCTGGTTAGCTCAGTTGGTATGCTTATGCTTATTTTCTGTGTTATGCTATTAAACATTGGTATTTGTAAACATCTAGGCCACCAGACACCAGAACCATGTTCTAGGTATCAACCAAAAGCATTATGCTTTTTATACTTGTGCTTTTGGGTAGCTTTGCTAATGATCTTATGACATGCAATGTGAATGAACCATCCCTGAAATACTTTGATGCTACAAAAACAGTGCAGTATTGGTACATCAGCAAAAATATAAAAAGACACATACCGGTACCTGACACAAAAGATCTCCTAGATTTTTTAACTGGCCCCTGGATCTATGATAAATTTGTTCTACCCTGCTCTGATATTACATTTCCCTAAAAGAAATATTAAATAATCAGGAGTTGTTTATTAGTAGGCCTATTTTAAACTATTTGATATTGATAAGGTAATTTTAAACATATATATTATTGATGGAACTGTACTTATTGAGAAATAAAATAAAATTTACTTTCTACTGTGAAAAATTCACTGAGCCTTTCATAAACTTATTATGTTATCATTCAGATGACTAATTGCTGTAATTTTGCACACTTGATTTTTTTCAATTAGTATTTTTAAGGAGGCATAACATTCTGATTTCAGCATGTCTCTTCCACTAAGCTGCCTTTAGATGGTTTCTGCCTTCTGAATCCAAATCTGTAGTCTTTGATAATGTGTAACTAGGCCCAGATAAATTCTTCTAATTGTTAATAACATGACTAATTAGTTTTAAGGAAGTGAAGTGATAGTTAATGGTGAGTAATTTGGTAATTGCCTGTTTCAAAATCGACAGTAATCTTTGGATATTTACTGTTTATTGAATACCTTATGAAATATTACTGTATCCCCTATAGTCTTTCATGTGCCTCCTAGTGAGTGAAAAATCAGAATTATTCAATTCTTGAAAGTTCTTGAAGAAGATATCAAGAATCATATAAAAAATACTCGAATGATCGTTCAAATGATTTAATCCTACGAGAATCGTGAAATGAGTGAAGTTCCTTGAGTAATCGCGCAGTTGTAATTCCATCTTATATACTTTGGTTAACTTCATTAATGCAGTATAAGTTTTGCAGGCAAGAAAGGCATATATATGAACTCACAGTTACCATGCACACAATGTTGCAAGACTAATGATTTTTAACACACCATTACACAGCAGACAGGACATCTTCTGTATTTTTACTCTGTGAACACTTGTAGTAGAATTATCTTACAGCACTGCATGAAACTAACTCTTAGGCCCGGTATTGTAAACAAAGTTGATCTTTAGATTAAGTTAAACCTAATCTAAAGTTTAAATCTAGCTGCCGTTTTATAATGTTCTGGTTAAGTTAAACCGTAGTGCTATGGTGTTGGTAGACCTGTTGGCTGAAAAAAGAAGACGAATTGGCCTTGGAAATAAAAGAAAAACAATAAAATCTGCTAATTCCCTTGTATTTGTTTGTTTGTATGTAGAGAAACTGAAGCTAGAAATTTTATTATTCAAGAAGCGGTTAAATCAAAATTGAACTCAGTTTTGCTCAGTGTAAGTTGATTTCAATAACAGCTAAAATAAATAGCTATTCATTGCTCATAAAAATGATATTGTATTAGCATTTGTTTCAATATACAACCTTCTATATTCTTTCCGTTCCGGAAAGTAAACAAATAGAATTACTTTAAGTTTTGTCTCACCTTCTCATAGCATGTTGTATCCGAAATTGAATTTGTTGATACTGTCTTATAATCGTGTTTTATAGCCATTTTCATTAAAATAATTATTTCGTCTTAAATTGTAGGTTAAACGGTAGAAAAGGTCCAGTTAGGTTAAACTTAAGGTTAACTTGTAGTTATCGTTTATAATACACAAAAATTTGAAAAACTGAAGGTTAAACCATGATTATAATACCGGCCCTTATTGATGTGTGGATCACTGGATGGATGAGTCACTCCCATTGAGGCAACCAATCTTGTAACATGTGAAATTGCCGAGCTGAACATTCGAATGACAATTTGAGTTACTCGAATCCTGCAACTTTTTAATTTGAATGATCATTTGATTCTTTATATTTCTCGAGAACAGACTAGTCAGTTCTTAAAAATGTTCAATTTTGCCCATCACTAGTACCTCCATAGATACAAGTACCATGGTTTGTTTACAACTATCTAGAATTTTGAAAGCTAACTTGAGTGTTCAGGGATCTGGTAATACTTTCATAGTAGATTACATGTTTTAATTTCTTGCAGATTACTCAGATATCAAGCAGGATCAGAAAAGAATGGAACATTTCAGTTCACTTTGTGGAGTCCTTATTGATTTCATAGGAGAGAATAACATGCCAAACTCTGCAGAGCTAATGGGAATATATGGACGAGTAAGTAAATTATGTATTTCATAGAGTTGAAGTATATCTTACTGTAATGTTTGATTGGATATATGTCTTACTGTCTGACTATCTTATGAGTCATGCAAAAAAATTAATCCTGCTCTTAGTATACTTTGTTCTTTGCATTTAAAAAATGGTTATGTTTTTAGGGTTATTATTTTGTTTTACTTAATCTTTCTTCCAGTGGATGTTCTAAACTAAACTAAACTCCGTGGCGCTACATCCCTGGAGGGACTTGGCCTACCACCTGACCGCTGCATCATCTACCGCAGGCAGATGGCAGGATTGGGGGGCATGTGGTCAGCATGCTGACACCCACAGCCGTTAATGGTGGTTTTCATGACCGGACCCGCTACTTCTTTATCAAGTAGCTCCTCAATTTGAATCACGAGGCTCAGTGCACCCCTACCAGACCTCCCAACCTCAGAAAAATCCGAGGAGGTACCGGGAATCGATCCTTGGCCGACGGATCTGTAGTCAGCGACGCTAACCACAAGACCACGCCGGCGGCAGTGGATGGTTCTACTAACTCTCAATTATTAATTGAAACTGTCTTAAAGCCCCTTCTTGTGGAAATAATATTGCATTTTTAATTAATTTAACTAATTTAAGTTTGTTGTTATTTATTTAAGTCCTCTCACAATTAATCTATGTTAATTGAAAATAAGACACCCTCTAGGGATTGCATGACCTTGACGTAGGTGGGGGTGCTTGCGTGTCTTGTTGACCCTTTAGGCTATGCCAGCGGTAGCGTAGTTACTGGCAGGGCCTCCCATGCTGGACAGGCTAAAGGCGAGAGATCAGACGAAGAAGCAATCCAGAAGAGGACATCCAACAACTTCAAAGGCGGAAGAGGAACGTAATTCCCAACGGCAGAGAAGGCGGAAGAGATGACCTAACTTAACCTGCTGCTTTGCAGATAGAAGTTGGCTCTTCAAATGCTAGGGGAAGAAAACCCTGATCTAAATATAACCATGTCCTCCAAGTTGGGGGTTTGGCGGGTGGCTGGTGTCCCCCCTGGTAAAACCCTGTCACTCAGAAAATCGAAGCATTGCCTCGGATTGGACGGATCTCAAGGAAAAAGACCATGGCACGACAGACGGACAATGAATTTGGAACATGGAATGTGCGCTCACTCTATAAAACAGGTGCTCTCCAAGTGCTATTATATGAAATTGACAAATACAAAATAGATCTGATTGCACTCCAAGAGACAAATTGAATAGGGAACGAGGTTTATGATTACAAGGGACATACAGTATTCTATAGTGGGAAGAAAGATGGGAAACATGAATTTGGAACCGCCTTTATAGTCAATCAGAAAATTACAGATGCTATCATTGATTTCAAACCTGTGAACGAAAGAATATGTGCTCTTAGATTAAGAACTAGATTTCAATATATATATATATATATATATATAATAAATGCACATGCCCTCACAGAGGAAAAATCAGAAGATATGAAAGATGAATTCTACGAGGGTTGATCCAGAAATAAGGTTCCCATCAATTTTACAAATAGACAACATTGTTTATTCTCATAGTAATGTACATTGCTCTATTTTTCGACATAATCGCCATCTTTTTCTAGGCATTTTTGTAGACGGTGCTCCAATTTTTGTATCCCAATGTCGTAGAACTCCGCCGCCAACCCGTTGAGGAAGCGTTTCACCCCGTCTTTGACTTCATCGTCGCTCCGGAAGCATTGGCCACGCAAGTGTTCCTTTAACTTCGGGAACAAGTGATAATCGCTAGGCGTGAGGCCCGGACTGTACGGTGGGTGACAGTCCACCGAAAGTTTGTCAAAAGGTCCTGGGTTTGACGGGAGACGTGAGGTCGGGCGTTGTCATGAAGCAGCGTTACACTGGCAAGTAAGTCGTCCTCGCCGGCGGTTCTGGATAGCTCGCCTGAGTTTCGTTAGTGTTGCACAATAACTGTCTGAGTTGATTATTGCCCCAGGTTCCATGAAATCGATCAGCAGTATCCCCTTACGATCCCAAAACACACTGGCCATGACTTTGCCAGCAGAAGGAGTTTGTTTGAACTTCTTTGCGACTGGTGACCCTGAGTGACGCCATTGTTTGGACTTTTTTTTCATTTCGGGAGTGAAATGAAACACCCACGTTTTACTAATGATGAAATGCAAGAGATTAAAAACAGACTATCCAAAGCAAATAAAGCTTACTTTGCATTAATATCTATATTCAAATCCAAGGTAATAAACAGAAAAACAAAGATAAGGTTGTATAAAACAATAATAAGAGCAATATTAATATATGGCTGTGAGACATGGGTAATCACACAGAAAACTGAGAACATGTTAAATTCCTTTGAAAGAAAGATACTTAGAAGAATTCTAGGGCCAGTGAATGAAAATGGATTCTGGAGAATTAGGTAAAACAGGGAAATATATGGTATATATAATGAACCGGATATAATAAAGGTAGTGAAGCTAAGAAGGCTGCAATGGACAGGTCATGTTTTAAGGATGGATGATCAGAGTATACCCTTAAAATCATTAAAAGGAAAAATGTATGGAAACAGGCCAGTTGGCAAACCAAGGAAGAGGTGGTTGGATGAAGTCAGAGAAGATGGAAGAAGCTTGCTGAATAGTAGGAGCCTGGAAAGGGATACAGCAAACAGAGAAGAGTGGAGGCAACGATTGAGAGAAGCCAAGGCCCGATTTGGGCTGTAGTGCTATAGAAGAAGAAGAATTGAAAATAAGAGTCAGTTTTTTTTCTTGCTTGAAAATTAAAAAAATTGAATGTATTTGGCCTCTTTTAATATGTAGATTTTGTAGAAATAAACATTCAAATCATAAGTAATAAAATAGTTATTTATGAAACAAGTGGTAAAAACGAGATTTTATATGAATAAAATAATTTTACCGTGTGTATCATACAATATTTGTTAGACAGTCGTTAATATTTGTGAAATAATAATTTTATTTCATACCATGCAGCCATTTTGGAAGTTTCCAGCTGTCCATGAGCTGTTCTGCCATCTACAGTGCGTTTTACGTATGAGTTGGCCAATCATACGTGCGTTGTGGCAGCCACATCTCTAACTCCCGAGCTATCAGGTGGAATATCTAAGCAAATATAGCCGCTAGCAGTCTAATGATTCAGGTTCTCACAGTTACACTTAAAATTGCAATGAAAATAACCACGTACCTCATCACAATTGATGGGAAATACTCGTATCCTCCTCTTGGATCCACACAACACTGGCACCTTTTATAGTAAATTATCTTTCACATGCATAAGTTCAGCTTCTGAGATAAAGTTAATTTCTCTTGTGATATTGTCTTTAAGTTCTTCTAATGTATGGGAAATCTACCTATACACTTTATTTTTCAAGTTCCCCCATAAATAATAGTCACATTACTGTGACATTTGGAAAAATATTGGGACACCGAGACATTCTACAAAAAAATGAAACTATTGCAGAAAAAAGAGACAATTGTGAACCCCATATTAGGGTCGTGGTTATTTCTAGTCTAGAGTCACAAGTGTTTTCCATTCTACAACTTACTAGTATTATACCAACAAGGGATGCATGGTCACTTCCACATGGTGTTTCTTGGGTAACACTAAGATCAGTGCAAAATGCTTTTCCACTCGTACAAAGGATTGGTAACCAGCTAGTATATAATAATAATTCTTATTATTGTTGGAAATCAATTTTAGCAAGACAAATGTACTTTAGTACTCTTTTCCCTAAACAGTGTGTCTTCTGTAGGATAATTCTCATGACTATTCTTTTATTTCTTTTGAGTTAAAGTAGATTTTTCTTAAAATAAGCTGAAACATATAAATAAAAATACTTTTTCCTATTCATTACCATAAATCTAAAAGAATTTGTTACAGATGCATTAAATGTGTTTGTTTTTGTCAACAGCTGTGTGTAAATGGTTTCAATATTTTGGATCCTGAAATGTTGAGCATTGGGACTGGAATATATTTGGGTTGTTCCGTAATAGATCATTCTTGTGATCCCAATGCTGTTGCTGTTTTTGAGGGCACTACTATTCAGATTCGAGCTGTAAAACACATACCTACATTTGATTGGAAGAAGGTAACGTATGAAGTATCAAATGACTGGTATGTTAGAAGAACTTTTTTCTTAATAAATAGTTTGAATAAAAAAATATAAATGCAGAGATTTATATTCATCAGCTAAGAAGAAGTAGCCATACAAATTTCTTCCTGAAATATAAAAACATAAATATTAACGTTACTAGTAAAATAGCACAGTGAAGTGTTGATATCTGTACCGAGAATGAGTATGAAAATATACACACTAATTTAGTATTAGATATATTAACCCAGAACATGTTTCAGCGGGTATCCTCATCAACTTTGTTTAGTTTTTAAGTACCTAGAATAAGACTTGACGTGACCAATATCAAGTATTTGATTTATAGGATGAAATGAACTACAGGGTGCAGCATTTATTGTTTCCCATTTTCAAAACCGTGTAACACATTTATATAACAAAGAAATAAGCTACATTGAACATTTTTAAATGCCTTAAAGTTTTGGATTTTGTGCCCCCCTACGAGGGTGCACGAGTTTACGTACGGGAAGCTAGCGTACGGTTTTAGAATGTAGATTTGGTTTTGACCATTTTTAGCTAAATCAAGTAAACGCCCTGCTGAACTTTCACACTGCGGCCCATTATCCCCATATGTAACTCTGAAAATTGATTGGACAAAATCTGGAAACCTCGGGTAACTACAAATACCATTAAGAAGCAAGGGTAAGGTTTAATTAACAATTTTATTTAACAAACATGGGTATATCTGGTACTGATTATTGATACCTGTATGGTTCTTTAGACATAATAAATATGCAAATAAATTAAATAAATATTAATAAATAATCTAAAAGTTAATATATACAAAATGGCTAATTATCCAATTTAAACAGTAGCCAAAAATTACTTCATTAAAATTACTCTGTGCATACACATTTGTGGCATCCAAGCTTATTTCAAATTACATGTCAGATTATTTACTGAAAATGTGATCACGCTGTATATGAATTTGTATTACTGATTTTATTTTAGAATTGCAAAGTTAAACTCCACTCAGGAACTAATTATTACGAGCTCGTCGTAACACCAAAGTCTAATTCAAAGAGCTTGAAAGATTATACCAGTTATGAAATATCACTCTGTATTTTAGTACTTTACTTATGCCATAGATTCCATCTTAAACTTCAAATACTGCAACAAATTCCAGTTACTGACAACTGCTTGGATTATGTATAACCTAGCCGACTTCGGACATTCATTACATCACTTGAAAAATTAACCATTAATTTAGAAAAACCTACGAACGTGGTATTAGTTTCAGGAGAACTGGAGAATTGTATTTTAGGCGGACGGACGGACGAAGAAAAATGAAACATAATATGAATAAATTACTAATTGTGGGCGAAATTTCTAGAAGCCAAAAACCCGAGAAAATGAATAATCTAAACTTCAACAAATAAACGAACTATATATACATTACGGCAAATTTAGCAGATCCAAAATCAGGTGAGATAAAGAATTGAACAGAATTTATAAATTGTATTAAGATAGAAAAGGAACAATCTCACCGAAACAGCAGGCACGATCCATGGCTGAACTGCTGTACACGCCCACCAAATCACAGAATCAAGCACTACATACTCGCGTTGTCAGAGGCAGCTCCCAACTGAAGCACGTAAGAACGGCGCTCCAGGGTCTCGCTTCCACGTACCACGTTCAGAAATACCAGACGTAACCGCTGGTAAACTCGGACGCGTAAAATCAATGATAATTAAAGTTTTTGTGGTTCAAACAAACAACCATAGGGGCGCTTTATACCACTTGAGCCGAATTTCACGGCTCATTCTCCCCCAATTGCCCTAAATAAAGTCGAAGACTTTATTTCAAAAATGCCTTTAGACCTTAACCTCAGAAATTACCCCCAAAAAAACACAACATTTAAATAAATTAAACACTAAACCCAATCTTTTTCTTGAAAACTGCCGTCGAAAGTTCCTCGCCTTGACCAGTGCCGCCGAAACTTCAGAGACTCTTGTACTCTTCATGAGTTCCAAACACACGAACCACACCATTTATTCCTCCCCCCCGGGGTGGGAGATAAACACCAGCACCAAACTGAAGAGAGAAAGACATCCAATTCTTAGTCCAGACGCACCGAGCATTTCACCACTGGAGCAGGACTTCCAATATTCTGCAACTCTGCACCACAGGAGTGCCCAGCGAAGACCATGGAACAGCTAGCGGGAAGGTTCCCACCGCCCAGCCGCTCGAGCAGGAACTGTAGAGAATAACTGCATCTGATGCACAGTAGCTTTTAAGGGTCCAGAGAGAAACAGTGTCATGGACTTCTAGTCTCTAGCTAGAAGTTGTGCCGCCAGGTCAAGCTTAATCAATAGTGCTAAGTATCTTCTTGGAGAATCCGAACTGCCACTCGATGGATCAGATAAGATGGGGCTAACAGGATGGCAAGTCTCGCCGAGGAAGGGCGCGGAAGGACAAACTAGAATTTTGAGGCAAAGCATCAAAGGGCACGACAGGAAAATAGGGGATGGAAAAAACGATCAACAAGATGAAGTGATCGTAAGATGGCAGTCGGCTGCACAGTAAGTTGCATTTGGGCAGCTCTTATCTGCTGTGTCAGAAATACTGCTTGCTATAGATCCACAAGTTCTCCCATCCGAGCAGGATCTCACTGTCTCAATGACGTCATGCATGGCTCTTAAAGTTTGCTTTGCCAAATAGCATGGAAATGGCTCCAATAAAAGTTTTGCTTCAAATTGCATGCCTCAGAGATTCTCTCAGCATGACCAAGACCTGGACCAGCACGCTTCCATGTTTCCATCAAAAGCTCCTCTCTTCCTGGAATTCCGCTTACTCCCAATCCCAGCAGACATCTCCGCTTATCTGGATGCAGATGCATGTTTCTGCAACCCAGCTTGTAGCTCAGCAATGCGTCCTCTCTAATAGATGCTTCCTCTTTTGTTACAGGAACCAACCCCAGACGTCTCCAGAGCAGGAACCAAGGTGACGGACACGGCACAAGACGGGACTCAGACAGGCAGCCAAGAAGAAAGAGAGGGATAGCCCCCCCCACATACTAGGTCCACACTAAGTCTGGGTCAGAGTACACGACCACAACAATGTCCCTTGGGCAGATGACAACAAACTGAAACATAAAATAGAAACCACACAGTATGCGTCCAAGCAAATATATATATATGTTTTGTAACCATACTTTACCTTTAAAATAAATTACATTTAAAACAAAATGAGTTGGGAGCTGAAAATATGCTTCCTTGAAACCAATTCGCGAAAAGAACATTCAGTTTCTCCTGAATCCTTTCCCACTTTATAAAATTTCAGGTACATCCACCATAACATTTATCAAGAATAAATACCAGCAATTTACAAAATCCAGGTGAGTGATAATCGGGGAGTTTATTGTAGGGGTCCCAGAATAAGGAAACCAAAAGGTGACGTCAAGGGAATTCCTTTGAATTTACCCAGACAACGGAACAAAATCGAAACGTCCAGCTCAATGGCTTCCGGAATTACCAGTGAGCCGCCCGCGACGAAATATCTGAAAACTAAACCTCCTTACAGGAATTAGCAGAAGAATATATAAACGTATTCGTGGATCTACCCTTCCTCCCAGCAAGAAGTAAGAGGGAGCCCAAAACACCCCGAAATATTCATACACAATATAAAATTTTACAAACATTTAAAATATTAGAAACACCCCAGTTTTGTATCAGACAAACCGTGAATTTTTAGGCAAAGCATACCTCATTTAATCTAAATACCCAACTTTAAACATTAGTATCTACTTAAGGTTCAAGAAGACCAGGCTTCAGGTGCGAAACATGGCACCTCCGCCGTGTTCCATCCTGACACTTCTGTAACAAAACCGTTACAGGAGTGAGAAACGTCAAGATACGATAAGGGCCTACGAAACGTTCCGACAGTTTTGCTGCCACCTTATTGGCTGCATTGCTCTTAGGGAAATTCTTGACCCACACCGCATCGCCCTCTTTAAATGGAACTGCCCTTCTCCGTTTATTATATCTTTCCACGGTCCTACCATGGGAAATCTGTAAATTGTTAGCGGCCTTTCTCCACATCTGTTTGACTTGTTCAGCTCTATCTGGTTCTGGTAACAGTTCGTTGATAGACCATAAGTTAGCCAGCGGATTATTTGGGGTAAACCCCAGCATGAGTGAAATAGGAGAGAAACCATGCGCCTCATGTCGAGCAGAATTAAAAGCGTATTGGAGCCAGAATAAATTCTGGTCCCAAGACGTCTGATCCTGAGCATGGTAAGCTATCAAAGCACTCTTCAAATTTCGGTTTACCCTTTCAGCTAAAGATGGTTGAGGATAATACGGAGAGGTGGTACAGTGTTTAATTCCCAGGTCAAAACAAAACTTGCGAAAGGTAGCCGAAACAAAATAACTGGCATTGTCCGAAACCAGGTTTCTCGGAAACCCAAACACAGAGAAAACCCTCTTCAGACACTCAACAGTACTTCTCGTGTTGGCGTCACGGACTGGGAAAAGCCAAACAAATTTCGTGAAGGCGTCAACAACTACCAGAATGTACTGATTTCCATTCCGAGATCTGGGAAATTTACCTACATAATCAATGTATAACCGGTCTAAAGGGGCCTTGGGCACTTGAGAACTCAGGAAGCCCAAATTACTCGCCTGAGTAGGTTTGGCCGAAGCACAGCGGTCGCACGCTCGAATGCGTGCCCGGATGTCTGACTCCATACCTTTCCACAGAAAATTCTCACGAATCTTGGCCCTGGTTTTGAAAAGTCCCAAGTGACCTCCCACTGGTGATTCGTGAAAGAACTTGAACACCATGTCGATCAATACTGAGGGCAAGATAATCTTTCCCACCTGTGATCGACGGTCAGAACTATACAAGACTCCCTTCTTTAGAGTGTATCCGGCTCTTTGACGGCCTTCTTGTAAGTCCTTAATAATTGGGCTTAATTCAGAATCGGCGTCTTGGTGTAAAGCTATAGATTTGAAAGCTAAAGGGAAATCAGACAGAATCCCACTCACCAAATTACAGTCGCCCAAAGGTAGGTTGACCGCACTACCATGGCTCTCATGAGGACTCTGAAACATTTCTAAGTTTTCTTCCTCTTTGCCCGTTTCTTTGTTTTCTTGAGAAACAGAAAACATACGAGATAAGGCGTCGGCCACACCATTCTCGGAAGCTCTTATGTGCCGGGCTGAGTATTTAAAGGCCGAGAGGCGCACTGCCCAACGGGCAAGGCGTCCCGTAGTCCGGGGTTTGGCCAACACCCAACTCAGTGCCTGACAATCCGTTTCAAGATCGAATTCGGTATGCTCAAGGTACATCCTGAATTTTTCCACCGCAAAAAGGACAGCCAGTGCCTCCAATTCATAGGCCGAGTACGCTCTTTCAAGACTTGTGAGGGTTCTAGAAGCATAGGCTATAGGTTTCCTACCCTCATCAAATTTTTGCAACAGAACTGCCCCTAAAGCTACAGAAGAAGCATCCGTCTGCAACACGAACCTTTTTGAGAAATCAGGGATGCTAAGGAGGGGAGGATTCATAACCATGTGTTTCAATGAATCAAAGGCCTTTTGTTGTTCTTCACCCCACTGAAACTTAGTACCCTTCTTCCGGAGAAGATTTAATGGGGCAGCAAGATCAGCCAGATTCGGGATGAAACGGTGAAAAAAATTGATCATCCCCAAAAATCTAGCGACTCCCTTAACGTCCTTAGGGGGAAGATACTCCCTGATGGATTTGGTTCTGTCAGGATCAATGGTAACCCCTTCTGAGGATACTACATGCCCCAGGAAGGACAACCGTGAAACAGCTAGAGTGACCTTAGCGGGATTCACTGTTAATCCAGCTTCCTTCAGCCGCTTCAGAACTAGCACTATGTGATCAACATGTTCTTTAAAGCTATTGGAATAGATTACCAAGTCATCCAAATAGTGGAACACAAAATTAAACTTAACATCACCAAAAATTTGGTCTAATAGTCTTTGAAGTACTTGGGCACCGGTGGCTAACCCGAAGGGGACTCTAGTGAATTCATATAAGTTCCAATCAGTGTTAAAGGCAGTTAGTTTACGAGATTTGGGTGACAAGGGTATCTGGTAGTATGCTTGGTTCAAATCGAATGACGTAAAAAATTTAGCTTTGCCGAACCAGCCGAAAGATGAATGGATATCTGGTAACGGTACAGAATCTATCTTTATTTTCGAGTTCAAATACCTATAGTCAACTACTGGTCTATATTTCCCTTCTCCCTTCTCTACAAGAAACATGGGACTACTATAGTTAGAATTTGAGGTGGTAATAACGCCCTCGTCCAACATCCCTTGAATTAATTCTTTCATCACCCTGACTTTGGGAGGAGAAAGTCGGTACGGGGGTCTACGCACCGGAGTAGGATCCAATAACTCGATCTCATATTCGAGCAAATTAGTGAGACCCAACTTGGTAGTTAAGACTTCAGGGAAAAGTTCCAAAATCCCACTCAGAATTCCTTTCTGTTCCGGCGATAAATGGTTCAAGGAAAGGCCCAATGAACTAACGTCCCAACCAGAATCGGTCCCAGTATCAGCAGTTAACAAGAGATCCCCCTTTTTGCAAGAAACAGGATCCTCAGTAAAAGATCCTTTATAGAAAGGTATCTTAACCTCCGGAGAAAACTTGAAATAAATTTGCTCCTTAGCGAAATCCAAAATAGCACCTGAATCTTCTCCAAATGGAACCCCCAAAATCAAAGGGACAGATAAATGGGGCGCGATCCAGAATTTAACTTTCCATGAAAACCTAGCAATTTTGATTTTCAAGACAGTCCATCCCAAAAATTTCATCGGTAAAGCATTAGCTACAAGGCAGGAAATCTTTTCATTGTTTAGGGGCGATTTCTTATATTTGTTACTCAAATTCTTATAAATAAACTCAGACATAATATTTATAGTGGACCCACTATCTACTAGACCAATCATATCCAAATTCCCACACTCTAAACTGATATATGGTAAGCATCGCCCAGTAAATCCTTGAACACGAGCGGAATACTCAGCGGAATTCACAGAAAAACAAGCAGTGTCAGGATTACTAGGCTGTCTCGGCCCTAAACTGTGAACTCTCTGACTATTACCCCGAGGTTGTCTATTAGGACAATTTCTCCGAATATGGCCTTGTTCCTTACAGAAATAACACGACCTGCGCTCTATATAATTGGTAGAAGTCTTTATTCTCTGTTGATTAATTAGAGGTTCAGATTGAGAAGGAAATCTACTGCAACCCCCATTCCCAGTTCTCAAAGAATCAGAAAACCCCAAAGAGAGAAATCTAGCACATAATAGGTCTAACTCTTGAAAGGTGGAGGGCTTATTTTCGAATATACACATGCCCCTAGCTTTCGGTGACATGCCGACCAGAATGTTTTCAACTATCTGTGCTTCTGAGTAGTCAACACGAAAAACTTCGGCATAAGCCTTAATATCATTAACATAGTCCGAAAAGGCTTCATTTTCATTTTGAACCCTATAATACAATTTGTTCATAAGACCTACTCGAGCTCTGGATGGGAGATAATATTCAAGAATGATATCATGAAAATAATTCAAATCTCTATCTTCTCTAACAGTTCTAGTGGCTAGCTTTTTCAAACCACCGTGTAAATGTGCAGAGCATAAGGCAAGAATTTGTTTCTGAGAAAATGCAAAAATATCCACTTGAGTCTTAAGTTCGCATAGAAAAAGCAAAAATTTAATTATTTCTTCCAAAGAACTGTCACTAAAATGTTCCAACCTGTCTAACAGTTTACCTAAAGGGTGGGGAAGTTTACAAAAATCTTTACTGAGATCAAATTGTAAATTTCTAACAACCGGCGTTGGGGTATGTTGGAGTACATTAGTTACTACTGGATCATTGTTGAGAAAAGGGTTCGGAGAATCCCCGTTAATAGCTGTAATGACTTCAGAATGATCAGCTTCAAAATTTCTATTCAAATTTTCTGCCAACTGTGATTTGAGCTTATCCTTTTCCGTCGCGATCTCCATACTGAGTGAGCTTAAGGTCTGGCTATAATCTAGAGAAAGACCAATTTGAATTAAATCAGAAATTCTATTTTGGATATGATCCAATTTAGCGATAAGACGTTTTGCTTGTTTTTGTGAAAAACCACCTTCATCAGCAAGTTCGCGACACTGTTGAAAAATCTCTTCCACTTTAGAGACAAGACCTTGAATTTCATTATCAGCATTAATATCTTTTAAGTGACTCGGATTAACTGGGGTCAAGAAATTATCTCTTAATAGTTTAGATAAATTCGCCACTGAATCCTCCGAATTCACCTTAATTCCACGGATAACTAACTCATAAATAATGTCAGCTTTCAAAAGAAATTCAATCGGTACATGAATCCTATTACTCATGATGAAGGATATATAAATACTAACAGCCAAAACTATTTTGTTGTTAGGATAGAATAAGAAGTGCAAGATCAGCGTTAGGTTAGAATAAAGAACAAACTGAATATTTGCAGATATCAGTTTCAAGTAAGGCTAATAATACAAAATAAGTGAGGTTAATTATGTCAAAACGGATTTGATGAAGTTCAGAATAGTAAAAGTTACTGATAAAGTCCACTGAAATTCTTCAAAATTGAAACGCAGAACTACTATCAATGCCAGAACAAAATGCAGATCCAGCCTACACTGAGGAACTAGATCAAAAATCGAGAAGTGGTAACGCATGAGTTTCTACAAACGGAATTTTGAAAAAGCATACAAAATCTTCCAAAGTTTTGTTTAATAAAGAGCAGCAGAGCACAAATTTAGAAAAATGGGAGTCAAAAACCTAACCACGCTCTGCTACCACTTATTTGTGCCCCCCTACGAGGGTGCACGAGTTTACGTACGGGAAGCTAGCGTACGGTTTTAGAATGTAGATTTGGTTTTGACCATTTTTAGCTAAATCAAGTAAACGCCCTGCTGAACTTTCACACTGCGGCCCATTATCCCCATATGTAACTCTGAAAATTGATTGGACAAAATCTGGAAACCTCGGGTAACTACAAATACCATTAAGAAGCAAGGGTAAGGTTTAATTAACAATTTTATTTAACAAACATGGGTATATCTGGTACTGATTATTGATACCTGTATGGTTCTTTAGACATAATAAATATGCAAATAAATTAAATAAATATTAATAAATAATCTAAAAGTTAATATATACAAAATGGCTAATTATCCAATTTAAACAGTAGCCAAAAATTACTTCATTAAAATTACTCTGTGCATACACATTTGTGGCATCCAAGCTTATTTCAAATTACATGTCAGATTATTTACTGAAAATGTGATCACGCTGTATATGAATTTGTATTACTGATTTTATTTTAGAATTGCAAAGTTAAACTCCACTCAGGAACTAATTATTACGAGCTCGTCGTAACACCAAAGTCTAATTCAAAGAGCTTGAAAGATTATACCAGTTATGAAATATCACTCTGTATTTTAGTACTTTACTTATGCCATAGATTCCATCTTAAACTTCAAATACTGCAACAAATTCCAGTTACTGACAACTGCTTGGATTATGTATAACCTAGCCGACTTCGGACATTCATTACATCACTTGAAAAATTAACCATTAATTTAGAAAAACCTACGAACGTGGTATTAGTTTCAGGAGAACTGGAGAATTGTATTTTAGGCGGACGGACGGACGAAGAAAAATGAAACATAATATGAATAAATTACTAATTGTGGGCGAAATTTCTAGAAGCCAAAAACCCGAGAAAATGAATAATCTAAACTTCAACAAATAAACGAACTATATATACATTACGGCAAATTTAGCAGATCCAAAATCAGGTGAGATAAAGAATTGAACAGAATTTATAAATTGTATTAAGATAGAAAAGGAACAATCTCACCGAAACAGCAGGCACGATCCATGGCTGAACTGCTGTACACGCCCACCAAATCACAGAATCAAGCACTACATACTCGCGTTGTCAGAGGCAGCTCCCAACTGAAGCACGTAAGAACGGCGCTCCAGGGTCTCGCTTCCACGTACCACGTTCAGAAATACCAGACGTAACCGCTGGTAAACTCGGACGCGTAAAATCAATGATAATTAAAGTTTTTGTGGTTCAAACAAACAACCATAGGGGCGCTTTATACCACTTGAGCCGAATTTCACGGCTCAATTTGCAATTCTGGTCTTACTTTTTTAATGTGATGTCCTTGAGATGCCCTCCATTAACTTCAACACATTGCTGCAATCTCCTTCATACACTGGCCATTACACGATATGTGGTGTCTTGCTTAACATTTACAGTTTCCTGCAAATCCACACATAATCCACGAGTGGCCACTTCACAGTCCTAAGATCGTGGTGTGGTGGGCCATTGCAGCGCAGGATATTTTATTGGCCCTTATTTCTTTGACAGCAATAATGGTGCTTTGGTGACTGTCAACTCTGAACGTTACAATCACATGCTGCGAACTTTCTTCCTACCAGAGTTGACACATCGTAACTGGGATACAGTATTGAAAGATTGTGGTTTCAACAGAATGGTGCTACAGCACATACTGCACTTCTTTCCATGGATATGCTACATGCTTCTTTCCCGGCCGAATTCTTTCCAGATTTGGTGATGTGCAATGGCCCTCCAAATCTTCCAACCTTACTACACCAGATTTTTTTCTGTGGGGCTATCTGAAGTCCAAGTTTTTGCTCATGCCCTCCCTGACATTAACAGTCTTAAAAATGCTATTCAGCAGGAAATTGCAAATGTTACGCAGGGCACCAAACATTGCGTAATGGCCAGTGTACAAAGGAGATTGCAGCAATGTGTTGAAGTTGATGGAGGGCATCTCAAGGACTTCATATTAAAAAAGTGAGACCAGAATTGCAAATCCAAGATTGTAAGACATTTGAAAATGTTCAGTATAGCTTAATTCTTTATTAAATAAATGTGTTACATGGTTTTGAAAATGGGAAACGATAAATGCCGCACCCTGTATTACTATTAATATCATCAGCTGATTGTGACTGGTCATCTGGTAGTGGCTGGATGAACTTGTCAATCAAAGTTCTCTGGATCTAATTGAGGTGTCAAAGTTTAGCAGTTCTTTTGAATGAACATTTTCTCCCAGACTATGAACTCTAATGGTTTTTGAACTTTTTTTTTAGTAATTCTGTTTCATTTCTGAGTCATGGCCTTCTTTCCAGAGATGAGTTGCTACACAAGGAGAAAGGAACACTTTAGAAATATTATAAACATAGCACAGCTTCAGCAACATAAATCCATACTCATACCCATCAATCCTTACAGGATAAAACAGACAAAAGATTATTATGCAAATATGTTAAAGAAATTCAATATATATATATAGTTCTTGTGTACATGACATAAGATGTTCAAAGAATCCACAATCATGTTCTCAGCAAGAGAACACAAGTGATCTCCCTCTATGCCAAGGCTGCATAACAAAGGTACAATGAATGTACCGAACTTGGTATTTTTATTTGCAGAGTGGGATAATAATAATAATAATAATAATAATAATAATAATAATAATAATAATAATAACCTTTCTCTCTGACCTTCCTTAACCCTTTCAGATATATCACCCCTGTTCTCATCCATGCGTATCCATCTCTTCCATGCTTATCACAACAATCCACATATTTCTCCATTCCCCACTCTGTTTTAATTACTCTGTATGAAAATTATTGAAATAACTCATATTCAACAGATAAGGGTTAATATTAAATATTTAATACACTATTCCACCTTTACCCTTAACATATAATATACAACTTATTATGAAAATGCATTTCGGCGTATGCTGCGCCATCTTCAGTTCAAATAAGATGTATGATCTTAAAAAACTTTTGTTTACAAAGCTTGCCAGATCTCTTGCCTTTCCATGTCTTTTTCTTACTTCCCCCCAAAATCCTATCCTATTACCTTCTCCTCGTTGCCAAATATCCCCCCTTCCAACTTCTTCCAATATCTTTTTAATTTTTTCCACCCAACTATCATGCCTCCTACCTTCATTTAAATACTTCATATATTCTTTGAATATGTTATTCTCATCCACATTTATATTACGATACCAGTATTTCAAAAGTCTTTCTACTAACATTCCTTTCCTTCCTACCTTCCTAACTCCACTAATGTCATTCCCATTCTATAATAATAATAGTAGTAATAATAAAAATAATAATAATAACAAGGTAACAATTATAATTTTACAAAATTAAAGCTTGGCTCACTCAGCAGCTGATATATTTTTTTTGGTGAAACTTATTTTTAAGTTATCTCAGTTTTCAATAATTGTGTTGATGATTTCTTCGTGGGTTATAAGCTGATTCAAATTTTTATGAAATTCCACAAAGAAGTCATCAATAATATTTGCCAAGAAAAATTCAGATCTTTCAATTTAATCTGTTTGCAATAATGTATCTTTGTTGCAGATTTTCATAAGTTATATTGAACTTCTGAATTTCCCAAAAGATCGTCAAGCAGAACTCCAAGCTACATACTATTTCTTATGTGATTGCCGCCCTTGCAATAGCATTGAAGAACAGCAGTCACTGAGTATGATTTTATGTCCAAATCAAGATTGCGGTCATGGAATTCCTGTGATACATCAGGTAAAAGATGTGAGTTCTGGCTTTAAATAATTTTCAGATTTTCATATGCAGTCAGTTCATGATAATTTGCACAGTGGGCAGGGATCTGTCCTAATTACAAAGAATCCATCGTATTGAGAGGGAATGAAGTTTTGCATAGAAAATGGAATGGAAAAACATTTTATCTACAGCACTGTGTAGTTGTGTATTTTAATGAATAAGATAAGCAGAACATATTAGATATGAAATACATGTAACACAGCTTGGTATTGCAATTAGGAAAAGATGAGATTACATTACTTTTAATTGCAGGAAGTTCACAGTAACACGTACAGTCTAGTAAATATTCCCAAGTCCACCAATATTGTCAAAGTATTAAGACCAAAAATTCAGCATTTGGTAAAACTGTGTGACTATTCTTCCACATCCATAAGCCCTAATATGATGAAATTTCTTTGTGTAATGTTCAAGACTTGCTCTTCATGCTAAATAAAATACCATACCTCATTAACATTTTGAATTTTCCAAACATTCATTAATAGAACTTGTACAGAGTCAACATTTATTTAATATTTACACTTCTTGCTCCACTTACATTTAATTTGCAGGACTAGTTTCCAGGGATTACTCCCTCATCCTCAGCTGGTGGTTGACATACCAATGTCTTGTTGATCTGATGCATCTGCTCAGATCAACAAGACATTGGTATCAGTCAACCACCAGCTGAGGATGAGGGAGTAATCCCTGGAAACTAGTCCTGCAAATTAAATGTAAGTGGAGCAAGAAGTGTAAATATTAAATAAATGTTGACTCTGTACAAGTTTTACAACATGCTCTACTGTATATATCACTTCAATTAATTATTTTAACACTTGATTCATTAATAGATTTGAAACAAACTGCCGTTTAAAAATTAATTTACCAGAACGTTATTGATTTTATAATATTGCAAAGGTAATATTCAGTTCAACAAGCCATAGGAGGATTGTTGAAATATCTGCACTGCAAGAGGAGGAAAACATACATTTTTTACATGTTTGAATTTTTCAAAATAAATTTTTCTCATAAACTATTAAAAATGATTTCTACATGATACATACATAAGATACCAATACATTCTAATGATACATACGATAACAATAAAGGTTGCTAAGTTAATAAAATAGAGCCATGTGAAATGTTGTAACAATATTTGTAGGTTGACTCGTTACTGCAAAACCATTTGCTTAGCCCTATGGATAGTAAGTTATCAGATCAGTATCCTTCCCAGCCACCAATATTATTTTCTGGGTACCTGATATCTGTTACATTTCTTAGAAATTCCAGGAAAGAAAGGTTCATGAGGGTGGAAAATAGGATCACTGAGGCTAAATTCATCCCTTATGTATGCAAAAACGTACTGTGAGTTAGGTTGTTACTTCAGCATCTACATACTTGCAATTAAAACACCATAAGGAGCAACTGTTTCAGTTTTGACTTAACTATGTGTTGAATATGCTTGACTTTCTCTTCTCTCTTCCCACCAATTACAAGTTTGAAATTTCTGACGCATGGCTAGGCTCAAAGTGTGCCATGATCCGTGATGTTAAAACAGTCTGAATAGTAATTTTTTTGGTAGTATGCACCTGTAAAGTAGCTATGGTTACAATTTAATGGAAGTCTTAAGTAACAAAATTAGCATTCTACTTCTTCGCACATGCTTTCCATGAATTATCCTGTAGGCCTAGATTACCCATTTTCTGCATACTGTCTTTCTAATATATGGCAAATTACAGCCCCTCAATATAACAATAACCCGCATAACCAGGGCCCGGATTCTAATGACATGTCATCTTTTTATTGATGCTGCCAACTTGTACATAAATCCTAAACATGGCCTCTAGTTTATAGAAATACATTTTTATTAGGTCATTCTTTGCAATTCTATATTTTTAGGGCAATTACGAGGGTTATCCAGAAAGTAAGGAACGTTTTGGAATTAAAAAAAAACCAAGTACAAGAAAAACATTTTATTATATACATGTGAAAGAGGGACTAAAATACTACTTTTCAACATAATCACCATTCAAATTCAGGCACTTATCAAGTGGTGGACAAGCTTTGAAATTCCTGTGTCATAGAATTCTGCCGCCACTCAGTGACGCGTACCTGGAGCTCCTCATCGTCGTGAAGCTTCTGTGAAACAATTTCAAAAAATAAAGTCCGTGAAACTTGTGGGAAACTTGGGCGACCAGATCGTCAGTCACAATGCTCGGACGTTCACTCTTCTCTTCATCATGAACGTTTGTTCGCCCATTTTTAAACTGAATACACCACTTCCTGACACACTCATTACATTGTTCCTGTACACTTCACACAGTTCCCGATGAATTTCTATTGGTTTTAAGTTTTTTGCCAACAAAAAACGAATCACATACCGCACCTCACAACTGGCGGGATTTTGGATTGCAGCACACATTTCAAATTTGAATAATAAAAAAAGGGGCAGCGCAGAGATGTTCCCGTTGGCACAGCTGGACGCTGACTGAGTTGCCGAGTACGAGCACCCCATTGTATACGCTATTGGCGCGCGCCTGGCGGCATCAGGTGGAAACGTTCCTTACTTTCTGGATAACCCTCGTATTTCAATTTTAGGTCATTATTTTTTCATTTTTGTGTCATTTGCTTCCTTATTTAGTCATTTTCATGTATTTACATTGAGTGTATTAATTTTTTTTTTTTTTTCGCTAGTGGTGCTGTTTTTGAAGTGTTGTTTGTTTAATGCAAGAAGGAAAAATTCAGCGTTTCGGAAATGAGAATCAAAGAAATGCCAAAATTTTGAATTATATTACTATTGTTATTAGATTGACTTGGCACCAGATTCTGCCACCAGATTGAGAGTGCAAACTACTTTTTACCCTCAATAAACAATATACTCCGGCAGACCAGAAAAGGAAATGCCGAATTTTGACTCGCCAGTGCCTCAGTCCCAGTATAAATTTCCGTGAGAAAAGAACATTCACCACATGACGGTTTTTCCAAGTACAGGGTGCGGCATTTAAAGTTTCCCATTTTCAAAACCATGTAACGCATTTATTTAATAAAGAAATAAGTTACATTGAACATTTTTGAATGCCTTACAGTCTTGGATTTGCAATTCTGGTCTTACTTTTTGAATATGATGTCTTTAAGATGCCCTCCATTAATTTCAACACGTTGCTGCAATCTCCCTCGTACACTGGCCATTACGCATCGTGTGGTGTCTTGCGTAACATTTGCAATTTTCTGCAAATCCACTCATAATCCACAAGTGCCCACCTCAGAGTCCTAAGGTCGTGGTGTGGTGTGCCATTGCAGCACAGGGTATTATTGGCCCTTATTTTCTTTGAGAGCGATAATGGTCCTTCGGTTGCTGTCAACTCTGAACATTACAATCATATGCTGCAAACTTTCTTCCTACCAGAATTTACACATTGTTAACTTGGATATTGAGAGATTGTGGTTTCAACAGGATGGTGCTGCAGCACATACTGCAGGTCCTTCAATGGACACGCTACATGCTGCTTTCCCCGGCCGAATTCTTTCCAGGTTTGGTGATATCCAATGGCCCTCCAAATCTCCCGGCCTTACTGCATCAGATTTCTTTCTGTGGGGCTATCTGAAGTCTAAAGTTTTCGCTCATGCCCTCCCTGACATTAACAGTCTTAAAAATGCAATTCAGCAGGAAATTGCCAATGCTACGCAAGACACCACACATCGCGTAATGGCCAGTGTACGAGGGAGATTGCAGCAACGTGTTGAAATTAATGGAGGGCATCTCAAAGACATCATATTCAGAAAGTAAGACCAGAATTGCAAATCCAAGATTGTAAGGCATTAAAAAATGTTCAATGTAACTTATTTCTTTGTTAGATAAATGTGCTACATGGTTTTGAAAATAGGAAACTTTAAATGCCGCACCCTGTATATATACTGCAGGGTATTTAAATTGTATATTGTATGACGAAGCCAAAAATTGTAATATTTTATATGGTGAATAAACAAACAAACAAACAAACAAACTAGTCTATAACTTTGTGTGTACAATAATAATTTTTATAAATAAAATATCAGTTTTTAGGTCATTTTTTAAAAATTACTAAGTCATTTTCTTCAAAATTTATGGTCATTTTATAGGTCATTTTTCAAACAATTTTATGTCATCAGAATCCGGGCCCTGCTCATAACAATACAATCTGCTAGGGCCCACAAATATCATTATACGGAGATTTCACTGTAGTAGAATCAGTAGATTTTTTCACTTAGTGGTTAAGTCCATGGTTTTACTGTTTTTAAGAATCTATTTCCATGGGTAATCAGGGATGAGCAACAGCAGATTTTTTTTCTTTTTGTCTGCATTTTAAATTTTTCACATGGCTTTCATGGTTTTATATTATGTTGATGTACACTTTTTTTTTTCAGTTACTGTCCGAATTTTTATTGTTGGTAATTTTATCCATGATGTCTGGCCCGAGAAGATTTTTCTGCTACATTTGTTATAGAGGCCAATTTAATTAAACTTTTTTGAGATTTCTTGGTGAGCCCAAAGTTTCATCGGATTTTTTTAGTGCTTTCTTGTAATTGATGTTGCTTAATTGTTGTTTTTTATATTAATATTTCATTTCCAAGAATTTAGTTTTTTGTTTGATCAGATCTGTTGAGTTGATGTTCTAGTTTGTATTCGTTACTGTTAAGGTGTGCTCACTAATATGTTAAGACTTATTATGAAGTATTTGGCTTGTTTGTGTCGTCTCAGATTAAAACTCAGATTTTTATCATCATCTATATGGGGTGTGTGTAGAGTGAAAATCCTGAATTCTTATTTATCAATGTTTCTTTTGATCGTGATATCAAATAATAATAGTATATTATTTGATTCAGGTTGAAGATTTTAGTAATCTCTTTGCAGTTCAAATGGAACATCCTTTAGGTGTATGCACAGTGTTTGCAAAAATCGCTTGAACTGTTATGACCTTGTGCATAACTAATGCCTATTTTTTAACATTTATTTCTTTTCTTTTTCTGACTTCCTTTGTTATGCAGTAACCATATTTTATCCTAGGTTAACCAGTACGGAATTTTTTAGTTATCTAGAAGGTCATTGCAACATTGAAATAAATTTTGCATGGCTAATTAGCTTTCTTATCTGTCTTGTGTTACTGTGTCCCATTTATAAGAAGTGAAAAATAAAAATGCTAGAGAAAATATAACTGAAGAACAAACATTAGTGGTTTTTAAAGATGTTATTTTAGATGAAACTACAAATTAATTAAAAAGATTCTGAAAACTGCTGTGCAAGAAAACTGTTTCCTATTGAATCAGATATGCATATGGTAGAAGATAAGATGTCTGACATATAACATCACATTTGTTCCATTATTAACAGCTAATTCAAACTTGAATATATAATAGTAAAATGTACATTATTATGCAGATATGATTTTTTTTTTCATAGGCCTGACTTGTAAAATTTATTGGGAGTGCTCACTAAGAAAAGGAAAATCACATTCAAGTTTAATATAATTTGTAATGCTAAAAGAACATTATTAATTAATAAACATAAATACTCAGTTTGAAGTCTGTTTAATTAATAATAATTGCATTATTAACAACACTAAAATTTTCTTGAGGATTAGTAACAGACAGTTGGGAACAGCTATTAGTTGTTTTGATTGCTATGAATCAGGCTGTCTGTTAAAATGGGACATTTTGTCTTCTAATTATAAAATGTTCATTGAATTTTTACCAAAATGCTGATTAAAACAATGATATCTAAATTCATCAAATAGAAGTTGAAGAATCGGCTGAGTAATACCTCATTCTTATGCACCGACTTAGCTTTCACCTAGCTTAAGGGATCTTTACAACAGAAAACTTCCTACATATATTATATATAATAACAGTGGCCGCCCCCATGACTGAGTGGTTAGACTTCCGCCTTCCGCCATTGGACCTTAGGATTAAATCTCAGTGGATCTGTATGGAATTTGTGATGGGAAAAATGGAGTTGGGGCAAGTTTTCTCGGGGTGCTCCTATTTTTCCTGCCATATAGCATTCCACCGTTGCTCCATTCATCATAATATGACCATTTGGTTGCAATAAAGGAATTATTATTATATACAGTATATAAATAATAATAATAATAATAATAATAATAATAATAATAATAATAAAACAGTTACAATTATCTTCTTTTTTCAGGATGTAGAGGAAGCTCTGCCACCTTGTAGTAAATGTGGAAGACATGTAAAAATGGACATATACAAGGAATATCGTGAAGTAGAAGAATTCACAAGACAACAATTACAGCAAATGAAAGATATTGCGTGTATCCTTTTAGATAAAGCTGTAGAAAACATGAGCTGATATACTTTAATACCACGGTCCCCAAACTTGGCAAGCGATTCTTCTAACATTCTTGTGTGGCTTTTAAAAAATTCTGAGGCTGAACTGAAAATTGTTTATTTTTTCTGGCCTGGCAATTCAAATTTTTGTGCGAGTCGTATTCATCTATGTGGTTCATTAAATCTAAGCATCGATCAGTCTAACTGATGCACATTTGACTGAACTGCCTTAACTGGCCACCTACCAGAGTTCAAGCAATTAACTAACAAAGTGGACAGTAGAAAAAGTTCATGTTAACAAAAAGTCTTGTAATTTGTGCAAGTTATACAAATGTTTATTAGTGTGCTATATTAGTAGTAATGCGATGTAAGTTTGGGGATAAATATATATATATATTTTTTTTTGCTTTTTCTAAATTACATCTCTGTACTTCAAACAATTTCACCTTTACCTTTAAACAATACGTGCAGCTCTTTCCTAACAAAATCTTCCCTCAAAATATGGCTCCCAACACTGGTAGCTTTAACAGCTTTCATCTAGTGTTATTTAATGCTTTATATTGAATGAGTTTTAAATATATTAACTATCTTTATTGAAGTGAAACTTCTTTAGCCGGTAGGGGTAAATCGAGAGCTTGTGTAACGCTTGTGTTACGCTTGTGTTACGCTCAAAATCATCACGAAATTAGTGAGGTGTAACGGAACGGACTGCACAGAAAACAATCAACTCAATGATTAGGCTTATCCAAAATTTAAAAAATCCAAAAATTAAAACTTAAAAAATCCAAAATTAAAAATTCCAGAACATAAAAAATTCAAAGATCCAAAATTTAAAAATTCCAATATTCAAAAATTCAAAGACCCAAAATTAAAAAGTCCAAAAATTCAAAATTTTAAAAATTAAAAAATTCAAATAGCCTATCCAAAATTTAAAAAAAAAATTAAAAATAAAAAAAAAACAAATTTTAAAAATAAAAAATTCCAAATTTAAAGAAATTAAAAGATCAAAAATTTAAAAATCCAAAATTTAAAAAGTCTAAAAACCCAATATTAAAAAGTTCAACAATCCAAAAGTGAAAAAATCCAATAATCCAAAATTGAAAAATCCAAAAATTAAAACAAGTTTCACTTCTGTCGCGTGGCATTCCATGCACACTTTTTTTTTTTTAACCAGCTGGTCTTTTGAAGTGAAGACTGAATAATTTGACAGAGTTGCACAGATTTTCATAAAATTCTTCATAATTGTAATACATTTAACTATCTTTGTAATTTATATTTTGACATTTCCTAAACAAATATCACTCATTAAAACTCATACTGCCTAAGTAAGTTATTGACAATTACAATTTTGTTTCCCTTAAATCTGGGATCACATTCTAAAGCAGGGGTGCCCAATTTCTTTACTTACAAGGGCCAATATATGCTGTGTGTTAACGTCATGGGCCACATTTTTTAATACAGTCAAATTATTATTAAACATTAAAATTATTATTTAATAAAATGCAGTACACAATATTGAAAACTTCTTCTTGGATGCAGAAGTTATTATTTATTTTTATTCATTAAATTTCAGAACACTTTTTTGGATGCAATACAATTACTATTTATTAAATTGCAGTACACAGTAATGAGAGCATTGAAGATGGGCATCGGTCAATCTGCTTCATTGTGAAAATTTAACTGCCTTCATAATGGAAAATGTGGAGTCACATATTAAGATACGTGCTTCCAAATATGGAAGCATTTCTTCAAAAATATCAGTATTTTAAATGTTATTAATTGCTTTTCTCACGGGCCTCACATAGTGAGATTGAGGGCTGCAATCAGCCCACAAGCTGCTAGTTGGCCACCTCTGTTCTAAAGGATGAGCCTCAGAGGATTGTCATATATCATTATTCTTGTACAGAATGATTAAAGTAAAGTTTTGGATAAACACATCTAAAATGGTGATGTGTACTGGTATTTACATCCTTCACCAAAAAACCTCATCCAAAAAATTGAAATGGAAGTCTTACCTGAAAATTTAAAATATTGTACAGACAAGTACCATACTATTTAAAAAGATAAAAATAAAAACCATTTCTTCGATAATCGACTATTGTGTGTGTCTCCTTAATTCATATTTAATAATATAATGATATAATAAGCATAGGTTTCACATTGTGAAGCCAGCTCCTTTTTAAAAGTCTGTTTTATTATTCTGTTGGCTGTCGTTACTTTGGTGTATCTTTACGGAATTTATTTTATTTAGTTCCTATAAAAGAACGAGTTTTCTTCCATTTACATTATTTTAACAAGGACATATTTTTGGAACAGGAATTTTGGGTGACTCTAAACTTTTCCTGTAGTAATATATTTAATATAGTTTTATTAACAAACAAATCAACCTCCAGAATTTACAGGCAACTAAACTAAAAATACAATATCTGTAGCAAGATTGAGATCGGAAATATACACACTAACTTTACTTAAAAGGTGTATTTTCCCAGTATGATCATTTCAATGGGTCTTCTCATCATCATCAGCTGATTCCGACTGGTCCTCTAGTGGCAGGTGAATGAACTTGTCGATCAAAGTTCCATCATTTTGGAACATCTTTATCAACAAAAGCAAGTGTAGGTTGACATTAAAAAATCCATCCCTTGAAAATCTGGTTCCTTCAGATTTCCGGCATGGATTTCAGAGTGCATTTTCAAATTTACCATGTTGGCACACCGCTGTTTTTCGGAGGTGCTGTTTATGTTTACATGATGCTGTACTCCAGAATCAGCTGTTGGGCGTTGCTTGTACATGCTAACAGGCATTCTTGCTCGTTCTTTCTCATTTTTTCTCATTTTATCATTTATTTGCTGCTCTTTAGCACCATTATAGTTCAGCAAAGAGAAGAGGTGGTGAAGAACATAAACATTGTGTGTTGTTGATAGCAGTGAAAGTGGAAATGCTAAAAACAAAGCTTGATAGCTGCATGACTGTGTAAAACCATTTGTGTAACATACATTAGCTTTTTAACAGTGTATGGTAAAAAGTTATTTTAAATATCTGACACCCCTCAGGTCTGGAGGTTGCCAGATTTTTGAATGCCAACCTGTAATATTACAAGAGAAATCATTTGTTCTTTAATTGCTTTACCAGATCTTGATGTATGCAAGGTATGCTTAAAGAAGCAGCAAGGTTTGTTCCATCCATTGGATTTACTCCATGTAAAGGTATTGGACCTAGCCTTTGAGAGTAGCATTGAAATGAGGCAGTGGGAACAAGCATTTGAATTTGGAAGTGAGCTCATTTCAGGATATCTGTAAGTTTATTTTATTATGTTTACTATATTAGTCTTCTATTACAAGTAATAAGATATTCAGGAATTTATAAAACATTTTCTGCTTGAAATATGATAGACAAGTGTTTTGTACTAAGCTAAAAATCAAACCTATGTCTTCTTCTATAGCCTACATATAGAGACATTTTATTCTTCTTTATTCCTTTATATCTCTTCTCACTGTCATTTTTATATTTCTTTTAAATGAGTATATGATCGCCAGCTATGGCATGGGGGACCAGGGGTGGACAGGTTACTTCTTATATTTCTGCAAAATCTCGGATGGAAGGCCAGAGATTTTATTTATTTATTTATTTACGTCCTGCAAGATCAATGTACATTGATATGGGACAATGTAGATCTAGATAATCAACATAATACAATATAAAATAATACACCAAATAATACATATTATAAAATATACCTGGTAGAACATATATAGAATATTGCGGGCAGACAGTATGCTCACTTATGATTGAAGATGTGGATGTATTGGAAAGCTGTTTGTTTTTACAACAGCTGTTGTGCGCTCTATTATTCTTATGCTATAATATGTTCACATGTGTTAATGCCACTGGTTTACTGTAAATTAGTATTTAACCAATGTGTCATTGCATGTTATGCAACCACTGAATCTGTAGCTGTAGCACAGTGCTTTCACGGTCGTATTGGTACATTGAGTAGAGATGTTGGAATGCATCTCGAGGGGAACTGCATCTGCATTAACGAGATTACAGACTAAGGAAGATACTCGTAGAATGTCCAGGTTTTCATTATTCTTTATAGAGAAGAAATTACTGTAAAATATTGGAAGCACTGATTACTTCTATGCCTGAGGTATCAATTACTTTATTTTCACAGACAGGAAAATCGATTTAGGCTTCAAATAAATTTGAGTGGTTTGGTTCTTATCACTTTTGTATTATAGGTCTGTAAAATTGTTATTACTGCTTCCCTCGCTTAAAATTTCTCCGCATGCCGCTGGTAGTAATAGATTTACCACTACGACTAAGAGAAAAAATAACGTTTATGGCTGCCCTGTCTAAGGTTACCAGGATACAGCCTATCAAAATCAGTATATTAAAGACAATTTTATATATATATATACACATAATCTTACAGTTTCTAAAACAAAATTGTGTATATGCATGACAATTGAGATGGCAGAGAAAATCAAATTAATTTAAAATTAAGAAGATCATTAAAAAATGAAGAAAAAACTCTTTGGAAGAGACAGCCACAATCACTATTAAAAAGTCTGTTCAAATTTAGTTTCCGAGTACAAATGATTGTGGACTGTCGTTAAAGAATTGTGCAAAATTTGTAAAGAAATATCCCTTAGAAGATCTGTTTGGAATCCAAAGCGCTTAAAGATACCAACTGAAAATTGTATTTTTAATAATCTAATTTGATGACTTGTTACAAAATATTAGTGATCTATTTTTTTCTTCTGTAGGTACAGTATCAGTAGCACTTAACATACCGTACTATAATTGAATATATTATATACTTGTGAGGAATATTTTCAACTATGTAGATTATTTTATGTCTGACTCCCACAAAACTGTGCTGACTCCCGTTCCAGTTACCCTATCCGTGATGCCCTTGCAGCCTAACTGTAATCAGGGAAGCAATAAATTAGAGAAACAATAACTCCTATCGATTTTCAGGAAACATTACAGAGCTTTCCATCCTCTGCTTGGAATTCACTACATGAAGCTGGGGAAGATTGCCTTATATCTCAACAAGCCATCAGAGGCCTTCCAACTGCTCAAAAGTGCACAGAAAGTAATCCAAGTGACCCATGGCGAAAACCACTCACTTTACAAAACTCAGCTTGTTCCACTGTTACAGCAAAGTCAAGCTGAAACTAATAGGGATACATGAACAAACAATTTTGAGTTGTTATAATTATTTTATTTCAGTGAGCCTATTAATAGTAACCATTAATTCCAGAACTTAGCACATATGAATGTTATAAGTGTGAGATTAGTTTACTGTATAATTAAGAAACTGTAATTTCATTTATTAATTTATTTAAATCAGCTATCATCCATCCTGAAACTTGTCAGAATAACAGGATGAACTGATACCACTCAATTTTAGCATAAATGTTTATGAAAATTTCAAGACTTGATAATTTATTGTCAATATTGTAAAACATGCATCATCATTATACAAGAAATAATACGAACTATTTTAAGAAATCGCTGCGAGGTTCTTTAGGCAACAAGTGTATAGAAATTCTTGCAAAGGACCTATACAATCAGTTACCTGATACAATGAAAAATATAACAAATAATAAATTGAAGCTAAGAATAAAATCTTTTCTCGTAGAAAATACATTTCACACAATAGCCTATATCAAATTAAAAAAGTATAAAACGTTGTGAAAAAAGTAAAGTGTTCCCTATACAGGCCATGGAGGCCCTGAGGATTCCAGCAGGTTGAGGCTCCCATATTTTTTAGACATTCGGCACATGGAGGTGGTAAGGTTGTCAGCCTTATGCGCCTTACCCCCAGGAATGCTCCTGGTACTAATTTCTGTCGGAGCCTGAGTCGACCCCAGGGCCAGAAGGATTAGGCCAATTGAAAAACTCAAATGACCTCATTAGGGATCGAACCCCCAACCTTCCGCCTCAACCACTATGCCACAGCATACACCATAAAATACAGAGAGGACTAAATTATATTCAGTAAATTCAGCAAATTATTAAAAAAAGTTGAGTACGTTTGTATATAAGTGTAACTAATTTTTCTTTTTGTTCAATACATATACTTGACGAAGCCATGTAAACCTTTTACATTTGGCTAATAAATCTGCAAATCTACTATAGAACTTATACAATTGAAGAGTGTATATCCTAAGTGTTAAGTATATATTAAGGAAATCAGGAGTATTTTATTCCTCCTCTGATTTGTGAAATGAAGCATTAGATAAAATATGTTTTATATATTATTATTATTATTATTGAATATACAATTACTTGAACCCTATTCCACCCGGAGGTATATTAGGGTTATAGTTACAAGACAATATATTTGCAATATTACTACTTCTTATCCATAGGCTGGATGCAGGCCTTACTACTCTAAGAAAACAAGATAACTAATATATTATATTATAAAAGAAAACAATAACATCTTAAAAATAGAACACAAAAACTTTTGGAATTCTCTATAACAGCATTTTTTCCTAAAAATATCAAAGAGTGGTTTGTCTAATTTCTTTTTACAATAATCTAAGTGTGCGTCCAATATTCTTCTTTTATGCTCTAGGACTGGGCAATGAAAAATTAAATGTTCAACAGTTTGTTGTTCAGTACATATACATTGATAACCGTTCTGTCTTTGGCCTATGTTTTATATACATACCTAGGTATGTTTTATATACACATTGCAGATATAAGATTATAAAATTAATTTGTTAGAGGATGAGGAGAAATAAAAAATATAGCTTTCTTTTTTAAGAAAATAGTGTAGTGTTTTCTTAATTGAACAAAAGGGTCATTATAATCCACAGACTTCCTTAGTCATATAAGCGTTGGAATAAAAGTCTTTTGATAAACTGCATATAGCAGCGTTTCTCAACCTATGGTCCGCGGACCACTGGTGGTCCGCGAAGATGGTGCAGATGGTCCGCAGACATAATTTAAAATATCATAAAGCAAGTGGAAAGTAAAGAAGTAAAAATTTTCACATATTTCGTTGTAATGACCTATAATTAATACCCCAAATATTAGGAATATAGGCCTTCTTTTAATAATGGGATGTAAAATTAGGGGTCCGTAAATTTTTTAGACATTTTAGAGGTCCTCGGGTTCAAAAAGGTTGAGAAACGCTGGCATATAGGATTCCTGCTAGGCCTAGGCAATGGCATCCTTAGAAGAGGTGCATTGGAAATTATGTCAGCTAAGGTCATTACCCAAAAGCATTACATAAAGGTGGGAGATTTTACAAGGTTTGAATCTGCCTTTGCATTAATGACATGACCTATTTTCCCTGTAATCCTTGTTTCCCTTAGAAGGCCAGAGGAAACTATTTCAAGTATCCTTTCCTAGCATAGGCACAAATGTATCCTGTCTTGATGCCAACGATTGTGTGCCTGCCTACCCCTCTAAAGATACAGCTTCGGAAGAACGAGAAGAATTGTTTCAATCATCTTTGTGCAGAGTTTCAGTGTTAAGGATGCACAACCCATGGCCCCCTCGCATGTTTAAAGACACCTATAAGGAAGTTTCAGACCAGTGTACTCTTAGTCAAAATTAAATTGGCCACTGAGCTTCATAATTTTAGTGTCAATCTGTACTTGCATGATCAGCAGGGCCCGGATTCTAATGACATGTCATCTTTTTATTGATGCTGCATAGACATTGCCAACTTGTGGATAAATCCTAATCATGGTCTAAATACATTTTTTTTTTTTTTTTTGTCATTTTATGCAATTTTATATTTTTAGGGCATTTATTTCAATTTTAGATAATTATTTCGTCATTTTCCTGTCATTTGCTTCCTTATTTCGTCATTTTCATGTATTTACATTTAGTGTATTAACTTTTTTTCGTCGCTAGCAGTGCTGTCTTTGAAGTGTTCTTGGTTTGATGCAAGAAGGAAAAATTCGGCGTTTAAGAAACACCAAAATTTTGTATTATATTACTATTGCTATTAGATTGACTTGGCACCAGAGTCTGCCACCTGCTTGAATTTGAGAGTGCAAACTACTGTTTACCCTTAATAAACAACAATATAATCCGGCACACCACAAAAGGATGTGCCGAGTTTTGACTCACCAGTGCCTCAGTGCCAGTGTAAATTTCCGTGAGAAAAGAACATTCACAACATTACAGTTATTTACAGTTTTTACAATTATGCACAAACGAGGCTATAACTTTGTGTGTACAAAAATAATTTTTTATAAATAAAATATCAGTTTTTAGGTCATTTTTTATAATTATTAAGTCATTTTCTTTAAAATTTAGGGTCATTTTATAGGTAATTTTTCAAACAATTTTAGGTCATCAGAATCCGGGCCCTGATGATCAGGTTTAGAAGACTGCCTATACTTCTCATATTTGCAACGATGGCTAGTTATTTCTAATTACAAGATCCACACGAAGAAACATTTCAAATGCTCAAGACAACGGTCAGTTTAATTTTGTCAAAATGTACATTTCTTCTTCAGTACTGCCCTTCCGATGTTGAAGTCTACCTCACTTGTACTTGGAAAAATGGAATTCCACCTCTCAGCTCGGGTTTCTCTGAGGAAATTGCTTTGACTATTTCACTCATGAATTACTTGAATTAAATGTAAGAATGTAGTTACCATTTGATATAGGGGTGCCCCCTCCCCCCAGGTAGCTTCATGACTCCACCCCAGTTTCATGAAAAGTACACCCCCAACTTCGTACGAATCCATTTCATGAAAAGTAACTCCCCCTTGCAAATAGTGGAATAACCTACTCTAAAACTTCTTCCAAGAAAAGGTATTCCTGAATTTGTAATAAAAAATGGTCAATATTTGGAAAAGTATTATTAATGAGGGTACTTTTACATGATATGGATTATAGCGTAACGAAGTGATTACAGAATATATTCTAAGACAAATTTAAAAAGAATTGAATGTTTTAACTTTTTAACAATTAGCCAATAAGAAAAGTAAGTAAATAAAAATGCAGGTGAGACAATGATGGGTTGACAATGGCTCATCTTGCACTCGCAGTGCAGTGAGCATAACTGAGTGATCTATTTCATTGGTGCAGCACTTGGTTACAACCAAAAATGCGTTCTGCTAACTGTGATTACCACTTTAGGCTTACTGGTTGCAGTATATTTTAAGTGCCAGTATGGTACTTTATGAGATTGTGTGGGGGGATGGGAAAATGTCTGTCCATGTGTCTGTTTGCAGGAGAAGTAACCTATTGCATTTGGACCTAATTGGTTGACCGGTACCGGAGTAAAACCTAATTTAGTGTCTATTTTAAAGACGCGGTAACTCAAATACACCTTATCAGATTTTCATGAAACTTGGTATAGGTATTTATAATGTCCATGGGAAGAAACCTATTGATATTGGAACTAATCGGTTGACCAGTACCAGAGTAATGCTCAATTTATTGCCGATTTTTATGGTAATATATTAGAAAAGTGTGGTAATTCAAATATGCTTTATCGGATTTTCATAAAACATGGCATACACATTTATGACATTCATGGGTACAAGCCTATTGAATTTAGACCAGATCGGTTGACCGGTACAGAAATAACGAATATATCAATATTAATTTTGTAATGGATATAAAACGGTGCAATAATTGCAGGGCCCACAACATAATATTAAACATAACGTTAGAAATTGCCAATCGTTTATTGATATTGTTAGCCCGTCTTGATTGATTCATTTCTTCATAATGATGTCAGTGAAATTAAAAGATTTAAAACACAACTATCCGTTGAATATTGATAGTATATTGTACATTCTATAGATACCGATATCTACATTATATTTTAATGTGAGTATTTTTCTTATTCGTTCCTGTGCAGCAATATAGCTAATGTAATTCCTGACAGATAGATTTCAGATTGACTTTTTATTCATTCAAAACCTATAAGGCTGCTTTAAACTTGAAACAAACATGTCAGTGAATCGCAGTCCTATTGCATCATTAATATTATTGCCAGCGTATTTTGTTTTTGGAGTTTAACTGGGAAATCTATTACAAAAATTACTTCTTTTCCTGCATGGGCCTATCATAATTGCAATTATCACTGATTAAAAAAAAGCATTCTGGCACTTTTTTATTCACATCTAAAGAATTAGTAGAAGTTTTTATTACCTTTTAAAGTTATAAAACTTAACCGTTTTTATTAACATATAAGATGCTAATTTTGCTACATTTTTTAACCTCACACCCCCCCCAAAAAAAAATTAATGACATGTCTTAAACCCACTTATGGGCACCCCTGATTTGATGTGCTAATAACATTACTATTGTTACGGAAACTCTTTTTTAAGCCACAGATAACAGAGAAGGTGGGGATAACAGTCCTTTTAGAATTGACCTCTACTCTAATTAAATTTCTTTTCAGTGAAACCCCATTTTTAACAAAACTCAGGGACACACATTTTGCATCTTTTTAAATGTCTGAGACCATTTATTTTCAGACCTAACTGACAATCCAAGACGAGCTCTTTCATTATTGCATTGCTAGCATCTGCTGTAACTAGTGTGGAAATAAGTTGCACAAATTTCTCACACATGCATTTTAAGATTTGTACTATTGATGTTTTTAGGTTGACCAAAGATATGTAGCTTTCAAAAATTAATATTCAGTCTCCAGAAGTAAGTCAGTTTAGGAATCTTTCAAAATTATTGATACAAGATTTTCCTTACAGCATCACGCATATTACCGACCTGAATAAATAATTTGTCACGTTGTCCATTTAGATTTCAGAGATCAAGAAAAGAAATCAGTAGTGGAAATTAATAAATGCAAGAAATGATTTAAGCCTACTTATTACTATTTTTTATGGACCTACGTAGTATAGAATCTGAATATGATACTTTATATATATTATATTTAGGCCTTTTATTTTTCCTTTATTTATGCATGCTTTAACTGCATAAGTCATGTCACATGTTCAGTCTTTGAGTTTAATTAGTGGGCTCCTGTAAAAATGTATTTGTATGCAGGGCCGTCGCGTGGTTCGTTGGCGCCCGGGGCAAGATTTCGTCAGGCGCCCCCCCCCCCCCCCCAAACTCAATCCCACGTGCACCCTCCCGACATTCCACCTATCTGTAGGGATTCAAACACAAACACACAGCGAGCGACGTGACGCGACACTATCAAATACGTATTTTATGGGGTTAAACACGCAATGAGCGACGCGACTTGGGGCGACGTGGACTGGACAAGTTCCAAGCCGCATTGCATCCAGTCGCTCGTTAGCAAAGTTGCGCGTCGGGTTGCGTCGCTGTCTGTGTTTTTGTGCCCAAAAGAGGCACCTAATCGGATTACCTTACAAAAATACCAGAAATAAAATTATTTAATTTTTTAATAAGATTGTATTGAAAATCAAATTAATACAAGTTTAGTAATGTAAGAAAATCTTAACAATCTTAAAAAATACTATAGGCGTTATTAATGGACTACAAATTAATAGTGTGGGAAACCTCGTTACATACATTGAATAGATTATAGAAAAGGGAACCGCGTTTATCAAATTAAGATAAGGTACTAAACATTAAATAGCATTCGCCTGGTTTTTGCACGAGCAAATGTCGTTAGAATTTCCATCAAGCCTATTTTTTGTGCTTCATCGTTTTTAATGGACAAGAAGGCCAGAGAATTCAGTCTCTTCTGTGACGTAGTTGATCGTAAATGTGTCTTTATAAGCAATTATTTACTATGGGATTACTTAGCAAATATAGGCCTAAAGTTATTGGTGTCAAATATTTATTTGTTCAATAAAAACATACAACGCAATATTCAAAATTCAGTTATACCTAACTTTTAAAAATACGTTATGTAAATCCTACTTATTTTTTCAAATGTTGTTGTTTTATTTTTGCCGTTGCCACGGCGCCCCCCTGGTTGCGGCGCCCGGGGCGATTGCCCCGCCCACGCGACGTCCCTGTTTGTATGTATCTGTATTGTTCTGTGATGTCTTCCTGACTGATATTCGGTTTAAATGATTAATAGGTGACATCGTGAGGAGTCATGAAAAGTAAACAAGCTACAATCATGTTCCCTTTACAAATGAGAGAACCATGAAAACCGAAGCTGAATTGGCCTGCTATGAAGGTTTGAAGTTTGAATCCAGGACCTCTTACCTCTGCTACCTTGCTCAGTTGGTTTTAATGGTGCATTACAACACAGATATCAGGTATATTACATTTTACAATAATAAATTAATCTTAGCTAGAAGTCATACTTGTTTAGCTTCTATCTTGGGCCCGTAGCCAGAATTCAAGATAATTGTGGGCAAAATGTTTCTCAGGATGGGCTAGGGTTATGTTATGGAACAATATTGAATTTGAGATTGATGTGGAGTAAAATATATAATATAATAATATTTATTGTCAAGCATAAATTTACATTCATTGGTACTCGCATCCCTGATGTACAGTGAGTCCCACGCAAGAGTTGGCCAATGACGCAGGTTCCTGCGGCGCGGCTGGCACAGCTCCAACTCCCGATTGATCGGGAGAATTATCTATGCTAATAATGCCGCGGTTGGTGTAATGATTCAGGTTCTCACATTCACAGTTAAAATTACAATGAAAAACCACGTACCTCATCACAAGAGATGTTGGAAATGTTCTCCTCTTGCATCCACACAATACTGGCACCTTTTTAGGAAATTTTCTTTCACGCGCATAAGTTCAACTTCCGAGACAGAGTTACTTTCTCTTGTGATAGGCCTATGTGAAATTGTCTAAGTTCTTCTAACAGTATGTAAATATTATTTATGGGGAAACTTGAAAAATAAAGTGTATAGGTCAATTTCCCATACATAAGAAGAACTTGAAAGACAATATCGGTGTCCTTGGTATTACTCCAAGAAGGGCCAGACGTGAGGTCTTAGACTGGATGTCTCATCAGCATGGCACTTTCTGGAGTAATCTCACTACTGCTAGGCAGGCTCGAGCTATGATCGAGGGACCTAGTAAGAAGAACAGCAAGATTCTGTTAACCCTTAACCGGGTACAACTTAGAGGTGTAGTTGGCCTGTTAACAGGACATAACACCCTAAAGAGACACCTACATGTGATTAAGCTTAGTGCGGATCCCACATGTAGGAAGTGTGGTAGAGAAGATGAGTCCTCTCTACACATATTGTGCGAGTGCGAAGCACTTGCTACAATCAGACACTTTCTCCTGGGCTCGGATAAACTGAGACCAGATGACATAAGGAGAACTAACCCAAGATCTATCCTGTCCTTCTTGAAGGCAACAGGACTTGAATGAATTCTCCAGTAAGAGGGGCACAATGGGCCCAATTATGTGGCCTACGTGCACGGGACCGAAAGGGCCCAACCCATTCATTTTCATTCATTCAAGCCAACTCTAGAACTCTTCCTGAACTTTCCTATGGCATATTCCAAGCAAAATTAAACAGTTAAGTGCATCTCTTTTCTTCAAGCCCCTTTTACTGGCAAATTTATCTGATTTATGTTTCCCTAACATGACTGCTATAGATTTCATTTAGACACATTTTGATCAGCCTAACTTTTATGGTATCCCAAACTCAGTGAGGATATCGTACAATTTCTTCCCCTTAACTGAACTTAATTATGCTTTTTTTAGAATCTATGTATAGCTGGTGAATAGATTATTGTTTATACAATTATGAAGGCCAGCACAAATTAACCCTTTCACTGCTGAGATATTGGCAAGCTGACATACACTCCTTGCTGAGATATTTTCACTGTCACTCGGCGCTAAATCCGAAAAATAAGAAGGCAGTTTTAAAATACGCCAGAACTTCGTCATCACGTTAGAAATGTTTTTCCTTGCTCGTGAAAGCAATGACTGTGTTGAAATTGAACATACCATGGCCTTGACGTGATTCCCCGCTTGTCATATGACTCGTGAGTTCAATGGCTTCTTCAGACATCACAACATTGTGCAAGGCCTCAGATTTTCGTCTACAGATTGCACCACAGGGCAAGGAAAGCAATGAAAATAATTTCTATCTAACCCCAAGAGATGGCAGGACACTATCCTTTCGTTGAAACCATGTTAAAGAATTCTATTCTACGAGCAATTGTCTTATTCGTAGCACTAAATTCGCGGCAACATTGTGCAAGGCCTCACATTTTCAACTACAAATTGCACCACAGAGCAGGGAAAGCAATGAAATTAAGTTCTATCTAACCCCAATAGATGGCAGGACACTATCCTTTCGTTAAAACCGTGTTAAAAAATTCCATGCCTTGTGGAATCGTCTCGTTCATAGCACCCACTTCGCAGGCGGAACAGTTCCGTCAATAGCACACGTAGGTGCCATTCTCTGCGCCGTCACAGTTCCGTCGTTAGCAGTGAAAGGGTTAATACACGCCACATCCTTTTTTCATTAATTGAGGCGGTCGACGTAAAAAGGGCACATAGAGCTATGGGCCCTTTTTACGCAGAATGCATAGATTTGTTCGCCACTTCCTCTAGTCAATAATGGTGAAAGAATCAGCGGGATATGTTGAAAATTGAGATTGTTACAACTGTTTAAAGTTAGCTGTATATACAGCTGTGTTATGAGAAAGTACCACAAGAAGAACAGTTGCAATTGTTTCACTCATTTTATAGTGGTCAACCAAAAAGCCTACAGGATTCCTTCTTAGCAAGGTGTATGAAATTTGTCCCTCAGGTCACAAAAAAAACACTCGATCCCAAGAAACCAAGAGCACACCCTTGGTCATACAATGTAGCTATGGGAGCAAATAAAAGGCATGTATTTTGAACTTATTTCAAGTATCTGTAAAACGCCTCCATGTAATTTAAAATAAGTTCTTACTAAATGAGTCTTTTGAAGAGAAAAGAGGAACTCACTCAAACAGACCAAGAAATGTGTCGAGAGATGTAATCACTTTAATGGGTAAACATGTAAGTACAGTACTACATGAAGAAAGTCACTACTAAAGAGAAAGAAGTAATTTGATAAACTTCGACAACCCCATGCTAAATATTATAAAATCGTATGAGATGTTTAAAATATTTTTCAAGAAAAAACTGGTAGGCATTTGGAAATGAAGTTCAAAACTTATTTTGAGTAGACTACTATAAACAAAAACAAAGTTTCAGTAGGCTACTCTATGCGCAAGCCTAAAACTGATGTGTAGCCACTTCATTTTTTCACTATCGCAAACTATTGTATTAAAATCGGATGAAATTTAACTTAAACACTGTATTTAAGTCTGATTTGGTGAATTTTACCACCAAAAATTCTGTCTGCGTAAAAAGGGCTCATAATATTGATTTCAAAATTTATAATTTATTTAATTCGTGAGCTATATAAGTCATTTTAAATTAATTTTATTCATACCTGACTAAATATTCTAAATAATAACAAACAGTACAGTATGAAAAATACAAAAACACCAAAAAAAAACTAAGACAAATATTTCATTTCCTTTTTTCTCAAAAATGGGTTTTCACCTATGTGCCCTTTTTACGTCGACCGCCTCAATTGTTGTCTGACCCAAGACTTGCTATAATTAAATGCATCTACTACATTTTCCAAGTTTTGTAAATTATGCAACTTTAAGGATGGTATGTTCATATTATGTGGTGGTATCCATTTCTTGTGTGAATACATTAGTTCTCCTGCCCATGCAAATTTGTTACACTGGTATTAACTGCATTCTTCAATAAAACCCCTTCCCGTTTAAGATTACAAATGGGCAAGTTAAGGAAAATATTCAATCAGGATCCAGATTAAAATCTCACATTTTATGGAAAATCAATTTTTAATGCAATAAACACACACACATACATACATACATACATACATACATACATACATTCACTTTACACATATACGCGCACACTTTAATTAATTGAACTTACACCATGCGAACAATTCACACTTTACCTAATGAAACACTTCAACAATGCTTCATATAAATAAATAAACAAATGACAAAAGAAATTAGGGATCAGCCTGAGAGTATAACAAGTACAATAATTCATATTGGCATATTCAGTCATGCTAAAAATGGTCAGAACGATTTGTGACCTAGCAAGTTTGTAGTGTTGTGTATGTCATGTTTATTGAACTGCACTATTAGCCAAGAAATTTACTTCCTTTCACTTCTTGGAGTACACCACTGTTTTACAATGTGCTTCCAAGAAGAAAAAATATTCAAATACTGTCACAAAGTGGCAGGACTACATTATTTTAGACAAACAGAAACAGCAGTGTCATTCACACTGTTTGAGATAAGTTACTATATGAATTCTAATTAGCCAAATAATATTTCACTGCCGAATTCCCTTTTTTTAATGCCATTTAAATTTAAATGGAACAACCCTGTCCATAGGAGGGTTTATGATAACACCCCAAATACAGGATGTTGAATAACAGCACACTTCACGCTTATTTTCACAGTTCATTGTCCTTCACAAACTGTCTATTCAGTCTCAAGAATGGGTTTTCTCACAGTTCGTCTTTAAGTTCGTCATCATCATCCGCACTGGATGGAGGGGGTGGACCACCTGCACCCTGGTACAATTTTGCTATGATTGGTTGTACTATGTCTTCTAGTTCTTTTTTCTGTGTCTTGTATTCTTCTGTATCCACATCCTGATTTTCTTCCAGCCACTTTATTTTTTCATCAATTGCCTCTTCCATCTTTGTTTTGTCTGAATCGCTGACCTGCAAAGAATAAATTTATACCAATTAGTAGAAGTGGCTACCGGTACAACAAATTTCATCAGAATGAGATTTCTTTAAATTGACAAGACAAAGTACTTGAAAGCATGAAATTTACATAGCCCCATTTTACTTCAAATTTTGCAATCTCTTCTTTCTAAGTATGCACAATACCGGTACTTTAAAAAAGCAGTCTCAGTTTGCTAAATGCCTAATAAATACATGGAAAGTATTCCATAGCATTAACCTTCCACTGCTTGACCAAGCTAGCTATGAGGAGTATGCCTTGAAAGTGACATTTTGCAATATGAATTTCACTCTGAACTGTATCTTTTTGAAATTGAGAAAAGAAAAATCTATGACATGCAATTAAAATTAGCTGCAATACAGAATTCACAGAACCAACAAACAAAAATGTAGAACTCTAAGGCTTTTAACAATTCCACAAATTATGATTCTACACCAGTAACACCAAGTTAACCCATTGGCACACTACTTTTCTTATGCATAGCGCACCCATAAACACTAATATTTTCAGGCAAAAATTGATTTCTTTACATTTATTATTACTTCATGCAAATTCAATTTTATGGACTAAACTGCATACCCCTTTTTATGCTGTGATGTTTTGTTGATCCCTAGAATGTTTGTTTACAGGTATTTTGTGGTGTGATACACCCTAAAACAGTCTGGAACGCCACACACAATTTCTTCCTCGAAGCCATTTTTCGAACTGAGTGCCTCGGAATCCCATGATCACGTGATCATTATATCGATTTATAACTTAAACTTGACTTATTGTGTTGAATACAATAAGGTAGATAACTTGTGTGGGTATAATACGCTAATAAGGCATGTCATGCCATCTACTTACGGAAAGCGGGAATAACCTCATATTCACGATCGATTTATATCTTGAAGATCGATATGAAGCATATCGTGTTGCATACCATTGCATAGAGAATTTATTCAGCTTTAAAATGGTATATGGAATGTTATGCCATCTACTCAGAGAAAGCTAGAACTAAAAGAAAAGGTGTCGGTTGCTCAGCCCGTCTGGCAGCCGCCAAAGTGCATATCGACCACATATTCACGATCGATTTATACATTGAAGATCGATATGAAGCATATCATATTGCATACCATTGCATAGAGAATTTATTCAGCTTTAAAATGGTATATGGAATGTTATGCCATCTACTCAGAGAAAGCTAGAACTACAAGAAAAGGTGTCGGTTGCTCAACCCGTCTGGCAGCCGGCAAAGTGCGTTTCGACTTTGATTTTTCACCCGTCCCGCAGACGGGGAAGTGCTCCAATGGGTTAAGATAATGAATGTTCGGATGAGAGTTAAAAAGTACTAGCAGTGGAAAATAAAATTAATTTTGTTGTGCAAATATTTAAGTTGTCATCAGTCCTTTCTCATTTTAAATCTCAAAAAGACAAAGATTTAGAACACGAATACTTTAATCGTACTAAATTTTAAATAATTTTTTAATCAAAGACTCCAGCCTAGTCATACGTTCAGATTTTAAGCTAGTAAGGCACATGTCAGAAGCAATCACATACCTTAGCTCCTAATTTTTCCTTATCAGACAGCTGATTCTTTAATGAGTAGGCATAGGATTCCAGTTCATTTCGGGCTTCTACGCGTTCTTTTAGTTTCTTGTCATCATCAGCAAACTTTTCTGCATCCTTGATCATGCGCTCAATGTCATCTGGTGTTAGGCGATTCTGGTCGTTGGTGATGACAATCTTTTCCCTATTTCCAGTACCCTTGTCCTCTGCAGATACCTGTAGTAAATTACAAAGTTTGAGATTAGTTTCTTAAATTCTACAAGCATATGAATGAATGGCCTATATATACATTTCTAAGCCACAGATTATTCTCTCTATTGGATTTTTCATAAGAATGTTGTAGGAGAAAAATCCCTCCAGCACTGGGAATATGAATGTCAACATCTTTACTCATACAGGTTTTGCAAAATATGTTAAGATTTTTTAACTACCTCATTATCTTTACACATATAAAATGAGCTGAAGGGTAAATTACATTTTGAAACTGCCTATACCTATTTTCTTAATCAAAAGATCAGCATCAGTGAACAGTACTCAAGTGGAAAGGTAAAGTCGGACTGAAAAATTCAATGCCATAGCCAGGATTTGAACCGGGTTCTTTGGCTCTCCGTGCTGCTGCTTTTACCAGCTAAACTACCATGGCAACATGCCACCATTCCATCTTAGCCTACACATGGCCAGTGTGAAAGAATTATCATTCTACTAGTACTTATTAAGTTTATTGATCGATTTTAAATCCCCAACTCACACCCTTCTACAAAATATATTTCTAAAAAATGTACATACCTGCAGGATACCATTGGCATCAATTTCAAAAGTAACTTCAATCTGAGGAACACCACGGGGTGCAGGAGGGATTCCTGTCAAATCGAACTTTCCAAGCAAGTGGTTGTCCTTTGTCATTGGCCTCTCTCCTTCATATACCTGAAAGAAGGGAAATATTTGTAATTAAAATAAATATAAGCCATGATGGTTCAGACAATCATGGTTTGATGGTTTTTCTGCGTAAAACAGTACATTAACAATGCTATTTTGAAGTCAAACTCAAAAACAAAATAACTAGAAATAATTTGTCAGCAATTGAAATTTATGAACCTTCCGGTACCTTAAAATCTGAATTCTTCTGTCAAGATATTATGCTGAACATACCTGAATTGTCACAGTGTGCTGGTTATCAGAAGCGGTTGAAAAGATCTGTGATTTCTTTGTTGGAATAACTGTATTTCTTGGAATGAGTTTAGTCATTACACCTCCAACTGTTTCAATGCCCATAGTCAAAGGATTGACATCCAACAGAACAATAGCATCAGTATCCTGCTCTCCAGAAAGAACACCAGCTTGCACAGCAGCACCATATGCAACAGCTTCATCTGGGTTAATGCCCCTAGATGGCTCCTTTCCATTAAAGAATTCCTTCACTAGTTGCTGCACCTTAGGGATACGAGTACTTCCACCGACAAGAACAATTTCATCAACATCCTTCTTGTTCATGTCAGCATCATCCAAGACCTTTTGTACAGGTTTCATTGTTGAGCGGAACAGGTCCTGTAAAGCATTTCGTTGGAAGAAATTACACACCATATTCATTACAATTAAATCTGTTATATCTGTAGCAAGATTGAGATCGGAAATATACACACAAAACTTCACTAAAAAGGTATATTTACCCAGAATGAATTAATCTGTTATAATTTCAAATTTAAAACATGACTTATAATGTATAATTTCTTTAACAGTTCTTGAGAAATATATTTTCAACGGGGTGATTTCATGTTTGAATGACCACTCAGTAGTGACAAATTACACACTATAAATACAGTGCCATTGATAGTCTCTCCACACCACCTGTGCAAGTGAATTCTTGAATGAAATTCAGTTGGCAGCACTAGCATTAAGTTAAATTGCCCTGCTGCAATCACAAAGAATGCTCCTTACTTTCTGCTAAGGTCTAAAAGGAATGCAGAAGAGTGAAATACCAGCCTTTGTGTGGGTGGCAAGCTTAACCAGTGATACGGAGATTTCAAAATTCACTATACAAATTTAAATACTGCATCACTTAAATCAAACATATGTCATTATGAAGTCTTTAAATAAGAATTGATTTCCAACAAATTTTATCTTACCATGTTCAATTCTTCAAACTTTGCCCTGGTGAGTGTTTCTGAGAAGTCATCTCCCTCGAAGAAGCTTTCTATTTCAATCCTCACTTGATGGCTGGCAGACAGTGCTCTCTTTGCCTTTTCAACTTCACGACGCAACTTCTGTACAGCCCTGTTGTCTTTTCTGATGTCCTTGCCCTTCTTCTTCTTGTATAATTTGATGAAGTGGTCCATAACACGTTGGTCAAAATCTTCACCTCCTAAGTGAGTGTCTCCATTTGTAGATACCACCTACAGCACAAGATCATTAGGATATATTGTATTTCATCTTTTCAATCTGGAAATTTTGTTCTGAAGAAGTATCTAGTTTTTATGCCAAGTAGGCCTAACAATTCTATTTTCAGATTATCAACTTGTTATCAACAAAGTTGCACTAGGCACTAGGTAGTTATCAGCCAAACTGCATAAAAATGCCCATTAGGCACACTATACTTTATTATTACATAATAAAAATGTACATTTTTTACTTCTTACGCATAAGACTACCAGTAACCAAAAAATTATAAAAAAATAATCAGTACTGACCTCAAATACTCCATTATCAATAGTGAGCAGAGATACATCAAAGGTACCACCACCTAAGTCAAACACAAGAACATTCTTCTCTCCCTCCCTCTTATCTAAGCCATAAGCAATGGCAGCTGCTGTTGGCTCATTGATAATTCTCATCACCACAAGGCCAGAGATTGTTCCTGCATCCTTAGTGGCCTGTCTCTGAGCATCATTGAAGTAAGCTGGTACAGTTACTACAGCATGTGTCACCTGAAATAATACAACTGTACTTTAGCATATGAATGTAATCCCATATCTTGCCAGAACATAGGCCTAGTTACTGTGAAGTTAATACTTTTGAACTTAATTTTACACTGGTAAAAAGAAATTAAAACCAGGAAACTATTTCAATACCTCTACAATTAGTCAAACCAAAGATCAAGTATAGAGTACTAGCATGTTCCCGCGGCTTCGCCCGCAATAAAAAAGAGCATAAAGTTAGAGCATAATAGTTAAATCATTATATTTATTAACACCTAAATCACGTGGACTACATGTCACGATTAAATAGCGTCGCCTGGTAAAAGCGATCTCAGATTAGAGTTCCTTGGCCCAGAAAATCTCTGTATAGTGAGTTTCTTCCAAATCGAACGATGTTTAACCATATTTAGGTCTATGTTGATTATCCCTCTTCCGTGTAGGTTGAAAAATTTCATATGTCTACGGGCCTTGACATTCTAAACAAATGAATCGACCAGCGTGGGCTTACAACATTCTAGCGATCGCGATGCTTTTATTACCACGGTATGACAAAAATAGCCAAAGCCAACTGCAATTGATTTGACATTGAAATGTATTTCTGAAATCTGATGCTTCGACAGCGCTAAAATCACGTTTTCTGCCAGTTTTTCACTCACAACTCGCGAACGAAAGCTAAAATTAAAAATCCGGCTTCGATGCGCATTCGCCCACCTTTCAGCCCATCTATGTTTAAAATTTCAGATCTCTGCGTTCAGTAGATTTCGCTGGGCATTGTGGACAGACAGACAAACACGTCCTTTTATTATTTTAAGATAGCAGGTGCCCGCGGCTTCGCCCGCGATAATTATTTCAAAAATTAAAAATCAAGAGCATAATAGTTAAATCATTATATTAACACCTAAATCATGTGGACCACATATCACGATTAGATAGAGTCACGTGGTAAAAGCGACCTCAGATTCGAGTTCCTTGGCCCAGAAAACCCCTGTATAGTGAGTTTCGTCCAAATGGAACAACGTTTGACCATATTTAGGCTAATATTGATTATCCCTATAATAATAATAATAATAATAATAATAATCTTCTTTGGTGTAGTTGAAAATTTCATATTATGTTTGCGTGCCTTGACATTAAAAACAAATGAATTGACCAGCGTGAGCTACAACATTCAAGAGATCGCGATGCTTTTATGTCGAAGGAATGACAAAAATAGCCAAAGCCTAGTGTAATTGATTTGTCCGCCGGCGTGGTCCTGTGGTTAGCGTCGCTGACTACAGATCCGTCGGCCCGGGTTCGATTCCCGGTACCTCCTCGGATTTTTCTGAGGTAGGGAGGTCTGGTAGGGGTGCACTCAGCCTCGTGATTCCAATTGAGGAGCTACTTGATAGAGAAGTAGTGGCTCCGGTCCAGTAAACCACCATTAACGGCCGTGGGTGTCGGCATGCTGACCACATGCCCCCCAATCCTGCCATCTGCCTACGGGAGATGATGCAGCGGTCGGGTGGTAGGCCAAGTCCCTCCAGGGATGTAGAGCCACGGAGTTTAGTTTTAGTGTAATTGATTTGTATTACTGAAAACTCATGCTTCGAAAACGGAATAAATACAAGTTTTTTGCTCATTTTTCACTCATAACTCACGAACTAAAGCGAAAATTAAAATTCCGGCTTTGAGGTGCACATTCCAACCCTTTAGTCCGCCTATGTATAAAATTTCAGATCTCTGCGTTGAGTAGATTTCGCTGGGCATCGCGGACAGACAGACGGAAGACAGACAGACGGAAGACAGACAGACGGAGGACAGACACTTCCTTTTATTAATATAGATAGGCAATATCAATAATTGGGGAGAGGGAGTGAAAAAACAAACATATGGTACACCTTCGCATGATATATATATCCTGCCCATTATTTAGCGAATTCTTCGAGGATGAACAGGCTGACAAACCATTGGGTACAAGGCAAACTTGTGGGTATAAGGCACTTACTCTTGCATTTTTAATATTTGGTACAAGGGGCACTCTCAAATTTTTAATATTTTGTACTGTCGGGAGTGTCTGCGACAATATAAGAGGATAGTTGGTCATCCTGCTTCGTTGAGAAACAAAATGTGAATATCAAGTGAGTGGAGCTTAAAGTGCACCTTGTACTTTGCTTTCGCCAAGAGGAATTAAATCTGAAGCAACTGCATAATAATTTTTCATTTTTACCTACAAGAAGTTTCACGGAGGATAACTAAGAATTCTGTGTAGGCCTACTATCGTTAGTAAATTAAATGTTGGCTGTACCTTCTTTCCAAGATACGCTTCTGCAGTTTCTTTCATTTTTCCAAGAACCATAGCGGAAATTTCTTCTGGTGCAAACATCTTATCTCCTTGTGACGTATGAACTTCAATGTGTGGCTTGTTGTTTTTCTCCTTTACCTGTAAAATAAAATAAAAATGCTATTACCCTGACGAAGTAACCACGTATGCTATACAAAATAGAGAAACTCTTCTATGCATAAAACAGCATGCAATTTGTGAAATTTACTGTAACGATACTTGCACAAGTAGCCTGTGTGTCAAATCATTCTTTAAAGAGTCGGATATACGAGACCTCCTGCATTCTAACAAATAATAATGACTAAATTCCATTTAAAAATGGAATACAACTTTGTATTTAAAAAATAGTTAATGGATAAAAGAAAAATGAAACATGTGAAATGAGACAGCACATTTTTTCAATGAAATGAAGGCATGAATTTCCCCAATTCAATTATTGTAACTTCTTGTATCTTTTTCATGCTACGCTGTTCCTCTCAAAATATACTAATAATTGAAATACATGAAGGAAGACTTGAAGCACTTTTCCATTATAGTTAATTCAATGTATTTACTCACACCATTGATATGTTAATATTAATTATAGGCCTATGTGGTATTTCCTGCACTACTCATTTCATGAATTGTGTTTAAACATTAACAAAAAGTCTAGCCTTACAAATACACAAAAACAATGTAGGCTACCTCATGATTATCAGGTTTCATATGTGCATACTAACTTTTCCAAAACTACTTACCTTAAATGGGAAGAATTTGATGTCATGCTGAACTGTTGGGTCATTCCAGTCTCTACCAATCAGACGCTTGGCATCAAATACAGTATTTTCAGGATTTGCTGTCAGCTGATTTTTTGCAGCATCTCCTATCAATCTTTCACCATCAGGAGTGAAGGCCACATAAGAAGGTGTGATTCGATTTCCCTGGTCGTTAGCAATGATTTCAACACGCCCATTCTTATAAACTCCAACACTGTAAAGTAATTAAACCTCATAACTTAGTGAGGGATGATATGTCAGAATCAAATAAACAACTGGAAATATTTTCCAATTATGCTATTCATTAGGCCTACTGCACAAGAAATATACTACCAGTATAGATTATTTTCTCGGTGAAGTTGCAAAGTAGGGGGCCCATTTCGCGATGTGTGCAGGTTCCACGGACGGGTGATGTTTTTTGTTTCTCAGAGAGGCAAATTGACCAACATGACGCTTCTTGTACACTGCGTATGAACAGTGATATTAATTTAGTAGGGCATTCTGAATTATCCTGAAATTCTAGTTCAGTGGCAGTTAGGTTAGGAACGGTGTTACTAATTAGTGACAGGTTCTGTTAGGTTATAAACGGTGAAATTAATTTAGTAGGGTATTCTGAACTCTGCAGAAGGCGAGGTTTGTTGTATTGGTGAACCTGTTTCCCAGAATTAAACGCCTTCAGCTGGCATGACATGACGTCACACCTCTAACGTTCACAGCTGGCATGACATGACGTCAGACCTCTAACGTCCAATCACGAGTTTCTTCATATAAAATATGTCTGAATTCATGCTACTTTTCGCTAGATCGTGTTATAAAAGAAGGGGAATAGTTTACTGTGGGCAGGTTGGACCAAATCATTTGTCGAGGCAACATCTCCTCTCCAGAGAACTATCTATAACAAAATACATGTGCTATTAAGTGTTTTATGAGGAGAAAGTTGGTTTTCAAAGTGGGCCCCCCTACAATGCGATTTTACCTTTTCTCCACTGGACAGGTGCTCTTTAATGCATAGGCTCCTAATTAATGTTAAGTAACACTAGAGAATTCTTCTTTCGTTAACCTCATCCTCTTCCCTGAACCAGTAATGTTTTACTGAATTTTAAAATGTTAAAACGATTTAGAGATTGAAGTCTACAACAGAATGCTGGCAATTGCACAGGGTTAGGTCAGGCTCGGACCGGTGACCTCAAGATGGCTGTGGAAATAAGTTCAAGGGTGTTACTGCCACACGGAAGTAGGCTAAATGAGTAAGGATGATGTAGTCAAATTCACTTTCACATAATAATGCAGCATAGACGTAAAAGCAGAGGCACTAAAGGATCAGCGAGTTACTACCGGTATTATCGCCTCGCTCATAACATTGACGGGCGGCTTGCTTTGTTCTCATATTACAATGCTTGTTGTTACTGTAAAAGGTTTTCTCAAAAGAAACCGCTGACTGAATTTGTGTTGCCAATTCTCTCATTGCTCAATGCCATAGCCACAAGCGTTTTGCTACATCTATATCTTCCCGCTCTCTGTACTAACACTATGCAGTGCGGCAACTACTCCAGCGGCAGCGACTTCTTTGACGTTAACTGTCAATGCATTGAGCGAGGTGATGATACCTTAGTTATCATAACTTTAACATAATACCTAACACAAACCTAGATTATGTCATCCCCAAACCTCATTGTACCTGTCACTAATCTCATGCTCATTCATCCCATGTGCAAAGCTTTTGACATCATTGTACGATGCAATCAAAATGAACGATCATAGCTACCCAGTCTTGGGAAACAAAGCCACCAAATCATAGTCGGTCTTGATAAACAATCTAGGTAGGGACCTAACCTGAAATGCAACATCCGGTGAATTCCATGCAGTGTGCTAAAGAAGACCGGCATCTATTACTGACTACGTGTCAAATTTCTACCAGCTGCATATTGTGAATAGAGCTGTTTATGTACCAATCTAGAATCATAACTAGGAGTTTCCGTGTGGGCGACCCATGATTTATGGAAATAGTCCGCTGAGGGGATTCCACTACCACGACTTACGGTACCCTGTAAGCTTACTTGAAATATGACACTGGCAATATTCAGATACTGTACAGGACTAAATACTGAGACCACTGATGAAATAAAATGGATTCATGCAGTAGTGGGCTACTACTTACCACGAGTATGTCGTACCCAGGTCGATTCCAATAACGGTACCAACTTCTTTATTTTTTTCTTCCTTAGCACAGAAAACTGTGCCAGTAACACAGACCACCAAGAAAAGTAATGGTAACCGCATGATGAAAATCAAAATCCTGCAATCAAAGAAGGTTTGATTTACCAACCATATGCCATAATATTAGATGACATGGAAATAACACGTACCGGTTGTCTGCAATTATGCCCCAACAGACCAAGCGAGCAAGTAGATATCTACCTCAAATACAAATACTCCAAACTTACCTACAGACTTTTCACTGTCACAAAATCCGTAATACTCGTATTTTAATATCCTCCTATAACAGAAGTCGCACTCTCAAACGAATTCTAACTTCAAACTCCTCTCAAATGTACAAGTTGACTGAACTCAGCCTACTTCTCCTATCGTAATATCTACCCTGCAATTCTATCGTGGCTCCTTTCCATTGGTTGAAATAGACCACATGTATGCTCTGATTGGACACTGTCCTTGGAGTTGGCTATTTGCTATTGGCCCACGTTCTGCGTGGAGGAAGATTCTGGATATTTCCTGCCTATCCCACAACCATAGAGTGTGGCAAGTAGAAGCTCGCTGACTGTGAAAACCCGTTCTTTATGCAATCCGCTAGGTATGTTAGGCGCTAAACTTGAAAACTTCAGTATTTGTACCTCCTTGTCCCGCGAAACAGAATAACTTGTCGTGGTAAGATCGTTTATTTACTTTTTATACCGGTAAATTAATTAATTCATTTACGTGTTCGGATCAAATGATGAAGTCTTCTGAATTTTTAAAAGCATTGAATGCCATGTCAATAATGCTAAAATTAGTTGCCAGTATTTTTTACTACTGACCCACTTTGGGATGTTTGAACAGGTATGCAGGATTTTGCTATAGAAATACTACTGATTTATGTTTTCTGGAAGCATCTCTAATATCTGGATTTTTGCTTTGTTCTATATAATGTAGCACACTGAACTTTATAAATGTATGCACTGAATTATATCAAATTGATTTTTTAAAATGTTACGTGAAACACTCCACATGCCCTTTTATTCCAGAATAAGTGACCACATTGCGGGAGTAAGCATTCAGTAGCTCAGACTCAGAACCATGTGTTGCTCACATAGCAAGACAAGTTTTATTCATGACTGTCACAATAACAGTCATGTGCCATCATACATGTGGCCATATGGGCTAATGCCCAATGTGCTGCACTGACCTAATTTTTGAACAGTGTTAACCGCATACCGGCAGCATCAGACTGGCCATAAGCGCAAATGATCAGTGCACTGCACTGCCCTAAATTTTGTTGAAAGTCACTGTTTGACCAGCAATTATTTGTGTTTTCTTTTAGAAGCTGAAAAATAGTCAACGGGGTGAAAGCTCTTATGGGTCACAGAATTGGAATATTTTATGCAGATGTCATTGTTAATAACAAAGCAGAAAAGAGTGCAACGTTGAAGTCTCTTCTGACTTTTTAATGTAAATATACACATTAGTATTCACTACCCGTGTGTATTTTCTTGCATTTCTAAAACAATAAACCTGGCATTTTAAACATGAACTTTACTATACAGTTTGACTAAAGGGCAATTAGAATACTCTGCAAAGCCCCACATCGACTCACTTGTAAACCATTATTTGCTGATTTAGGTGTATTAACTTTATATTCCTTTTATGTATTACATTTACTCTGTTTTGTCCATGGTCATTTTGAACATTTTCAAACCAATGCAGATATTCACTTACATGACACTAGAAATAAAAACTCTATAAGGATACAACAATACCAATTTAGTAGTTCACAAAAAAACTGGTTTTATGTATCAACTAAGTTGTACAATACAGTACCTACCAAAATCAAATCTTTGTCACACACCAATTTTAAATGTTTAATCAAGCGTATATTGATTAAAGAATGTTTGTATAACGTTAATGATTTTTTTAGCGTTAAGTTAACTGGGAATTTTATTTGTAATTTATGTGATTTAAATCAACAGTTAATATGTTGTAGGTGTTTTAATTAACAATTGGATATATATTATGTTGAATACTTGCAATGTTATAAAGGATATTGAGTAGGCTATAACCATGACGACTGTCTATGCATGTATTTATATGTTTATGACAATAAATATTCTTATTCTTATAGATGCGTTGGCATAATAAAACTCTTGGTACTATTGGCAATTTTGCTTACCATATCACAAACTAAAAAATTATAAGTCTCAAGTATGCCTACTTAGGAAATTCTACTGTGATTAGTTTGCCTACTCAAAAAAGTACTTAGTTAATGGCAATAGACAATTCCTAAGCAAGGAATATTATCTATTTTATGGAACTCGGGAGGTTCGTTGTCATGCTTACCCGTGCCCACCACTCAACCCTAGATGTAGATGTAGATATCTCGTTGCAAGGTTATAGAACACATTAGATCAGAATAAATATGCATGTTATAACAGCAATATACAGAACTGTGAACTGCCAAACATATTCAAGCTGAAAATATTCATTCATAATGTAGAAGGTGTGAGTTATTAAAAAAAATTTGAGATTTTTTGTTTCCTGGAAGCTTATTGTAAATCAGTATTTTAGAATAATAAGCACCCTTTTGAAAGAGATTTAATGAATTAGCTCGTAACTTACTTGTAAATCATTCATGTTTCTAGTTGTATGTCCATGTATACTGTAATTAGTTCAGAATTTATCAGTATTATGTACCATACATAACCATTACAGTGTATATATATTCCCCTGTGAGAGTGTGTACTTTTAATTTTTCAAGTAGAGGCTTACAAGATTCTCTTTTCTTCTTTCCACATATTATTCTTATTGCATGTTTTTGTAATCTAAATATTTTCTCCCTATGGGAAGGGTTGCCCCAGAATACGATTCCGTATCTCATTACAGAATGAAAATATGCTAAATATAGCATATAGTAATGTATCGTGTTGTAATATATCATTCAAAATTCTTAAAGCGAAACATGCTGAACTCAGTTTTGGACTTATCATTCCAATGTATGTCTTCCAGTCAAGATTTTGGTCAATTTGTAGTCCTAAGAATTTTATGTTGCTAATTTCTTCTATGATTTGTGTTTGGTAATTAATTATAAGGTTTGAGATGGATTTATGTTTTGTTCTAAATTGAATAAAGTGGGTCTTTTCAATATTAAGTACCATTTTATTAGCTGGAAATCATGTAGCCTTTGCAGCTATTCTTGATAAATGTTCTTGTGACTTTCCTGTTACATGTACACTAGTATCATCTGTAAAAAGCAATACCTTTGATTCATCACTTAAGTTATGTGACAAGTCACTGATGAAAATGAAAAAGAGCAAAGGTCCCTATTCTGTGCTAACTCCATCCACCCATCCCTTGCAAATTCTACTTCCGCATTCCGTTACACATCTTTTGGACGTTCCTTTCCTCATTCGCTTTCTATTCATACAAACAGCTTGACAAAGGAGATAGGGAGATTACCCTCCCCTGTCAAAAAATTCCTTCCATGTGGTAGCCCAAGTGTTTGAAACAGCATACATACACAGTTTATCATAATTTTTTTTTCCAGTTTCGGATAAAAGTGTTTTGGGTTCTACTGTAACTACAGCTGAGTTTTCATAGGATACAATAAGTGGACAAAAATTGAGAGCATTCTGTTCAGAAATGTAGGAAACAGGAATAATACGTGAAAAGAGAAGCACTGAATATTGTAAAACATATAACGTCTTTATTTTTCCAAATATAAAAATACAAGCCACATTTCTACAGAACCAAGGTACCACAGAAATTTTTTTGTATTTGGATCTAAAGCATACAAAGCGATGCAGTTCATTCATAACTTCTATATCAAAGTATTGTAGTAAAAACTCAATTTTTACACTTTATTTCCTTTGTATACGGCTAGAGTTCACTACAGTTGGAAATCCAAATGAGAGAACATGAAGCTAGGAATAACTTAATAGATCAGAGTAATCTGTTAGTCTTATTAAATTAGGTTAGTTACATTACATTGAATTGTGGTTCAAAAAATGACCAACTCATGATTAACCAGTGTGGCTTAATCAAACACTTTCTATAAATCCTTTATACCATATTAACTTGAATGTAATGCTCACCTTTTTTGTTCATTTGCATCATTCAAAATTGGGGTGTGCATAAGATTCGAGTGGAAATCCATTCCATAGTTTGGCAATAACTCTGCTCACCTATGTAACAATGAATTGAATGAATGGATTCTCAACTTCGTTAGATTTATCATTGGCTATTACCAATCTGCAGAAACACGAGCTAAAGTTAACGCATTATTTTGACAATCAAGTTTAACACAAAACCTGTTCAAAGGAGGTGGGGTTCAATGCGGAGGTATCTATGGTCCTGCCCTTTCCTCTCTAAACCATTATACAGATATTAATTGCCATTTACAAATCCATTGTAGTATAAAATACTACTGTATAATAAAATACCAAATAAAATATCCTATCATTGATGTGCATTGCATTCGCCAACAAAATCTTTTTTTTGTGATTAAAGTTTCAAAATTTGAGTGTGCATTAAATTCCAGTAAATACGGTATGTTTAAACAAAGAATAAAATTGATGATGATTACCTTATAGTTTTAAACTTCAACTTGTAAACTGACCTCATGCTAATAATGTTTTGAAATAAGTCTGATAAGTTGGGAAATTATTGGGGGTGAGACTAAGGTTTGTAGAAGAAGATTCAAGACACTTTCAGTGATACACAATTTTAAAAATGTAGGCTATGTTTCTAAAACAAAGTGTGTTATATATAATCAATAAGAATATTCTTCTTCACACCTATTTTGTAAGTCAAAACTTACCAAATGTAGTTTGGTTCATTTGGTAAGTTTTGACTTACAAAATAGGTGTGAAGAAGAATATTCTTATTGATTATATATAATATACACTTCACAATGTTTTCCCGATTAATTTAATAAAAAAAGTGTGTTATGTTGTTCTGACACAACATGAGATTATTAACCATCTGGAGAATGCCATATTGCATTAGGAAATAAACAGCTTGTGTTTGAAGAAACAGAAAGACAAATTAATTTCCTTCTTTACTATACTAATTTGTATTTACTCAGTACTTGATTTAATTAAATTAAATGTCCACTAAAAATATTTTATTATCTATAGTTTTTGGCTTCATTTTCCTTTTTAAGAATGTCCAAATGGAATCAGCATAATATTAAATTTTAAAACATTCTACTTCACTTATCTGTTGTAAGTACTTATAAGAAATATGTGAAGTAGAATGTATAATATTGACACTTCACAATGTTTTCCTGATTAATTTAATAAAAAATCAGTAAAATATGTTTGGCACAATGAAGTGTCCACTTCATTTTCCAGGTAATTAAAAAAAAATTCAAATGATTAAAATCTAACTTCAATCGAACCTCTGTCGATATAATCATAAATCCACATTTAGCAACATTTTTCTTTGTTCCTGGAAAATTCCCTACCTTAATTAATGTTAAATTTCACTAACTAGGTTAATTGAGAGTTCACTGTATTTAGATTTAATTTTCAGAATATCTTGAAAATATCCAGGCACATTAGTCCAAGGCTATGTAGAACTACACCTTTTAAGCTCATTAAAAAAAAGTAATATCAATTGATGTATTTATGTATGCTATGTACTAAGAAAAGATTACGAAAAATGTCTACTGGTGCTGTCCAGAATTTCAGTTTTATAAAAATAATCTTTATGAGTCTGCACATGATTGATAGCCTTTCCTCAGCTAGTCATAAGCATTTTATTATTATTATTATTATTATTATTGTTATTATTAATGCCATTAGCCACAGCCATTCTCTGGTTCCTTCAAGATTTGGTTCCAATTCTCTGCTCTGTTTTCCATGGACCAGGAATAATATTCACTTTTAATTTGTAATACTTTATTACTTCAGCTTTATTTGTACACAGGTTAACTAGCGAGATCATACAGCATGTGTAGGATCTTTGGAATTAGTAGTAGACCATGTTAACTATTGATATGCATACGTTTCTCCTGTCACTGTGTAATGGCTTGAGTTCATTTTAACTGAGGGTTAATATTAATGATTATGGCATTAAGTTAGGTGAAATAAGGACAATGAGCCATGGCAACTAAATATCAAATCCAGCATTTGTCTTTGGGTCTGCAGAAACCAGACCTGGGTTTGTAGCCTGTGACGTTACCGTGCAAGCCACTTTGCTTGGTTTTGTAAAATTTAATTGTATTTATTATTTATTTGAAGAATTATTTACTTACTTGTAAACGTTGACATCAGTAGTTCTTAGTTTGGGAAAAAAATTTAAGTTGCACCTTGGGATGAATGTTCCCACCCACCGCACCCTCGCGATGCACTTTCTTTTATATCACAATCTAGCGAATTCTTTTGTCCTCATACTACAAAGAAACTCGTGATTGGACGTTGGTAGTGTGACGTCATACCGCTAAACAAAAGGTGACAGGCTGACAAACCTCTGGAAGATATAATATGCCACATTTTCGAAACCTACAAACAGTGTATCGTACATTATTCGAAAATGCAAGGGCGCTTTGCTACGGCTACCGCCTTCACTTTGCGCACTTAACTATGTGGTTAGTGTTATGCATTATTTAGACTATATGCAGAGGTGACTGTGGTATGGTCGGGAGTGCTGAGTGACCTAGCAGGTTGTCATTTTGGTACAAGGAATGGTAGCTGGTATTTGGTAAGGTCGGTAGTGTTGAGTGAGAGCGTGGTCAGGGGGTTCCGAGGTGGTCGCCATAGCAATGCAGTGAGCGGAGCATAAGGGGCGACTTACATTTGATTTATGCCAAGAAAGTGACATTACTGCAATGGGGGTACAATTGTATAATATCTTAAATACAATGGGATGTATTTATTCATTTTTTCAAAATTGATCTGCTTTTTCCAAGTTCTAAATTATCTTTTCTGGAATTAACTTACCTGAATTTAAGCAAGTTCTTCCGAATATAAGTAAACATTTTTCAAAATTGAGGTTGAAAAGGTGCCGAGTTATGTGTTGGGCTAAACTGCAGTAAACCGTCAATACAGCTGTCACCAAACAGGCTTGACAGATGACAATCTTATTTTAAATGTTATTGTAGTATAATCATAAGTATAGTGTTTGTTGAATTAATATGAGTTCACTTAACTTCTACATTTACCAACTTTTTAGCAGAGAATATTTTATTCTCCTTTTTCCACATTTTTAGCTAGTTTGTTAAATGCTGAACCTTGTGTACTAGGAGGAGCTCACAAGCAGAGTAGTTGTGTTAATCAACTCATCTTATTTCAAGAGAAGTTATTATTACTACATTGTGTGAGGTTCATCATACAATTTAAGTGGGGCACAGAACAATGCTGAATGTCGTAAGACTTGTTATGAGCGAGTGCTTATACAGTGTGTCCCACGCAAGAGTTGGCCAATCATGCGGGTTTCTGCGTCGCGCCGACTACAGCTCTAACTCCCGAGCGAGCGGGTGAAATATCTACGCTAATAAAGCCGCTAATGGCGTTATGATTCAGGTTCTCACATTTACAGTTGGAATTACAATGAAAATAACCACGTACCTCATCATAAGAGATATTGGAAATGTCCCCCTCTTGCATCCACACAACACTGGAACCTTTTAAAGAAATTTTCTTTCACGCACATAAATTCAGCTTCAGAGATAGAAACACCGTGCTTTAGTTGGGAGAGAACTCGTCTTTTTTAAATCCACGAATTGTGAGGTAACTGATATAAGAAAGTGCCAGAATGCTTTTCTTAATCAGTATTGCCAGATAAATTACATGTGTTTTTCTTTGTGAGAACCTGAACCATTACACCATCAGCGGGCTTTATTAGTGTAGATATTTCACCCGTTTCCTTTGCAATGTACGGGAAGTTGACCTATACACTTTATTTTTCAAATTTCTCCATAAATAATATTCACATACTGTTAGAAGAACTTAAAGACATAAGCCTATCACAAGAGAAATGAACTCTGTCTCGGAAGATGAACTTATGCGCGTGAAAGAAAATTTCCTAAAAAGGTGTCAGTGTTGTGTGGATGCAAGAGGAGAACATTTCCAACATCTCTTGTGATGAAGTACGTGTTTATATTCATTGTAATTTTAACTGTAAATGTGAGAACCTAAATCGTAACACCGATCGCGGCTTCATTAGCGTAGATATTTCACCCGATCGCTCGGGAGTTGGAGCTATGCCCGCCGCGCCGCAGGAACCCGCGTCATTGGCCAACTCTTGCGTGGGACACACTGTAGAAAAGATTATTGAGGGTACATAGTAGTAAAAAAGTACATATTTGTATACTCAAGACAGATTTCATTTGTTCATTTTCTGAGTGCATTTTGAAAAATTTGAAACTTTTCCCGATTCTTGCAGATAAATAACATACTGATGACAATACATGAATAAATACATGCTAATGTTCTGCAAAGAAAGACCTCTCCTGTATTCAATGCCTATAACAGTATATTAATTATTTGTTGATCTACTTGTATTTTTCTGTACACCATATTAGATGACTTTTTGTTGTTTTCATTTTGAAAATCAGCACCCTATTTTAATCCTGCAGATAAACAAATAGTGTTAAATAAATTCGTAAGCTTCCACAGCCGGTGTCATATATAACTTATCCGGGTTGGGCTGCATCGTGTTTTTAGTATCTAACGCTTTGGACATCCTACCGTGTCCTTCTTCGGAGAAAGATTCACACTAAAAAGAAGTGCCTGTGAAGAATCAACAGTTGCAGCTGTCATGACGTCAGTGGGTGCTTTCTTTAAAGTTTTAATAGTTTCCTGCCAGATGCCACTGACCTTGTACCCATCTTCCCTGTTTATGTTATGTTACGGCATGACAACTGTGACTGTTGATTCTTCACAGGAACTTCTTTTTAGTGTGAATCTTTCTCCGAAGAAGGACACGACAGGATGTCCGAAATGTTAGACGCTAAAAACACGACACAGCCCAACCCAGATAGCCACTACAATCAGTTTATATAAACAAATAGTGCATCTTAAATTTACTCTATTATAATCACTTACCATTATTTAGGTATGACCTGTTCTTCATCCCCATTTTCAAATACATTGTCAACTGAAAATGGGGATGAGGATCCTTGAAACATGCATACCAAAATATTGGTAAGTGAAGTAATAGTGTGTACAGTCAACTCATATAATACATTAATTTTATTATAGTCGCTTCACGTTTAGTTCCATAATAGAAATAATGTATCTGTCGTAATAATTATTCTTAATTAAGTAATTAACCATTCTCTCAGTGTTTGTTAATAAGATAAAGACAAACAAAGCTGATAAGTGAAATAGATGTCAACTGTTGTATGTCTGTATGATGTTTTCAGATTCTAATCCTGCATCGACATCTGATAGCTGAGAAGTTGCCTTTTTCAGGTCTGGGTCCAAAACACTTAATACCGACCCTACTAAGTGGAGAGATCCTGTCACCAGTACATGGACTTCTAGACCTTCATCTACTGAATGCTTTTGTACGTAAGTCAATGCATCCAATACACAATGGGAAAATTTAATTCCTGGATTTATCTTTAATAATTTATCACCAACTAATTCTTGCCAAGCTCCCTCATTCTTTCTGCATCGCTCTAACTGCTGGGATTCACTGACAGTGAAGTTGGCTTGATCTGAAATGTCAAAAAGTACTTAAAATGTAGGTGATATTTAAATAATTCTACGATAAAAACAAAACAAAAAATGGAGAGAAAATAGATTTTACAGGACAAATAATAGAAAGTCTAAACCAGTATGTGCTACGTGCATTTAGGGCAGAGGGTAGTTGGATGGCTATATTCAACTGCTGCTAAGTATGGTTAAATTAGAGTTAAAGTAAAAACAATTTAAGCAGTTTAATAGCAGTCTTTTCTGAAAAAGGATCCATACATAAATAACTTCACATCATGAAAATTACTGACTTAGATTTACAAAATATCAGCCTAGTATTTCTGAATTCTTATCGCTAATGTAGTTATACACCATAAAGATTGAAGTGGTTGTAAATATAATCGTATGATTACATGAACTCTTTTCTAATCCCCATTGCTGTGATTGGCTCTTGAAGGTTTCACAACTTCCACCTTCTCTATAGCATTCTCCTCATACTAAAAATGATCATGTGATATGAATATGCATTTTAATACAATGTTAAGGAACTGTTCATATTAACATTTATAATTCCGATTTTTATGGACTATAATTATAATTTAATGTGGTTGACTGTATTGCGTTACAATTAATTAAATGTCAATGTTTGGTTAACAAATTAGCCTTTTTCCTCTGGGAATAGAATAATAGGCCTACATAATACAGGCCTAATATTTTTACAATGAAAGGTATGTTTTAAGTATAAAGAAGAGTCGTGGCAGAACATCCTTTACCATTTCATGTTGTAAAACATAAAAGAGACAAGCCTTTTAAAACTGGAGAAAAACTATATCCTAATATTAAACTTATTTAATACATTCTGTGAAAAGTCTTTTTAACTTGTGATCTGTGAAACTGATACTGGTGTTCACCGATGTGTCAGGAACTAGTATCTACAATATTGCTAGAGATATCAATGGTCAGTAAGGTTATGACTCTGTGCCAGGGAAGTGTTGAATGTGCAATGTGTCAATGAAATCAGCATTACAAAATTGTGCATGCTTTTTTCCTTAACAATAAACTCTCTTCTCTACATTCAGTAAAGTCTAATGGTAAATAGTGACCCTTGATAGAGTCTTGTGTTTATGCATTGGTTCTGATAATTACTAATGATAAAAATATAATGCACTAAAATGTGAATACAAAATACACAAAGAACAATAAAAGCTGAGCAAATAATAAAACTATGTGCACATCATAATAAAGTTGAAAAACAAGACAACAATGCACTCACAAAACTGGAAGCAAATTGAAATAGACCACCAACACTCAACAAGCTGAAAAAAACCATGGGCTCAACACACCATTGTGTTACCGGTACCTGCCCTAATACCAGACTGAAATTTCTTGTAGAATGGTCAGGGTGATGACAATGCTTTCCCTCTTGCCCTTATTCTACCAAGGGATGTAAAATACACTTTACTCCGAACAAAGAAAGTAATAATGCTTACTAACCTGAAGCTGAATCTGATGTAGTCGTAACATTATTGGGACAGAAAATTACCAATTGAAAATCACAATCTGTCAGTGGTGAAAGAAGTGTCTTTGAGTTTCTGTTTCCTGTACAATTGAAGATCAGAACACGGTGAGGAATGTCACTGTTAACAAACAAAAGTATTTTAGCTTTACTTAAACATATTAAAACTTAAACACAAAACAATATTAAATTCACAATGGATATCTTTTTTATTAAAATTACAACGTTTCGGCCCAAACCACTAGGCCTTCATCAGGTACATCTAAAATATAAGGAAAGAAAGTTCCAACTGACGAAACAAACAAACTCGAGGAGTTCCCTTGGCTACGACTCGCGTTTACAAAGTCGAATACCGGCGGAACCAACTATTTTGTGTACTGCATTATAAATATTGATAAAATTGATTATTTATTGCACAGAACATTCCTCTTTTTTTTTTTTAAACAGAGGTCCATATTTACCTGAATATAAGCTACTGTTTTTCCTTAGATTAAATCCGGCAAAATATGCCTGCAGCTTAAAATTGCTTTCTTCAATAATGGTAAAAAATGTGCACAACATAGCCAATTGATCTACCGTGGCTGGTTACCCTACTTCCAAGAACTGATAACCACGGCTGTATTGATTTTTGATCTATTGATTAACTCAAATTTACAATTTCATATTTTAAGTAATTTGATCTTTCTTTTCCAGATTTCATGTGCATTTCACCCATATCACTTTAATAAGATGAAAATGAGGCAGTTTATTATTTCACTGTGTGGTTATTTCAATTTTTCCTTTACTGTGATGTTAAAAACTCAGATGTGGCTTAAATTCAGGTAAATACAGTAATTATTTTGGTCTATTACATTGTATCACTTACACTAACTATATATATACGGTACTTGTCCAATCCCATTAAACGTTTTTAAACATTTTTATTCCTGAAATTATCTTATGTCACAATCGAATACATTTTGCAATGGCAAATTATTGAAAGCAGATACATACCTTTTTGCAACTGTTTTTGAATTCCGCACAAACCAATCAGCACAAAGCTCTAAACTCTCCTTAGTATGAGCCCCATCAAGGAAGTATTGAATGGATCCTTCATTGATGATCTGATTTCTACCAGGCCAGGTGCAGTACTTAAGTCCGCGAGCCACTCTTAACGTGATTGGAAACAGTGGTGCAAGAGGAATTTCTGGACTTTGTTCTTCAAGTTGAAAACCATTTGCTTTTTTTGATTTAACATTCTCATAATCATTTGTATCTGTGATACCTGTAAATTAAAAGACAGAACTAATTTTACTATAATTATGTAACTATTAAAATTCCTAATTACTAATAATCCTGGTAGAGAAGAAAAATAATAAAATAAAATGATCCATGTATAACTTTTATAATAGGAATGCAAAAATACAGTAAAAGCCTGAAATAGCGTGGTTTGAAATACTGCGGATTCGGATGTAACGTGGGGGAAAGTATGTTTCCAATAAAAATATACCATAGTTTTATAAATACAATTTTTATTTTGGAAGTTGAGTTAAAACAGTAAAAATTCTGCAAAAAGCTGTTCTGCAGTACATTTTTTTACCGTAAGACCCGCCCTCACCCGCTAGTTGACTGTCACTACCACATTCCAAAGGATTTAGCAGAAGTAATGGGACATGGAATGAATAGTGTAGTTCTATAAGGATTTTAAAAAATCTGCACCTGCCAGAAATTCTTAAAACCTAAGAAAGTTGAAATATTCTAGTTTGAATCACGCATTCGGATTGTAAAGTCGCGAGTTCGGAATACAAATTGACAGTGCAAAATTAGATTAGTGTAAATTGTGTGCAGTATAATGTAAACTGGGAGAAACTTCCCGAAATAGTTGCAGTGACTCTGAATATTATACCTGAATGTTGCAGCGTATGTTTTAGTAAATGTTGTACGTTACTCTCGGGAATTAGAAAAATTCTCGTGCCCCATCTGCGAAAGAAGAGCTGTAAATTGAGATCAGTTAAACGACTGGATTAAATAGCATTACTGGTGAGTAATTTTTAAAATTACTGTATTTTATATTGCTGTATGACATTGTAATTTATTAGTAAACCAATGTTCCCCTCCGCGGGGTCGATTTTTGTCACTTCTTTGGTCACATTTCGATATACCGCGGTAAGGTTATAATGCGGGGGTAAAGCATATCCCCCATCAACTTCGTTATATCGGGCTTCTACTGTAATAATAATCAGAATAATTTTAATTCACTAGACAGTCATTCCAAGTTCTGTACAGGACAATCAGAGTTATTATAGATATCTTTATTGGATGAGTACACTGAAATTTCTTCTTAATCAAAAAATTTTTTTGCATGAATACTGTTGCTTTAACAGGATAAAACATCTTACAAAGGAAACACTTGGTCGCCCTCCAAAAAGATGGACGGAAAATTTTTTGTAGACGTAACAGTTCTTACAGGACTACTACGTGTCAGGATGATGATGATGATGACAAAGGAAACACCTTCTTCAAATTATATTTTAATCAGAAAATTAACAATTGGTATGGGACACAAAATGTACCCTGTAACACAGATTGATGAAATTTTCTGAAGTTATTTGAGGTACAGGTTTGCTTTTTTAAAACTAGATACATAAGAGTCAACTATTTTTGGAACACAATAATTAGACCTTAAATCCCAATCAATTTATAGGACAATGTGAAAAAATCAAGTTCAGTACGGGACACTCAAAAGGTCCATGGGGGGACTTGTGCAAATTGTCAGTCTCTTTAAAGAATATTTTTAATTCTGTAACACTGATAAGTACTTATAACATATATGAGACTTATTTGCAGTGGCGTGCCAAGGCTACTTGGCGCCTGGGGCTAACTAGATGGTAGTCGCCCCCTAACACTAAAAACTTCAAGGTTCAATGAGTTTAATTTAAATACAGTTTAATGTTCACAATTATTTATTTTTAATCCTTTAATACTTTAACACATTATAAAGAGAAAAATAAGAATGAAATAAAGCTGTAAGTATTATAAGGTAAGTTTGTAAAAAAATAAAAAATATAAAAAATAAAAATAAAAATAATAATAATAATAATAATAATAATAATAATAATAATAATAATAATAAATAGAAAAGAAGTTTCAGAGTCATAACAAAAATTTTAAAATGTATCTTCCTACCCTTGATGGATGCAAACTTATTTACAATAGAGTTGAAGTCTATAGTAGCAGCCACATCACGTTCAATTGATAAAATTACTAAATTACACCGTAAACTTTTCCTGTGGGCTTGGCTCCCACGACCTATTTCATATCGTCTATAGATAGTTTAAAACAAAACATTTATTTCATTTCTAAATAATATTACTGCAGTATTTAACAAGTTATAAAGAAAATTTGACCAATAAAATTTTATATTTTGCCTGAAAAGAATTATTTTTTCTTAATTTAAAAAAATATGTTTTTCAATTTTGGTGCGCCCCCCCCCCCTTACGGCGCCCTGTGCGGCCGCCCCACCCTTGGTACGCCACTGCTTATTTGTATTAGCTTGTGAAAACTGATAAATTTTTGTTTAGAAAATTGAATTTACTATATTTTCAGCTATTATTAAGCTGTACTTCTGTGGGCTGATTATATATTTAAAAATATGTTTCTTTTACAGTTTGTACTTTATAGTTTGCAAAAACATCTAGTACCTTTTTGTACTGTCTTGACTCATTTATTATTTTCAAGTTGAAGGTGAAGATGTTTGTGTGTCCAGTACGGAACCAAAATGCATTAAGTTTCTACAGTGAGTCCCATGCAATAGTTGGCCAATGATGCGGGTTTCTGCATCGCGGCGGGTATAGCTCCAACTCCTGAGCGATCGGGTGAAATATCTATGGAAGTAAAGCCGCGATCGGTGTAATGATTCAGGTTCTCACATTACAGTTAAAATTACAATGAAAATAACCAGGTACCTTATCACAAGAGATGCTGGAAATGCTCTCCTCTTGCATCCACACAATACTGGCACCTTTTTAGGAAATTTTCTTTCATGTACATATGTTCAGCCTCCGAGATAGAGTTAATTTCTCTTGTGTTATTGTCTTTAAGTTCTTCTAATGTATGGAAAATTGACCTATACCCTTTATTTTTCAAGTTTCCCCACAAATAATAGTCATTTTGATCAGGATTCAGTAAAGAATTAACACTTTAACAGAACACAATGTTCCAGTCCACAGTCCACTTTCAAGGCTGACCTTGTATTCTTGCAAACTCTATCAAGGGCTGAGAGAATGAATAAATAGCAAAAGCTATGCTTCCTGTTTCACTCTGCATATATCAGTCTGTCACTGCAAGTGTATTCTGCTCTGAATTCAAAGTATGAGAGGCTTTAAGAGTTAGAACTGCTTTGCAAACCAAGGAAAGTCGCTTTCATGTCCAGTACTGCTGATTTACTGATAAATATATACACATAAAATGCAAGAGAAAAGAGATACAAACCCTTCTGATTTTGCTGCATCCAAGTTTTAGCTAACTGTATGGCCAGTGAAGCATTAAGAAGTTGTACATCTGGCAATTTGTTTAGTTCTGGAGTGAAAAGGTCCCAGTCATATGAGTCTAATGGTGGAGCCAACAGCAGTGTACTCTGCAATAAATGTAGAATGAAGAAAACTCTACAGCATGCATAGTTTACACACACACACACGCGCGCACACACACACTAAGAAAATCCTGCAGAGAAATGCTGATTTGTTTTTTCTTGTATCATTGTAAGATTTTATTTTTTGCCTACATGTGTTTGTCATGATCATTTGTAAGTATATACAATTAGACATATTGTGGTCCTGATTTCCACCGTGAATGCTAAAATATATAACCAATATTAAAAATTAAAACGAATTGTACAACGGTGGATGCTTTTTAAAACACTATAAAACACAACGTTTCAGCCCTGTTCCTGTGGGCCTTCCTCAGGTGACTACACAGGAACAGGACTGAAACGTTGTGTTTTATAGTGTTTTAAAAAGCATCCACTGTTGTACAATTCATTTTAATTTTTAATATTGGTTATATATATTTGTAAGTATAACACATACTATTCTGAATAATGAATTAATGATGAAGCACAATTAACTTATTCCATTCAGGAGAAAGGAAATGCACAAGAGTTTGGAAATTTACAAGAATGTACATTAATTGATGTCAGAGCTTGCGTTGTAGACCCCGAAAAGCTGTGCCAAGAAAAATTCTGTAGGTGAACTTCCTTGACCCTGGACAGCAACTCTTGTGGGATGTGCAGGTGCTCATTCAATTATATTGTACCAAATTTTATTTGCCTTTGCCTATTTTTTATCTCTGTTATCCCTATAATATAAAGCCACATGGCCGGCTGACTGACTGACTGACTGACTGACTGACTCACTCACTCACTCACTCACTCACTGACATTAATGTATGCCCACTTCCAGATGAGCTAGAAACTTGAAACTTGGTGCACATATAGCTTTTAGGCTGTAAACCACAAGAAAATTCCAAAAAGTTATTTTTTAAATTTTTAGCCCTAAAAACCCCCAAAAAAGGGCTCGGTTTCCATAGCTTCGGTATTATCAAACAGTGTTCACATAAGGCTCTGAAAGTTTAGAATAATTATTTCCGTAAACCTAACGGGGTGGTCAAGATAGTAACGTCTTGGACTCGCATTCTGAAGTCTCAGGTTCATAATAATTAAATCCATTTAACATATTTTTGTCCAGGACTAACAAAATTTTCTTCTATCTGTTAAAGAAATTTCATAATTTATATTCTTTAATCATAACTCATAGATGAAGTCTCGCATTCTTTACAACATATTATAACCAATTTTACTTGTGTTTTTCTATGATTTCCCTAGTTGTAAAGGCAAATGCCAAATAAATATTTACATACCATGAATCTTAGTTGCTATTTCAACTTATATCATGTCTATTTAAATTAATATCAGTTGAAATTTACTCCATAAAATTCACCCTAAATGTATGTACACTTCCAGTTGATCTAGAAAACTTAGACTTGTCAAACTGATACCTTTTAGGTTGCAACTGAAAGGGGAAATTCCGAAAAAATCCCAGGCGTCCCATATTTATTTTTTCAGGTTTATTGTGGAAAAAAAGGTAATAGCCAATACAGCAGACTAAATACACGCACTCTATCTCCCATAGATCTTTTAAAAAACCTTTCCTGCAGGGGTTTGGGGACAGAGCCCCCAACAAGCGAAGCAAGTCTAATATATAAAATCAAAAGCATGTGGATATGTGGGTATGTATGTTCCCTATACAAATCTACACTTCTTGACACATACCCGGAGTCCTATGACACGGGCATACATATGTTGGTACATCGCTAAGATAAATGCGTGATAACGTTGCCAACTATGTAGAGAAGTAACCAATGAATCTCTGAAAATATTTCAATAAATATTTCTTACTTACTAATGTTTTTGTTTTCTTTATCGGCGATCAGACCTTACTTTCAAAATAACCCTCGTACTGTTAATGAAAACTCAGAGTATCAAAAGTATTATGAAAACTTCAGTAGATTTACAGCCTATTAAAATCACATCAGACTATGTGTAGCCCATAATAACAATGCCTGAAGCTATAATAATAATAATAATAATTCTAACATGCATGTCATGGTCCCAATTAACATGGATAATGTTCCTTATACCTAGTTGCTCTTACTTTTCTTTCAAATGCTCTGTCTTTTAACACTTTCACTGCTGATTTCGGTTGATAACACACAGTAATTGCTGTGCTTTCAGGTTTCATGATGCCAGCCTTCTGCCAAGCAATTTCTTCTATCGTGTTTCCAAGTAAATTGGTATGGTCAATACCCAGTGAAGTTATTCCAACAACTGGGACATATCTGGAAGACAAAAAGTAAGTATATGAGAAGAAACAGTATACTGTATGACTGCTGTAATTGCAAATGCGAAGTCTCATGCAGTGTTCTAGGGTCTCTTACAAGAACAATGACTCATCATCAGACTGTCAACCTCAAGAGGGCAGTGGAAAAGGTCAAAGGGCACCAATGCCACTATTATGTAAATAATGAATAAGCATGGTGAATCAAATTTACTTTCACACAGTTCAATAACGCAGCATAGTTTTAACAGCAGAGGTACTAAAGGAAAAGCAAAGTTACTACCAGTAGTTATTGTAACTTTAATTTAATGGGATATGTTGCAACAATCTCATACATAAAAATACCCCATAGATTATCCATCCAAAGCTCTCCTCTCTTCTGTGCTCTTTTCACTTAGCTTGTCAATAACAATGTCACTGTTGATGGTTACAAAAGTATCGCTCACGGTCTATGAAAAAGAGAGAAACTAAATTTTTTCCGCTGTTGTGTTGAAGACGGGTGAAGGGACCTTGAAACTGTCTGGACAGTCTTCACAGAATTTAATTTATATGCAAAAGGAAAACATGTTGCAAGTAAAAATCATCGTATTTAGCCAAAGTACATCTTTAAGAAGGCTCATATAAACTAGGATTACATTAAGGTAAAAAAGACCAGGTTGTTGGGCTCCAATACTCAATTACTCAAAAGGTTTTTATTTTAAAAAAAAAATTATTTTCCTTATTTTAAGGGAGGCACCAGGGTGCCTCTGTGCAATGGGAAAATTCCCAGTATCACATATGGCCAGTCCAAGCCTGATGACAATAAGAATATGATAATGATAACTCTCGAAACCAATGATAATAATTTCTAAGTTACTCACACTTGTTATATAATCAGGGTGCCCAAATGTTTGTTTTTTTGCATTGTCCTGCCTGTTCTGTCAGTTTGAAATTTAGTCTAATTTTATTTATTTATAATTACTACTACTATTATTATTGTTAACTTACTATTACTACTTTTAATAACTTAATGTCAATAATCAGTCAAATATAATGAATCATAACAAAATAAAACAATAATACTATAAACAATGTAAGAGAAATGGTTTTGCACTATAGAAATCACAGCATGTTGCAAAAGTGTAGGGAACATTAGGGCGACCAGAATTTCAGACGCAAAAAGCAGGACTCAATCTTAAAGTGATCGTATCATATTAGACCACTGTTTTTTTCTGTCGTACTAACAAAATTGCCAATGTGTTGAAGTCTCACAGGACATGCTGGACTCCACAAACAGTGACCACGACTTCATGGTGACGAGTACGACCCGAAAACCAAATTCCAGTTGTCACAATGAAAAAACGACGAGAGCACTACACACTACCTCACTCAAATACTGCTATCGACAGGCAGGGAAAAAATTAATACATGCGCACGAAGGTTCAAGGTTGGCTCATGCAAGCGTGCTTCACTCAAATCCATCAGGTTTTCGCCCAAATAAAAAAAATAAATAAATAAATAAAAAAAAAATAATAATAAAAAAATAAAAAAAAAATAATAAAAAAAAAAAAAAAGGTCGGATACTTTTCTAACAGACCTCGTGCTTCCAGTTGCATGCATTATCAACTGAATTACAGCAATATAATATAAAATTATATAAGTGTTAATTCTTCTATATCATGTTTGAAGATTTATTAGTTAGCATTATATTAAAAAAGTAGTCCATGCAGGACGGAATCAGGAAAGGTAGAGGTCTCCAACGAATGTAAAAATTGGACCCCCTGAAGATTGTATTAAAAAGTTTACTAAAAACAATGATAATAAAACACCAAAATTAATAATAATAATAATAACAACAACAAACACTCAAGTATTTCATTTTAAAACAAGGAGGATTGAGAAATGATGTTTAAATGTAACTACACAGTTATTAACACTCCACTCTTCCCTTTTTAATTATTATTATTATAAACTATTATACCTAGCGAAATTTTTGTTATACACTTTTTTACTCAGAATTGAAACTTATGCAAAACTTATTTTACCGTTTTTAGGTACGATGAATCATAATCGCGTTATTTACGTTTTTACGAATTATACTGTATTTTTCAAATTAAAAATTAAAAATCAACACTAAATATATTCTACGAGCCTATAATAATCCTCCATATGTAAAGAAAACATCACCGAAGGCTTTACCCTCGCAATGCGGCAACCCTGCCCGATACGCACGAGCGCCGTCTTCCCCTGATCGCCGGCTAGAAGACGGAAACCCCACCGAGGGTTTTACACCCTTGATTCGGCCGCCCTGCCCGATGCACACAAGCCGTTTCTTCCCCTGAACGCCGGCCGACCGATTTCACCGAAGGTTTAACTTTTCTACCATCTCGGCACGTCCCGACAAAGTCTATTTCTCCGTACTTTTGTTAAATCGTAAGTACATAACATGCACACGGGTCAGAAGCCACACTCAGGGAAGCCCATATCCCAGCGGTGTAAATGTGAGAACCTGAATCATTACACCGACCACAGCATTATTAGCGTAGATATTTCACCCGATCGCTCGGGAGTTGGAGCAGTGCCAGCCGGGACGCAGAAACCCGCGTCATTGGCCAACTGTTGCGTGGGACTCACTGTATAAAAATAATACACTGCAAAAATTTGAATCAGAATTGTAATAACAATAAGAACCACAACAGCACAATGATCGTGGTCATAAAGATGTAGATGAAGACAATTAATGTCTGTGTCCATGAATATTCCATGTTCTATTTATGAATATATCAGGCAAAATTAAGGTGCAATTAATTTTTAAGATTAAAATGAGTCTTTTGAGTTTCCTTACCTAAAAATATTAGTACAGTCATATTCTCCACCAATTCCGACCTCAATTATAGCTACATCAACCTTCTCTGCCAAAAACACATTTAATGCCATAACAGTCAGAAACTTGAAGTATGGAGGCATATCATTCTCATGTTCCTGAAAATACAAAAATAAGCTAAATATCGGAATAAATTAACAAACTTTTTATTATTTGCCAAGATGGTACGTTTCAGGTGGTGGAAAATTTCTGGAAACTCATACAAAATCTTGTCCGGACAGAAATTAAGTTTGCAGCACATGAACAAGGAACCTCCAAGGTTTTTTATGGCTATCCATAAATCTGTCTGCTCCTCTCTCTCTTGAGAAGTGTTTATAATTTCAGAAGTTGAAGAATTTTCTCATACTTCATCGCTAGAGTCCACTGTACAGAGGTGGAGCTTTGTCCTGTTGAAATAAAATCATTGACCTCCAGTGACAGCATAGACAGCTGAAGGTCCTTCGTTTGTGATCTGATGATAGAGGTATTATTTTCACAGTTCATAATTTTTAACCCTGCTTTAGTCATGTGCTCAGAGTTACATGTTTAGTTGCAGAAATTTGTTCCACAGAACCATAAAAAACTGCTATATTATTTAAATAAATAGAATCTGTGTATTATTATTAGGTAGATTTATCTATTGCAATGGATACCATGTCATGATTTTCGAAAAATTCTTTCATATCTTTACGTTTCATGCTCCCCTGAGTACGAAACCACCGCCCGTTAAATAAAAAAAAATAAAAAAAATTGTGATATTTATATATATATATATATATATCTTTACACGCTAGCGACCGTAATTTTGAAGATATTTGAACCAAATTTTAGTATGTTATTTCTAGGCCAAATAGTTCGGACAAGTTCGTTAATGAGCAAAATTGGCCCAAGGGGGTGGTCGGGGGAGGGGGTTGAAACTTTAAAACATTTTTATCTCGGCCCCTATGAAGTATAGAGGGAAACTTTGTTTGAATAAATTAGAGTACTCCCTATGGAGTTCACAGTGACACCAACGATTTGGGGGTTTTGGGGGTACGGGTGGGGGTGGGGGGGATGGAAATTCGAAATTTTTGAAACCACGTCTTGTGGGGTATCATTGAAAAGCTCTTGATGAGTACTCTACAAATCAATAGCTATTTTCTCGATAGCTCTCATTTAAGGCGAGATTTGAATGTTTGAAAAAGTGCTCTTTCCTCTTTTTTGCAATTATTATTGCGGGTTTGTCAAGCCAAGGCTAAAGAAGAAGAGTGCTACGCAGCGACAGTAAATTACACCAAAAGCACTTTGAAATCTACCTCAGCCTGTAGGCTTGCCTAAAGGGATTTATTATTTGGTTGAAATATTAGTTATAACAAGTTTATTACATTTACTAATGTGAGACAGAGGCACCGACTTGAAAATATTACTGCGGGGGGGGGGGGGGGAAGAATTCAATTGTTAGTAGTTTTACATAGCACTTACACGATAAAAAGGTAAATATTGGAGGGCAAAAAGTACCTTGCCCCCTAAGATGGCACCTATGAAATTAACTGATTTCTTCAAAAACATTTTGAAGGGGCACTAATTTGTTGACTTTCCTCCCCTCATCTCTGTTTAGTCATCAAACCGAAATGCTACCAAGAGGAATCTAAACCTTCTATAGATCAATTAGTAAATTCAATTATTCTCTCCAATATACAGGTGGGGAAGAATAAATCCCAATGATCAATTGGTGTCCTTTTAAATGTCCCTTTACTCCTAGTAAATAGATCAAAATATTTTGCCTCATATTTTGGTATAGAGCATGTGTATATATTTTGTGTTATGTGTATATTGGTCACTAACTTTGACATTATTTTCTTCAAATTCGTCTTCTACAATGCCCAGGTTCTCTTCATTAGAATCTATAGCCTCCAACAACTTTTGAATTTTTTCCTCTTCTCTTTCGTAACCACTCATCATTGAGATGTTAGACAGAAATCCATACAGTGCAAGTCAATTTTATAGTCTATAGTTTATTTTCACACCAAATAATTCACAGATAAAATATCAAGAACATGTTAACTGGACAAAGACTAACACGGCACTATTGTAGTAAAGGAGATTCATAATAATTGCTCAGTAATTATAGTCTGCAAAATGCAACAATGAAACTAAGCAAAACTGTACTCTAAGTGACATAAGCTGTGAAATTAAAATAAAGAAATAAAGGGGGAAAAAAAGAAACTTGATAAATTTTGAATTTACACCAATGAAATGGATAACTTCATTTAGTTACACACAAAAATCTTTCTTGCAAATTGTATTCTTGAAATTAAATGTCCAGTGCTCCCTAACAGAGAGAACGACAACTGTCTCCTTTCTGTCTCCCTGCATAGGCCTACTTGGTTAGACGATGAGATTATAATAATACCTTTTGTACGCTTAATTTCTGATAGACCTTCCAGAAATGTTTTGTGAAGTCATGTTGGTTAAGCGGTTGCCCATTAATTCGGATTCTTTCTCTGACTGCAACAAGATGAGGTGATGAATAAAATCCTGTCTTGTAGCCATGATAACGCAAGATGGACTCGCAATAGGCACAAGTCGAACCCTTGCCTTTTGTGCCAGATACATGAATCACTGATAGCTCCCCAAGTTTTTCTTGACTTATACCACTCCTAGAACAAATACATTTCAGAACTTTAAAAATTTCTACTGTATTAGAGAAGATTTTGATAATAGTGAATTCCACCATCTCTTTTTGAAAAATTGTGAAATGAATAAATTAATGCCGTTATTTGATAGAACAAAGAAAACCCAAACTGAGATCAAACATACCTAATTGGTTATTAATTTGTTAATATATAAGTGAGATTCTACAGTGAGTCCCACGCAAGAGTTGGCCAATGATGCGAGATTCTGCGTCGCGGCGGGCACTGCTCCAACTCCTGAGCGATCGGGTGAAATATCTACGCAAATAAAGCCGTGATTGGTGTGGTGATTCAGGTTCTCACATTTACAATTAAAATTACAATGAGAATAACCACGTACCTCATCACAAGAGATGTTGGAAATGTTTTTCTGTTGCATCCACACAATACTGGCACCTTTTCAGGAAATTTTCTTTCACGCGCATAAGTTCAGCTTCCGAGATAAGAGTTAATTTCTCTTGTGATATTGTCTTTAAAATTTTTCTAATGTATGGGAAATTTACTTATACACTTTATTTTTCAAGTTTCCCCATAAATAATATTCACATACTGTTAGAAGAACTTAAAGACAATATCACAAGAGAATTAACTCTGTCTCGGAAGCTGAACTTATGCGCGTGAAAGAAAATTTCCTAAAAAGGTGCCAGTATTGTGTGAATGCAAGAGGAGAATATTTCCAACATCTCATGTGAAGAGGTACGTGGTTATTTTCATTGTAATTTTAATTGTAAATGTGAGAATTTGAATCACTACACCAATCGCGGCTTTATTTGCGTAGATATTTCACCCGATCGCTCGGGAGTTGGAGCAGTGCCCGCCGCGACGCAGAAACCCGCATCATTGGGCAACTCTTGCGTGGGACTCCCTGTATTACATGGCTTACAAAAATAATTATTTATTTTAAATTCCAACTCACACTAGTCAATTCTAAGCAACAAACTAAACAGATTCTTTGCAGATACACTTTTCTGTGTGATAACTTGGATATCAGACATCTGTATACTAACGTAAGGAAGTAAGTGAGAAATGTGCAAAGAAACTGTTTACATAAAGCAAGTGATGAGGGGGCACAAGATAGTGGTTTTGATATTTAGATATCTCTACTGTATGACTATTTCTTTTTGCAGGTTTCAGTGTGGGAAGAGTGTACCTACACAATATTCCACGAGATGGATGGAACTGTCTAAATACTTGGAGTGCCACCTTCGTATAATTTCCAATAATATGACCAAGAATTCTCATCTATGTCCAAAATTCCAAGGTAGGATTTTTAATAATTATGTTTTATTTGATAATAGTAATAATTTTTAATTTTATAACTTACAAAGAGGTGTAGAATGTGTTGATGATTGACAAAATATAACTGACATTCACATTATCTATATTCCACTACAGTTCTATTTGAACACACTCAAAGAAAGCTTTTCCTTAAGCAAATTTTCCATTAACATAACCCTAAATCCTGCATCTTTATCTGCCCAATATCATGGAAAACATTTTTCATCCCCCAACATTTCAATGCTCCCTGAAATTGTCTCAAGGAGAAGATTTATAAAGTCAAATAACCAAATAATGCAATAAAAGGTTAAGTGCAAGAAATAAGTAAATAAATAAATAAAAAAAATTCTGTAAAATTATAATTTTGTACTTTACAGAGTTTTCAAAAAATGCTCCTCAATTGTGTTCGGGATTAACATGTAGAAACATTGCACCATCCTAATGAGTCAACATGTGTTTTCCTTACCGCCTGACAACTTTACAACATAATATGGCAACATTAGTTTCCCACAGTGTGATTTGTCACAGAGATCAAATTGTTGTCATTTCACTGTAAGGGTTTTACTGATTTATTTTAAGATGAAATTAAACTGTTGAAATCAAAATTGCGGTTCCAATATCCCACCTTAAAAGATATTTAACTGTTTCTTCTACATTCTTCACTTGTGATGAGTGAGCCCGGTTACGTTTTTTCATTTCTTGAAGAACTGATGCATTGGTCTGCAGGGAATTCAATGTCTTCACAGCTTCCTGAAATGTTAGAATACGAGGAATTAACAGCGTCAGATATTACTTCAGAATTATGCTGAGGAAAGGTGGGGGAAAGTTAAAATCTTCTTCATAAAGAAGAATTGAAATCACTACAGTTCTTCAGACATGCCCATTAAGCTGCAAACTATGGTGTAACCCTAGAATTTGAAGGAAGTTTATATAGTGAAGTTATAATCAAATTGAAACTTGAGATGGAGGTTTAACATACGTAACTTCACTTCACTATAGCTGATGATGAGTCATGAAGTTTGCTCGAAACATGTTCAGGTTAGTGCTTGAATTAAGTGAAGTTACGTATGTTAAACCTCCATCTCAAGTTTCAATATGGTGTAACACCAAGCCAATGGCAATTGCTGACATATTAATAATAAAGCACTAGATATGTAGGCTATTCATGTATCCACAAAATTTTCTTTTGCAATAAAACACTAATTTTATTGACATGAGTTTTTCACGTTTTCCCCAGTTGTAAAGGCAAATGCCGAATTGAATATTTACATACCATGAATCATCCTCATCAATTCATCCTGTATCATATCCATTTAAGTTAATTTGAGTTGAAATTTACTCCATAAAATGTACTAACAATAGAAAATAATTGACAACCCCACTGTATAGACACAGATCCCGAACTCCTGATATGGCCTTCTAGCTAAAAAGAGTATTAATGCAGCTGAAATAAAAATATTTATGTATATTTTATTCACTTCAATACCATATTCAGTTTATTAATTCTATTATCATTATTACCGGTAGTAACAAAGGGGAACTTCTTTAGACTTTATTCATCCAATTCACATAATCTATGGTAAATTAATTTTTAAAGACAGATCTGGTTATTCCTTCTAGTCCTAAACTTTTCAGCACCTTTCTTATTAATCCAGACAATAAGGGCCTGATTAGAAATAAATTGTATAGTTTTGAAATTTGGTGGGAGTCCACTTCATCTGATAAAGTGTCATTAAGGCCCGTTCTTACGATGTCCAGTTAAGTAGGAGTAAATGTTAACTGACAGTTTATTTTACGGTCGGAGTAAAGTTCCAGTAAACGCTTCTTTGTTCTAGTTAAAGTTTACTCCCAGTTAACGCAATCAGACAAAAGTCATGGCAGTTGGTACGAGCGTTTCTCAGTTGTTTGCAGGAGTCTTTCATCTGTTTTCATTGTTTGGTTTGATTTTGCAAGGGATAATGAGGTTATGGCTGATGTCAAAAAATAAAGAGAGACAGCAAATTCTTTTCATGTGAAGAATAATTGTTTCTGAATATTATCGACGAAAAGCATCATAGGCTATAATTCAAACTAAATAAACTCACAGTAAGGTGTGGCCTTAAGAGCAAAGCTCGGAAAGACGTATCAGAAAAAATCTCATTTGAAACACATAACTTCATCTAAACTTAATATATTCCAGTATACACTAGGCCTATACAGTACGGACAGTAGTGCGCATTCAGTTGTCTTAGCCTAAAAAGGTCGCATAATTTGCGAGGCAAGACCCAAAACCTAATAAGTTTGTGTATGAAATGTGTAGCTAATAACTACAGGATGTATTACGAGATGTTTTCAAATGAAATTATTAGCTCTTAGCATAACATATTGAAATACATTATATATAGGCCTATATATTTTATATATTACGCTTATTATACAATTCCTGTTAAATTCAAAAGTTGTTAAGCTGTTTTCTAAAAAAATAAAGAAGAAAAAATCCTCCTCAAGTAAAGTGGTTGTAAAAATGAAAAGAAAGTTACCAAGTTTCTAACCCCATCCCGGAAGGATGCAAAACCCAAATATAATCTGATGTACTGGTAGAGGAAGTAAACAGTAAAATAATTGATTGTCCAAACTTTCATAATAGTTTGATCTAGTTTTCAATATTTTAAAAATCTTTTTTACATATAGTGGCATTGTTCCTCATCACCACTGACATTACGAAAGCAGCTAAATAATTTCATCTCCCCATTTTAATTCAGTTCGCGAGAAGTATAACCTCAAAAAATCCTCCGGTTAGGAGTTAACCTGTACATTTTCCTACAGTAAAGATTACTGCCAGTTAAGGGATTCTTACCTATAATTAACTCCTAACCAGATATTGTAAAATCGAACTGTCAGTAAAGTAACCGTAAAAGTAGCCGTAAATATTTTACTGGAGGTGGTAATAACGGGCCTAAATGGGTTAGCTTTTCCTCCTAGCCAATAGACTTTTTTTTTTTAAACTTTTGTTATTAAATACTTTTCTGTCCTCTTGCTTTTCCCTCATATCGCTCACTTTAATCTCTACTGACAAAACTAAATGGCAGCTTATTGATTTTTCCTCAATGTTGAATTTATTTATTGTCTGCTAACTGTACAATATTAACATAAGTCAATGACACTTGCCCCATTGTTATTTATAAAAGTAAAATTACCCACATTATCTTGATCATGTTCCCATTTATATTGTCCCGCCCCAATTCACTACAGAATTCGACCCTGCCTAAACTTTGTTTTTTCTTATTGTTACTTCCTCCTTAAACATATTTAAACACTCAATATTCAATTCAGCAACTCTTGCGCTAAAATCCCCTACCAGTAAAAAATGTGCTAATGGATCTACAACTTTTTTTTTTACTCAAACCAGAAAATGATATTAAGAAACTTTGAGTTAACAAGGTGTACATAACAGCATCCAATAATTAATTCAATCCCCTTCATTTTACTCCATAACCCTATCCATAATATTTCTTCTAAATCTGATTTTAACTCTTTAAACTTTTCCTAAATCTGATTTTAATTCTTTAAACTTATCCTTGTAATTAAAGTATCTTGGATTAATAACATGATTCCCATCACACTCCTCACATATTTATATGACTTCTGTTTCTCCTTTCTTATACATAAATGATCCTTTTAAAATCTTTATTTCCCTATCGGCCCCAATCCACGTTTCTGCTAAATCTAATAGGCTATATTGCAACCATTTAGGCTAAAATTTCAAATAAGTCCCCATTATTCACTTTTTGTAGCGAACCCTCTATATTAACAACTTTTATGCAATTTTTCAGATTTTTTGAAGGGTACCCATAAGAGATATTTAAGCCCAAAAATAGTCAAAATCTGAAAAACGCTAATATTTGAGGCCAGTTTAGAAATAAGGGATGTATTTTTAGACCCTGATTTTTTCCTCACACACAAATCACATGCAGGTTTGCACATAAAAAACTTTGAATGTTTACAATCACTTCCTTCTTATATCAAATTTGGCCCAAAAATTGATTTTTTGGGGAAAAATTTACCCGAATTTCAAACTCAAATTTTCATATGAAAAATTTTGTGCTGAAGAAAACAAACTATTTCTGAAAGCAAGCTTCAATAATGATAAAATGATACATAATTCTTATTTGTAACTCTTATGGTTGTTGAGTTATATGTAGTTTCTCCCAAATACGTTACCCTAAAAAGTGTGATATTTCAGTTCTATAAAATTAATAGAAGGAGTTGAGTCAAGAAATAGAAATTTTAACTGTGAGTTAGGCACATAAAAGGCTTCTTTTATACAAATTTTCAGATTTTTTGAAGGGTACCCACCAGAGATATTTAAGTCCAAAAATAATCAAAATCGGAAAAACTCTAATATTTGAGGCCAGTTTAGGAATAAGGGATGTATTTTTAGACCCTGATTTTTTCCTCACAGACAAATCACATGCAGGTTTGAACATAACAAAAATTTGAATGTTTACAATCACTTCCTTCTCATATAAAATTTGGCCCAAAAAGTGAATTTTTGGAAAAATTTACCCGAATTTCAAACTCATATTTTCATATGAAAAATTTTGTGTTGAAGAAAACAATAAAGTATTTCTGAAAGTACGCTTCAATAGTTATAAAATGGTTCTTAATTCAAATTTCTAACTCTTATGGCTGTTGAGATATGAAAATATTTGTAATCAGCTACATTCGCAAAAAATGTGTTACACCAGGATTGAAAAATGGACACCCCTGGGAAACCAAGAACACAAGATTTTTTGAAAACTCGTTTTGATATGTTGAAACATGTATCAACACATATACAAAAAATTATTTTTTTCTAAAATGGTCATGCAACCACTGTTGGATGATTTGGCATGGAATAACCCTATAGTACATACTTAGCCTATTCATGAAATACAAATTACATTACATGAGAAAACGAAGTGAATTAGGTTCCTAGAAACTCTTCTGTAGAATAGAAACGTTATGCAGCAATAATAATAATAATAATAATAATAATAATAATAATAATAATAATAATAATAATAATAATAATAATAATAATGTAGATGTAGATGTAGATATCTCATCCTAATAATAATAATAATAATAATAACAACAACAATAATATTAATATTATTATTAATAATAATAATAATAATAATAATAATAATAATAAGAAAAGAAAATGAGACTGAGTATGGCATGTACAATAATCAAACACATTTATTGTCTTCTGTGAATTCTTTAATGGTGTAGAAAGCTTTTGTTGTTAGATATTTAGAGAGCATTGCTTTGAAGCATTTTTGGTTAACGTGGTGTTTTAGTTCATGTGGCAGCAAGTTGAAAAGGTTGGCACCTTGGTACCTAGGTAGGCTTGCCAGACGTCCCAGTTTTCAGACAAAATCCCGGTGTCCTGGCCAGTTTACTTCATATCCCGGTAAAAATTAAATTTGATTTTCTAGATGACCAAAAAAGTCTAAAAAAAATTAACTGTGAAGGATTATTTAGAATAATTACTTTGTCATTTATTGGGAACAGTGGAAGCAAGAAGAGACTACCAGAGATGTGATTATTTCAAGTGAAGAAAAATGGCTCCTGGCTGTTTGGTCACTTCAAGGAGAATCACATAGCAGCCCCCTAATCTGATCAAGATTGTTGAGTACCGTATGCCTTCTGTTTACCTGGGACATCAACACCAGTTGAGAGAGTATTTTCTTTGATGAACAACGAATGGACTGATGATAGGGGTTTGATGAAGGAAGCTACGGTTAAAGGCTTGATGACATGTAAAATTAATATCGGATTAGCTTGTGAAGATTTTTACAACAAGATTAAAAACCAAAAGAGACTTTCTAAAAAAAAGTCCTAGCCAATGAAAAGTACATGTAAATACTGTTCAAATTTTTATTCCTCATTCAAGTGTTTCTTCTTACGTAAGTAACTTTTAAATATTAACATGTTAGAAATAAAATGTTTAAATTTATATGCTTATGTCATTTATTATTACCCCTGGTTTAGGTTCCTAATCAGTAACAGTTTATCCATAGCATTGACAATAAACTACCCTCTAAAACACTCTAAAACCCGCTAAGGGTATGTACCCTTGAATACCCGCGACGCTGGGGTGCGTTCCGGTTTCCTGGTTGAACATATCAGAAATCTGGCAAGCCTATACCTAGGTATTTCTTCATCTAGTTTTAGTCTATGGCTAGTTACTGCAAAATTGTCCTTATTTCTTGTGCAATAATTATGTATGTCTGAATTTTTAATCACAGTTTCGTGTTTCTTAGTGTGAATAATGGTTTTGAAGATGTACAAACTAGTTAAGGTCATTATTTGCAGTTCTCGGAAGGCCTATCTGCATGAATCTCTGAGTTTGAGTTTTGCAATGTCTCTAATTGCTTTTTTCTGGACAAAAATTTTGGAAAAGTTTTCAATAGATGTGGTACCCCACAGTTCAATTCCATAGCTAATATGAGATTCAATTAGAGAAAAATAGATAATTTTAGCAGTAGCTGAAGGACAAGTCTGCTAAGGTATCTTAGAATATACAAGCCTTTAATAGTAATTTTTGCGCTAAGGATTTCAACATGCTGAGTCCATGTAAATTTTCTATCAATAGTGAGTCCAAGTAATTTCACATCTTCACTGTTATTTATGGTTATTTCGTCTATATATACTTGCAGCTGTTGGGTGGTGTTGAATCCAAAGGTTATGAATTCGCATTTTGAAGTGTTAGTATTTAGGTTCAGGTTTGCAAAGTATTTGGTTATTAGATTGGTATTTGTTTGTATATTCTGCACTAGCTTATGTGGGTCTTTGTGTTTAAATGTAAGTGTTGTGTCGTCAGCATATAGTATTATATCACTCACATGGGATAGAACATTTTCAATATCATGGATGTAAAGTATAAACAATAGAGGGCCTAGTATGGAGCCTTGAGGCACACCCATGGTTATATCCTTTAATCCGGATTGACAAATACCTTCATTTGTTTTTAATGCAACAAGTTGTTTTCTGTTTGTCATTAGGATTTAATTCATTCACCTCCTACTCCTCTTATTCCTAGTCGGTATAGCTGGTCCATTAATAGCCTTGTATCTACACAGTCGAAAGCTTTGGTTAGATCTAGTAGAACTCCTGCCTTATAGTTGTCATCGTCAATGTCCATTATAATTTTAGAGACAATTTGGGAAAGAGCAGTTACTGTAGATTTATTTCTCATGAATCCATGCTCTTTATGGGGGAGTAGTTTAAATTGTTGAAGAGAACTTAGTAGTCTGTGGTATATTACCAGTTTAAAGATTTTGGAGATGGAAGGTAGAATGGAAATGTGCCTATAATTATTTATATTGTCCCTGAGCTAATTAACTGAGAGGTAATCTTGAATATTACTCCACAAGTTAGTTATTTATCATATCTATGTATTTCTTATTTTTTTTTGCTCTTCATTTTTGTGCTTTGTAAATACGTGAAATTGTTTGTTGTAGGTTAGTTAGGTCCATTTTGTATTTATAATATATATATATATATATATTTATTCCTTTTAAGTTTTTGTATTGTTCTACATTTTTGTACTTGTAAATATGTGAAATTATTTGTGTAAGTTAGGTTGTTAGGTATATAAGGAATTGATCGTCTATATACGAGGGCTATTCAGAAAGTAAGGAACGTTTTGGAATTTAAAAAAAACCAAGTAGGCTACAAGAAAAACATTTATTATATACATGTGAAAGAGGGACTAAAATACTACTTTCAACAAAATCACCATACAAATCCAGGCATTATCATAGCGGTGGACAAGCTTTGAAATTCCTGTGTCATAGAATTCTGCCGCCACTCAGTGACGCGTACCTGGAGCTCCTCATTGTCGTCAAAACGCTGTGTTGCTATCCAGGTCTTCATTTTCGGGAACAAGTGAAAATCACTTTGAGCAAGATCAGGACTGTAGGGGGGATGAGGAAAAACTTCCCAGTTGAACGAGTTCAAGAGTTTTTGCATACAGTTTGCTTTTGCATGACAATGCCCGACCTCACATGGCAAACCGTACGCAAGAACTCTTGAACTCGTTCAACTGGGAAGTTTTTCCTCACCCCCCCTACAGTCCTGATCTTGCTCAAAGTGATTTTCACTTGTTCCCGAAAATGAAGACCTGGCTAGCAACACAGCATTTTGACGACAATGAGGAGCTCCAGGTACGCGTCACTGAGTGGCGGCAGAATTCTATGATACATGAATTTCAAAGCTTGTCCACCACTATGATAATGCCTGAATTTGTATGGTGATTATGTTGAAAGTAGTATTTTAGTCCCTCTTTCACATGTAGGCTATATAATAAAATGTTTTTCTTGTACTTGGTTTTTTTTTTATTCCAAAACGTTCCTTACTTTCTGAATAGCCCTCGTATTTTACTCTTTTCAAGCTTTGTACTATTTTTGTACTTTGACAATTCTGATGTCCGAGAAATACAATGTACCCTCTTGACTGAAAGATGCATTAAAGAAAGAAAGTTATTATAGGCCTAGTTAACCTCAACACAAGTTAAAACAAAAAGCAAACCCCCAAAGTGCATTTATTTCTTTAAGAACTTATAGTATAATAATTCTATGTTAGATGCTTCATAAAATATTTACTGCAACAACTACTAGACCAGGCAACAATGATAACTGTTAGTTTTCAAAATCAGCACGTGGCAGACTAACCTTATATTCCATTGTTAAAGAAGCTTCGTAAAAACATTCAAAACATATTCCTGATTAGTTATTTACACCAAATAAACCACTGAGATTAGATGTGAAAGAAGTATTCTTGTTGTCATGACGGAAAAATACAATTACATGATTGCCCTTGAAATACGTTAAACCATTCTGCCCTTGTAAGGAGGAAAAATGCTATGCAAGGTTGCCAACATTAAACATGCCATTATTTGGTATAAACTCTAAAAACGACACGACATTTGAGCAAGTTTTACCTCGTAATAACCAGATGTCTTCATACACATCTTACTATTGCAGTTTACCATCACTTGGGGTCTGCCTTTTGCAACTACTTTGACCCGACATAGCAATTCTCGCAGAATCATTTTGTGAATCTTTTATCAACCAGTTAGTATCGTAACCTGTAACATTTTTGTTATGAACTGTGACAATGACCCTACAAGATTCCAAGGGTCGAAAATGTTATTGAATTTCGTAAGTTCTCGGCCAGTTCCATTCGTCTTATTGTTGTTGACCTCATTCCTCTTCTCATAAGTGATAATGGGAAACCTCCTACAGCGTTGATCCATCGTGTTGTGGTACTACTTTATAAGCTGGAAACAGTGGAAAGTGGAAAACACGACTAACTTCGTTAGTTCATAGATGTATGAAAACGAAATAGACTGTACCACAGCATTTCGGATTCAACAGTTCCTGCTACAACATCTATTGTGCCACTATACACTGTGCATTACATATTCGAAATTCAAATGTAAAAACTAAAACTAAACTCCGTGGCATTACATCCCTTGAGGTACTTGGCCTACCATCCGACCGCTGCGTCATCTACCAGAGGCAGATGGCAGGATTGGGGGCATGTGGTCAGCATGCCGACACCTACGGCCGTTAATGGCGGTTTCTGTAAACGAAGCTCCTCAGTTTGTATCACGAGGCTGAGTGCACCCCGTTCCAGACCTCCCTACATCAGTAAAATCTGGGGAGATACCGGGGATCGAACCCGAGTCTGCTTATCCGTAGCCAGCGACGGTAACCACGAAACCACGCAGGCTGTCCAAATTCAAATTTATTCGCTATAAATTCTATACAGAATTTTTAGCTTCGATCAGAATGGAAATATTACAAACTTATTTATTTACTTATTTAATAATAATAATAATAAGAAGAAGAAGAAGAAGAAGAAGAAGAAAAGTTCACCCGAATGGGTATTAACTTTTTAACAATGTTTGAGGGATTTCATCCTATTACTACAGATTATCAGGTGGTATCTTTCACATCTTCGGACACATCTCTCGTCAGGGCTGTGGTGGTTCTTGTAAGAGCATATCTGTGGCGGTGCACTTTTTTTTTTTTTTTTTTTTTTTTTTTAATTAATTTAAATATTTTCTCCCTATGGAAAGAGTTGCCCCAGAATATGATTCCGTATCATTACAAAGTGAAAATATGCAAAATATGCCATGAGTAACGCATCCTTTTCTAATATATAATTCAAAATCCTTAAAGCGAAACACGCTGAATTCAGTTTTAGACTTATCATTTTAGTGTTTGTCTTCCAGTCAAGATGTTGGTCAATTTGTACTTACTTACTTACTTACTTACTTACTTACTTACTTACTCAATGCCAATAGATAATTCCTCAGCAAGCTAAAGGAATATTATCTATTTTATGGAACCCGAAGGTTCATTGCCGCGCTTACCTGAGCCCGCCATTCAACTTTGCAAACTCTGTCCAATCATCCCTCGCAAATCCCACTTCCCTTAAATCTATCCTAATATTGTCCTCCCACCTACGTCTAGGTTTTCCACGTGGCCTTTTCTCTTCGGGTCTGCCAGTCAATACTTTTGAGATATGTCTTTCCTCCTCCATGCGTGCAACATGTCCAGTCCATTTCATCGCCCGTGATTTAATTACATTGGTGAGGAGTACAGGTCATGAAGCTCGTCATTATGCAGTTTTCTCCGTCCCCGTTTTCATCTCTCTTAGGCCCAAATATTTTCCTAAGCACCCTGTTTTCGAACATTCCACATTCTTTCAGCGACCATGTCTCACATCCATATAATACAACGGGCAGGATAATAGTCTTATATTTTTTTTTTTAGATTTCCGGACAGAAGACGAGAAGATAAGAGTTTCTGAACTGCATAAAAACAAGCATTTCCTGATTTTAGCCAACACTTAACTTCTGCCTTAATATTATTTGTGTCTGTACTTATAGTAAGTTTGATGGTGATTGATCAATTTGTAGTCTTAAGAATTTTACGTTGCTATAGTCCTTTCACATTCGCCAGAGGTTTCAAGGCCAAACGTAGCACGCCTATGATACCCCCACTTACCGTGCTCATATGACATCATACCCCTCCAATGCCAGTCACATGACAAGCCAGTAGGGAGTTCCCCTTGGTGTATGAGTGTGTGCGACAGCGCAGCTCCTCTGCGCAAAGGGGGAAACTGTTGACTGATCAGTGGGGGCATATTAGACGTGAGAAGTTGTGGCCTTGAAACCTCTGGCGAATGTGAAAACACTATAATTTCTTTTATAATATAATAATATATTATAATATATAATAATAATATATAATATAATAATAATAGAGAGAATGAGCCCGATGGGCATTGAAGGTTGAAGCTCTATTATTCCGAACAAAATTGCCTTAGTGATACTGTTCTCTTGGTGCACTTCATAATATGATAGGCCTATGTCTCGCAGTTGTTTTCACACAGTTCACAAATACACTCGTCCGTTGCCTTATGAAATGTCTTTAGCCTGCATATAGAGCCGGCATTATCCCCGTCTCAATTGTTTTTACTTACTGTCCGCCATTTTGTTTGTTTACGCCGGGTGGCGCTGACTCGCGGCAATAGGCGGCAGTTTCCTTAGCTTCAAGTGTTTGGTTGTCTTTACCTTGCCGCTATCTGGCGGTAGTTTAGTAAAGTGCCGTTCCCGGTTTTGTGGTCACGTGATTTCCGTCTTCTTCCTCTTCCAATATGGCTGTCAACAGAGGTTAGTGCTCGGCTTATGGCCTTGTCAGACAAATCAGTCTAGTTTTGTCCCTTTGTTCGCGAATGCCTTAATTAATGCAGTAATCTCTTTGTTGTTTGATTCAACGCTGGCACAAATGTTTGTGACACCTAGGCTAACGTAGTTTCCTTCCAAAATGGAAAAATATATATAGCGTGGGGGACGCTTTTCCCGCTGTGCTTAATTCTTCCTTTTTGAGTATTAGTTATTTCCTTGTCTTTTCTTTTCTTTCAGTCGGTCTTGTAGGTAGTTTTAGTAATTCTTTCTTTCTTTCTTTCTTTCTTTTTGGCTTTATGTAGATTTTCTCTGTAATAAGTTCTTTATAGTATTTCCCGCCAAGCTGTAATATAGCGTCTGTTTCTTGTGTCCCTTTTGCGCGCATTGGCGAGGCATCGTCCCAAACATTCTTGCCGCGTTTTAATACTTTAACTTAAAGTTTTACTTATTCATTTCTGGTTAGCCTTATACAGTTTCTAATGAATTAATTTATTTACTAATTGCCTACCTCTTATTGGCCTTTGGAAGAACCTATGTTTTGGGGCGAAGAGGTGCTCCAAACATAGTATTTCGGCTGTTACCTCTAACTAATGAAATTTTCCTTTTCAGGGTTTTAAGCATGTTTTGATCTATGTAAAATAAAACTTGTATATATAATATTTTGTTTTTAACCATTTCATATCACGCCCTTCAGGCGAAGCAACTGAATTTTTATTTAATTACAAATCAAATTTTATTTACTCTAATGAATTCTAATGAATTGTATTAAATTTTTATTAATGTGATTAACTTGTACCTGAATCTAATCTGCGGATTTTATTGTAACTTTTAATGTATCATACTTTTGTAATGTTAAGGGAAACTTAGAAAAGAGCAAAAGAATAACAACCAGTTCCAAATTATATCAAAGAGAAACTAAAACTGGATGTTGGACTCAGTTTTTTAACTTGTTCTCCCCGGGAAACCCAATTATCCTCTGGGCGGGTCCATTATTCAATTTAGGTTAGCTTTCCTTGGGCGGGAACCTTGCACTTCCTTCCACAATTCCCGTAGGGGGGTTCAAAGTGTGGTAGCCTCCGCTGTGGTTAATGATCCACATTTTTCTTTCATTTATGTTGAGCCCTTAACTTAGGTCTTTGTTTATTTATAACACTCCTGTCCTTAGTTTCTGAGCAGCATCAGTTTTTGTTTCTCTCTGTTTAAAAAAAATGTAATTAATAAATTTTTCTTACAGCAAATTTAATTTAAATTTTTCTTTTTCAGGATATTGTGTCTTTATTAAAAAAAAATAATTGTGACTAAATCAAATTTTATTTCAGCAAATTATTTTAAAAATTGTAATAAGGGAAACTGTTGTATTGTAATGAATTTTGTCAGGATTTAGATTTTAAACATTGTAAAAATTTTGTTTCATGTCAAAAATGGACCGTATTCCTGTTGTTCCGGAGTACCTCAACCGTGAGGAAATCTGTTATGAGTTGATGGCTAGAAAGGTGCCGGTCGCTGCCACTGACCGTATTTCTGACTTGCGGAAGAAGCTGGAGGAAACTGCTCACTTGCCGGTGGATCTTGCTGTCCTGGGTAACGGTGAGTTAGAAACTCAACATGACCTTATTGTAGAACAAATCAAAACGATAACCATGTTAATAAATTTAACAAAATTATCTGCTGCTCAAGAAAGAAAATTTGCTGAAAAACTTAAGTTTTTGTTCAACAAAGTTTCGGATAGCTTAAACAACATACAGAAGCCCGAGATTTATTGTAAATGGCTGCTGATTTTGGAGGAAATTACTGGTCTTTTGGACCAGTTGGACCATGTCAGTAATTTGCCGCTTCTACCTAATGTAGTCAATGATCCTGAGCAAGTGCCTGTCCAATCTAAAACTATGTCACCTAATCAGACTCCTAAAGTTTTTCACAACTCTCCTAAAGTTCTTCAACACTCTCCTAAAGTTACTAGCAGTCCTCTTTCACATCAGAGTCAACCCGTGTGTCCTGAATCTGTTCACCTTCCTGTTCCGCAACCTGTTCATGCTATTTCATCTTTCAATTTTGGAACCTTGCCCCACCCTTTATCACAATCCTTGGAGACAGTATATAAGTTCACAGATGGTTCGCTTGAAAGAATTTTGGATTTTGTGAAATTTATTTGTGAACTTCGCAGGCAAGCGCTTGTTTTCAATTTTAACCAGTGCTCATTATTAGCAATAGTAGCTGCTAAACTTAATGGTGGGCTCAGGGAAGTAGCTAATGAAGCTGTTCTTGCAGGCTTGGATCTTGACGCTTTCCATGTAAAGCTATTACAAATATATTTTCCGGTTAGGGCTCTAAGTTCTCTAATAAATAGATATTTTTATCGTGTTCAAGAGGAAAATGAATCCTTTTCTAGATATGTCCACTTAATTAGACAGTACGCGACTGTTTTCAGACTGGGTCTTAGTGAATCAGAAGTTGTGAATAACATTCTTGATGGTATGGCTCCTGCGACTAGATCGCAAGTAATCTTTGAGAGGAGGCCATCGTCATTTCAAGATTTGGAAGCGTTGTGTGCGCGAGTGAATTCAATCAGTTATTCCGATTCGCTTCGTCCTATCTCTCGGCCTAGTCATGTAAATAATCAATCCGGATATGGTCGTGGTCAGGGGCGGACTGGCCCTAGAAATAACTCTGATTCCGCTAGAACCAAGTGCTTTCAGTGTGGACGATTTGGGCACATGAAGCGTGAATGTCCAGTTCTCAGAAGACCGTCTGGTGGGGGAAATGATGATCGTATTGCTGAAAGACAGTGATATGATGCGCACCCCGGACGTCAGGGCGTGCATCACATCAAGTCAAGCCACGATCCGCATTTCCAACGATCCATGGCTAGTCGAACTGAGGGTGTGAATGTGTCTGTAGATAGAAGTATGACTGGGTGAGTGATTGTGTTGCTTCTGTAAATAATTGTTCAAAAGGTGGAGTTTCGGTTGGAATTTCTAGGGACAGTTCTTTTGTAAATAGTAACCCCCGTGACTTTGTACATAAACCTAAAGTGACTTGTAAAGGTAATAAGAGGCTCAAACTTGCAAATTGTGTGTTGCTCAATAGGCGGGAGTGTGTGTCTGCAGGGGTGAGGGGCCTGGTTGACTCGGCTTTGCCTCTGATTGAGGTGGAGACCTGCAATCATGTCTTTTCTGCTCTGCTAGACAGTGGCGCTTCCGTCTGTTTGCTTTCCGTGAGTGCCTACAATAGGGTGTCCTGTATGGAGAAGGTGCCTAAGTTGACCAATGACGTAGAGCCTTGTAGGACAGCTGACTCAAGATCTCTCGTCATTGCAGGCAGAACCAAGTTGAAAATCCGTGTCCTCGACTTTACCTGGATGGTGGAGTTCGTGGTAGCGGACAACTTGGTTGTGCCCATGATGCTTGGTGCCGACTTCATGCAGCGTTCTGGCCTGTTGTTGGACATACAGGAGCGGCTCGCCTTTTTCAAGTTTAGCCCTGCGGCAAAAATACCTTTTGTGGATAATTATTATTGTCGGCCGACTAAGTTAAACTTAGATCAACCATCAAAATCTTCTTTGGGCTTAGAGTCAGAACATTTAATAAACGCAGTGGGCATAGACTTAAGCCATTTGCCTCAAAATCTAAGTGATAAAGTTAATTCTTTACTTCAAGATTTTCCGGACGTCTTGACTCCGGAGTTAGGGTTAACAAACGTACTTGAATATGAAATCGAGTTAATCGATCACCAACCAGTTAGGCGTCCGTCATATCGTTTGAACCCAGTTAAGATGCGTATACTAAAAGAACATATACAGAAAATGCTGGAACAAGGCGTTATTCGAAAATCTAAGAGTAACTATAGCAGTCCTATTTTCCTTGTTGAAAAATCAGGTGGTAAGTTCCGCCCGGTGGTGGACTACCGTTATCTTAATTCCAAAATCAAGATTGACTCAGTGCCCATTCCCGATATTCATTCTTCGTTTTCTTTCTTCACCAAGGCCAAATTCTTTACCTCACTAGACTTAAATCAGGCATATTACCAGATACCTTTAACTGAACGTTCTAAGCGTCTGACAGCCTTTGCAACAGACTGGGAATTGTATGAGTATTCGCGCGTGCCTTTCGGGCTAGCCACTGGTGCGCAGGTCCTGACCAGGCTTTTGGATGACATTTTCTCAGATATAAAGTTTGTCTATGTCTTCCCCTACCTAGATGACTTGGTCATATATTCGGAATCCTCTGAGGAACATCTAGGTCACGTGCGAGTGGTGCTCGAGCGCTTGAGAGCTGCTGGACTCACAGTTAACCCTGAGAAAGTCACTATGGCTGCCAGGAAGCTGTCGTTCTTGGGTCATATAGTTTCTGCTGAAGGAGTCACTATAGATCCGGAACGCACTCGTGCGATCCGAGAATTTCAACCGCCCAAAGATGTAAAGGGTGTAGCTCGTTTTCTCGGCATGATTAATTTCTTTAATAAATTCATTCCAAATTTTGCTGACATTGCTGCCCCTTTAAATGCCTTACGCAGAAAGGGCGTAAAATTTAGTTGGTCTGAGGCTTGTCAGAAGGCGTTTGATGAACTTAAATTGCGAATAGTTAATCCTCCTGTTCTCTTGATGCCTGACTTTAATCAGAAATTCATCATTCAAACCGATGCCTCACATGTTGCAGTAGGTTGTGTACTCCTACAAGATTCCCCTGATGGTCGTAGGCCTATCGCCTACGCTTCTAGAACTCTGACCGCACAAGAACGCGTGTACAGTACTTATGAGCTTGAAGCATTGGCGGTTCTGTTTGCAGTGGAGAAATTCCGCATGTACATTGAACATGTCGAGTTTCAGCTGGAAACGGACTGTCAAGCTCTCAGCTGGGTTTTAGCCAAGCCTAGAACCACAGGCAGAATAGCTAGGTGGGCCATCAGATTATCTGCTTTCAAATTCTCTGCAAGACATATTAGAGGCACCGATAACAAAGTAGCCGATGCATTATCACGTATGTTCAGTGTAGAAGAAACTCAAGAAGTAGTCTCAGATAAAGTCATTTGCCCAGATATTCGGTCTCAGCTAGTTGCCGGCATTCTGTCTGATTTTCCCCTCGCCTTTAAGTCTATTCAGGAATTTCAAGCCAAGGATGAAGAAATCTCACCAATTATAGAGAGTATTAAAGCTGGTGACAAGAGCACCCAGTATGTGGTTAAGTCTGGCATTTTGTATAGTGCGCCTACTAGAAGAATGCCGTCTCGGATCATGTTGCCTTCAGCTTTAATTGATATTGTGTTCAGCTATTTCCACGAGTCAGCGATAGGTGGACATCTCGGAATCGACAAAACCAAATGCAAAATTAAGGAATACTTCGTTTGGAAAGGCATGGATGCCGATGTCAAAGCTCGTGTAAAGGCTTGCCAGATTTGTAATTGTTCTAAGCCTGCACAAATGACAAAGGGAGGGTTCCTTGCCTCCGAAGTTCCTAAAGCACCTATGGACCGACTCTTTATAGATTACGTTGGGAAGTTTCCCAGGTCAAAGTCTGGTAATGCTCACATTTTGGTTATAGTAGATTCTTTTACAAAATTTTGTTGGATGTTTCCGGTTAGGGAAGCTAATACTAATGTTACTATCGAATGTTTGAAAAAGGTTTTTGCTGTTGTTGGATTTCCTCGTTCTTTAGTGTCGGACAACGCCGCATACTTTGTTTCGAGGCAATTCAACAAGTTTTGTTTTGATTTGGGTATTAGACACATCACAACTTCTCCGTATCATCCACAACCGAGCCATGCGGAAAGGTTTAATCGCAATCTGAAGGCCGCTCTGATTGCTTATCACTCGGAGGATCATTCCTCCTGGGATAAGAATCTTTACTGGCTTCAGTTTGCGTTTAACTCTGCGAAGCATGAATCCCATATGTACCCTCCTGTCACTCTGATGTTGGGTTTTAGACCAAATAATCCTTTGTGTAATCTCTGGTCCATAAATGACTTGCTTCCTGACCCTCGTGACAACAAGAAAGTGAAAGAAATGTGGAAGAAGGCCGCAAATAATTTAAAATTGTCTCACAACAAGGTGATGAACAAATATAATAACGGCCGACGCCAAGTTAATTTTAAAGTGGGCGATCAAGTATTTGTTAGAAACTTTCCTCGTAGTGATGCAGCTGCGAAGTTCAGCTCTAAATTGGCTCCTCGTTTTCATGGTCCGCATGTGATTGTTGAGTTTCTATCTCCTGTCACTGTGCTGGTGCGAGATCCATCAACTGGTAAGATGTCTAGATGGCATGTTAGCCATGTAAAAAAGAAATAAGTTTTGCTGATTGTGATTTTAAAAAATTTTAACTTTTAGGTATGTTTATTTAGTGTAAAGTTGATTAGGTATATCAAACCTTTATCTGAAGTGTATTTAATTGTGTAATTTGTAACTTCAAGATGCCCCCCCCCCCAGTATAGTAAAATTTGTTGGAATTTGGTGTTGCTGCTTTCAAATTCATGTTTCAGTTATATGTATGTGTAAATCTGGTTGGGATCCACGCTGGCATGCTCTTCAAGATGGCGGGATGGTGAGCGACAGCAGAGAAAAGTCTACCCTAATAAATTGCACACTACTGTGAACATGGTTGAGCGCAGGCTACTCACGTGAAAACAACATCCAGAGATGTCTCGCCTTGCTGCCGCCTAAGTTTCACCATATCAGCACTGTGTTCTCGCTCAAAGTGTGGCTACATGGGACGGTCTAGTGTAAGTGCATCCTGCTGAGCCCGGTGGGACCTGACGCGATACCGGGCAGTACAAGGTATGACACTTTCCTTTTGACCCCCGCATGAAGTAGCCTGAGTGATGTTCCAAAGTGCTAGTTCCTCCAGTTGTGTTGGAAATGCCTCCGTTTTCCTTTCTGGACCAAACGCCGTCTGTGTTGACGAGGCATCCAATAAGGCGCACCCTCTGGTGGAACATATCCCTATGATGACTTCCCGGACAAAACAAGTACAAGATTTTTGAACGTAGTGATAAAACAGGGTAGCCTTGCAAAGTGTTAGTGACAACGCTAATAAGCTTCTGCAACTATAAAGAAGATTCTCAGTCAACAGTCAAGTTCACCCTCTAGCATGTCCAGATCACAAGTTCTCCCACCAGAAGGTATATAAACTTTAATTTTGTAAATTCTCTGAAAGCAGGCAACGAAAAGGTAGTTCTCTCTGCTTAAAACTGGAAGTTTTAAGAAAAGAGGGGGGTGATTTGAGCCGGCATTATCCCCGTCTCAATTGTTTTTACTTACTGTCCGCCATTTTGTTTGTTTACGCCGGGTGGCGCTGACTCGCGGCAATAGGCGGCAGTTTCCTTAGCTTCAAGTGTTTGGTTGTCTTTACCTTGCCGCTATCTGGCGGTAGTTTAGTAAAGTGCCGTTCCCGGTTTTGTGGTCACGTGATTTCCGTCTTCTTCCTCTTCCAATATGGCTGTCAACAGAGGTTAGTGCTCGGCTTATGGCCTTGTCAGACAAATCAGTCTAGTTTTGTCCCTTTGTTCGCGAATGCCTTAATTAATGCAGTAATCTCTTTGTTGTTTGATTCAACGCTGGCACAAATGTTTGTGACACCTAGGCTAACGTAGTTTCCTTCCAAAATGGAAAAATACATATAGCGTGGGGGACGCTTTTCCCGCTGTGCTTAATTCTTCCTTTTTGAGTATTAGTTATTTCCTTGTCTTTTCTTTTCTTTCAGTCGGTCTTGTAGGTAGTTTTAGTAATTCTTTCTTTCTTTCTTTCTTTCTTTTTGGCTTTATGTAGATTTTCTCTGTAATAAGTTCTTTATAGTATTTCCCGCCAAGCTGTAATATAGCGTCTGTTTCTTGGGTCCCTTTTGCGCGCATTGGCGAGGCATCGTCCCAAACATTCTTGCCGCGTTTTAATACTTTAACTTAAATTTTTACTTATTCATTTCTGGTTAGCCTTATACAGTTTCTAATGAATTAATTTATTTACTAATTGCCTACCTCTTATTGGCCTTTGGAAGAACCTATGTTTTGGGGCGAAGAGGTACTCCAAACATAGTATTTCGGCTGTTACCTCTAACTAATGAAATTTTCCTTTTCAGGGTTTTAAGCATGTTTTGATCTATGTAAAATAAAACTTGTATATATAATATTTTGTTTTTAACCATTTCATATCACGCCCTTCAGGCGAAGCAACTGAATTTTTATTTAATTACAAATCAAATTTTATTTACTCTAATGAATTCTAATGAATTGTATTAAATTTTTATTAATGTGATTAACTTGTACCTGAATCTAATCTGCGGATTTTATTGTAACTTTTAATGTATCATACTTTTGTAATGTTAAGGGAAACTTAGAAAAGAGCAAAAGAATAACAACCAGTTCCAAATTATATCAAAGAGAAACTAAAACTGGATGTTGGACTCAGTTTTTTAACTTGTTCTCCCCGGGAAACCCAATTATCCTCTGGGCGGGTCCATTATTCAATTTAGGTTAGCTTTCCTTGGGCGGGAACCTTGCACTTCCTTCCACAATTCCCGTAGGGGGGTTCAATATTCGATGGTGAAAACCGTGCTTCGCGAAACGTGTCACTATATGCCTTAGTTCATATTCGGCTAGCATCCACCTTGGTTTGCATGGCTGTGGTGGCGTAGAAATCTTCCTCGATACTATCCTGCTTTGCAGCTGTACCATCAATTCAGTGTATGCTGCTGTGGAATGTTTCCCTTGGGACATAGGTGTACCTGGATAGTGTGTACTTCGAGAGCCCGAGAACTCTCTTCTGGTATCTCGCTTTCAGGTTTTCCAATTCCCTTATTTAACTTTTTGTCAGATGCTCCCATACCATTTCTAGCCCATAGCACAGGTAACACTCTTGCCTGAAATAACTTTATAGCCGTGGTTACCGACATCCGTGATATATTTCGAATGTCGCTTATGCTTTTTAAAGCTGCTGCGAGTCATTCCCTTATATGAACTGTGATCGCTGTCCCAGTTAGTTGAATGGTAATGCCCAAGTATTTGAAGTAACTTCTCGGTGCCAGCACTTGTTCCTTGCACATTATCACTTCTGCCTTCTCTCCGGTGTAGTCTGCCTCCTTTTCGAAAGACTACGAACTCTGTCTTTCTTTCGTTTATCAGCAGTTCGTTTTCCTGTGCTTACCCTGTGATGTGGTTCATTGCCTTCTGCAGTTCGCAGGTTTTCTGAGGTGATGACCATATCATCTGCATACAGGCTAATTATGTAGATACTTGTGTCCTGTGCATCTTCCTTGACTTTAGTCACTACATCGCTTGTTATGATGTTAAACAATATTGGGCTGAGTATGTTACCTTGCAGCACTCCGACGATTTGACTTATTCAATTTTATTTTGACGGCCCATCACATACCTGTACTTGCTTTTCAGCCAGAATGTTTCCGATTATTGTTGTCATCGCTGACTGCCCTACTAGCTTCTCCAGTTTGTTATTATTAACTCTGAGTTCTGTTAGACAGGTATGATTTGAACCATTTTAGTGTTAAATTATCTAACCCATAATGACCCACACAGCACACCATGTATAATATACGTATATACGTAGATTATTCGTATATTATACGTAGTGTGCTGTGTGGGGATCTAGTTTTGTACGTAAAATTTCATGATCTATAAAGTCAAACGCTTTAGCTAAGTCGCAGAAAATTCCCAGAACATATTTTTTTTATCTACCGCTCTCAGAATTACTGTAGTAAGTTTGAGGTGATTATAAAATTCTATTAATACAGTTTCAATTCCTGCCTCCTTCGGTGACAGACTACTTACCGCCGCGGTAAACTGCGTTTTATGCCTTACAACCGTGGAAAAAAATTGTTGTGCGATTTAGGGTATTCTAATACACACAGAGTGCACAGTGTTCATATTTTTTTTTGTAATGATCAATTGGAGGGAATAAACAATAAACAGGAATTACTGTGTGCACTCGGGCCTTATAATTTAAGTAAACATGGATAAGAATGGGAAAATCAACGAAATGTATTTGCTTTACTTGAACGAAAAACAAGAAAGAGAAATCTGAAAATTAAACTAATCTTCCACTTGTGCAGGATCCGTTGAAATATCCGTAAAGATATCGGACGCCCAGCATTTTCGTCATTATTCCACATACCATTATTCTGCTTCTGCCATCTGGAAAGTTGAAGTTGGAAAAACGAGCAGTATCGGCCGCACTGTGTTTTATTGCTCTGGTCCTTGTCGTCTCGTGGTCTCGTCTCGTCTGCTGTCCTCACTGTCTAGAAGATCGATGTGTTCAGTATTTATAATCACAACAAATTTTAAGTTCGTGTCGTTTCATCTCATTGCATATTTATTTTAATGTGTTTTTGTAGCTTGTGTTTTCCTTGTACTGAGTAGACCATAACCAGGACTTGGTTAGGATTTATAGACGTAACGCGCGCTAGACAGAATGACAGAAAACGCATTTGATCACCGGAAATCAGATGGAGGCCTTCGATTTAGTGGCAAAATCAATGGAGTAGAAGGCAAATCACCTTTTCTAATCGGTGTTGCGGGAGGTACTGCAAGCGGAAAGGTAAATATATCTTTAATTATTACCATGTTTGTATTCGAATCGAGCAGAATTGTCAGTCGACAAAATCTTATCCAGATAATTCTCTTACCGGTTTTGGATTCAGTCAGGTATTGTGTGTTTTGTGAAAGATAGTTTCAGGTCGAGCAGCGGCGAAACTCCGCCCACTCTCGCCCGCCGGCCTGCTTCCCCCCTCTTTCCCCTAACTGCCTAGCCTTGCGCATGCCTTTACCGTGGCTATGAACCTACTCAATGCCGGCATTGCAGCTCACAGCAAAACGGAAGAATCTATGGCACCTTGCCCTCTTTACTGCATGTTATACTGCACTATGCGATATTAATTGTAATTGAAGTAGGCTACAATCACCCTTGCACCAAAACATAATATTTCATGATTATAATACATGACCCTTCCACCAAAACAGCTATTGTCAGAGGGTGCCACAGATTCTTCCGTTATCCCCAGCTCACTATTGTACCCTTAATCATATGAGCTAATTACAATATGACGTTACGAAAATGACCCATGTACAGTCGGTCAAATAAAAAACGTCGGGCGGTATTTGATAAAGTATCACGAACGAGCATATGTGCATGTACAGGAAGACTTAAAATGGGTACTGAACCAAATTTTTTAATTTATCTTAAAAATAAAATATGATTCTCGCTAAGTGCAGAGTCGAAAACCATTTCTTTTTACGTTCACTCATTCTCATTCTGTGAGCAATTTAAGTTATATTGTTGCAAGGCTGTGACGTCACGCGGCTACCGCGCCGCGCCGTCAGCAGTTTCAGTTTGGCTTGCTCTGTATTGTGTGAAAGGTGCCGGTCCTGTATTTCCTAGTATTGTTTATTGTGTAGTGTAAGTGAAGATGCCTGCGTGCAGTGCTTACGGTTGTTCAAATAATTCTGGTGTCCATAGGAATGTTGGTTACTATGTATTCCCTGATAAAAACAAGAACAGACGTTCGTACAACAAATGGGTTTCTTGCATGAAGCGTAAAAATTTTGTTCCAACAAAAAATTCTAGAGTATGTGGAAAGCATTTTAAAGAAGATGATTTTAATGAATCAGATATTTTAAAAATCAGAATATTGAAGGATGAAAAATTCAGGTGCCCTAGACTAAAAGACAATGCGTTACCTTCAAAGTTTTTAGTAGGAAGTAAAGAAATTCCTTCTCCCAAGAAAAGGAAGTCTAATTACTTTAAAAAGAGGAAAGTGTTGGAATTAATTGATAATTCAATAACTGATACTAAACAAGAAAGAGAAGCTACACAAGTTTATGAACGTATGCATGTAGAGTTGAAGACTGACGCAGAAATACAGTGTGAGATAGGCACAGAAATTTATAGAGCTGCAAATTCTGTCTATATGAACTAAGTTGATGAACATGACACCTCGGATGAAAAGGATGAAGATTACGTCCCCGATGAAATCACTAGCGAAGGAGAAGAAGATGGCATAGAAAATATCAACTTGTCGGAAAAATATTCTTTTGTGTTTGTCTGTATAAGTGCCCTTCTTACACTGTTCAGTATATGCCGTACATGTGGCGCTCCAGTTAATGAACGTTAAGTTGAAACGAGAGGAATAATGTTACGAATAAAAACTCATTGTGTGAATGGGCATACATACGAGTGGTCTTCTGGAAGCATAGGTGGAAGTTGAAAAAGTAATGTGTTCATAGCCTCAGGAATGTACCTATGCGGATTAACATTTAATTATTTATCAGCTTTCTCAAATTCTATTAAGCTATTATTTTTTTCTGAATCATACTTCTATAGGCTTGTAAAGAAATTTGTATTTCCTTCCGTACACAAAAGGTGGTTAAAAGAAAAAGAAGCTAACTATGTAGATGCTATGAGTGATTTAAATTTACGTTTATGTGGAGATGGACAATATGACTCGCCTGGTTTTTCTGCCAAGTATGTGACGTATTCCATTATGAATTTAGCAACGAATAAAATACTAGATTTTGTAATCGTACAAAGAGGAACTGTAGCTGGTGACATTGAAAAGGCTGCTTGTGAAAAAATAATAAGCACAATGAATGAGAAACTCCCTATTAAATTGTTCCTAACGGACAGACACACAGGTGTTAGAGCTTTAATGAAAAACAAATTTTCACACATACACCATGAATTTGATGTTTGGCACCTTGCTAAATCTCTAATGAAAAAGATTAACAATTTGCCGAAATCCTCCGTCATTCATGAATGGAAACAATCAATTTATAATCATTTATGGTGGGCATCGTCTACGTGTGAGAATGACAGTATACTGCTAAAGGAGAAATTTACCTCAATTCTCAATCACATTGTTAACATTCATAGCTGGGAGGGTAATGAGAAATATCATTCATGTGCTCACGACGTGCTAAGTGCTGATAAAATTAAAAATACTAAATGGCTCAGAAAGCATTCGAAAGACTACCATGACCTATATAACATCATTATGAATACCAGATTTTTAAATTATATTATGCATCTCAATCATTTTTGTCACACAGGAAGTCTTGAATCCTATCATAGCGAACGTCATATGTACCAAAAAGAACCCATTTTTCATTTGAAGGCATGTATTTACGGTCAATGATAGCAGCTCTTGACCACAACTTCCATCAAGGAAAAAGAGTCGTGGGCGGTTCAGTGGAATTTTCTAAATCATGTGGGGATTGGGTTTATAAGAGGAAGTACGACAAGAAAACATTTGAGTGGAGGCAAAATCTTGTAAAGAAAACTGTCAATGAAGTTAATGAACACACATCTCTGAAGTGTCCGTATGTAATACCAGATGTTACCGTTCGGAATGACATACCATGCAATATGGGTTCACTCCACAAAACCAAACCTTCAAAAGCGGAAATGAGAGAGAGGTGCTTTTCTCGGATGGGATTAACTTTGCGAATGAAGAATGCAAACAAAGAAATTAATATGATAAGTTGAAGTGAGTTACGGTAGGAGAGAAGTGTAATTACAACAATGGATACTCAACAGTAAAGAGTGCAAAAATAAAACTAATATTATGTATTGTATTGGGACTGTTCCGTGTGTAATGCTCCCGGTCAGACCCGAGCTAGCCGGGTGACGTCACGACGCGCTGCTATAGACCGCTACATCTCGGAAACGGTAAGTTGGATCGAGTTTTTATTTTCGCCATAGTAATGCACAATCATTACTCATTTGTAAATAAAATATATATGTAATTTTTTAGTTCAGTTCCCCTTTAAGGTTAGGTTCACACCTTCCTCTTGTCTATCCATGTATTTTCTTGATTATTTAATCAGTTTTGTTCTAAAACGAACATATATAGAAGGTGTGGCTATATGCCTCACATCCGCCGTATTCTTGGTTGCAAATTCTTATAATATTAAGAATGAATAAATTCGCGAGGAATATGTTTATTCAAGGAGCATTTTTTAAAGATTTTATTTTATAATACCGATACGTGTAATGCAAAATCAATAACTTTGGCTTAATCGTATTTTCAAGCTTGGATATTACAATCTCATCAGAATTATGTAGGCCATTCTCATGTGTTGGCAATAGCGTAATGGTCAAGACATCGGAATTGAACGTGTGGGGTCAGGGTTCGATCTTTAGTAGGTTCTTGTATATTTTTTATTGAAGTGAAACTTCTTTAGCCGCGGTAGGGGTAAATCGAGAGCTTGTGTAACGCTCAAAATCATCACAAAATTAGTGTTACGCTCAAAATCATCACGAAATTAGTGAGGTGTGACGGAACGGACTGCACAGAAAACAATCAACTCAATCATTAGGCTTATCCAAAATTTAAAAAATCCAAAAATTTATAATCCAAAATTAAAAAAATTGATAATCCAAAATTTAAAAAATCGAAAAATCCAAATTACAAAATAAAAAATCCATAATTAAAAAATTAAAAAAAAAATAAAAATCCAAAATTAAAAAAGAATCAAATTCCAAAATTTAAAAAATCAGAGATCCAAAATTTAAAAATCCAAAAATCTAAAATTTAATAAATAAAAAACCCAAAATTAAAAAATCCAAATATTCAAAATTTAAAAAATAAAAAAATTCAAAATTTAAAATATCTAAAATTTAAAAAATAAAATATCCGAAATTAAAAAATCTAAAATTAAAAACCCCAAAATTAAAAATCGAAAATAAAGAATTGAAAGATTTGAAATTTAAAAAATCCAAAATTAAAAATTCAAAAATCCAAAATTAAAAATTAAAAATTAAAAAGTTCAAAAACCCAATATTAAAAAGTCCAACAATCTAAAATTGAAAAAATCCAATAATCCAAAATTGAAAAAATCCAAAAATTAAAACAAGTTTAACTTCTGTTGAGTGGCGTACCATGCTAACTTTTTAAAAATTTATGTTTAATTTTTAAAATTTGGCAATGACTGGAATAACATAATAGGCTAATTACTTCTAATGAATTATCATTTTTGGTGTCGAATTTTGGACACACAAAAGAAAGCAAGAAAGAAAGTATGATTTTACAACAAATGATTATCTGTGGCATAGAATAATAAGAAACGTATTGAAAATAAAAGATAACATAATGAAACATAATAACCAAGGCCCGGATTCTAATGTCATGTCATCTTTTTATTGATCGCTACTTAGACATTGCCAACTTTTAGATAAATCCTAATCATGGCCTCTAGATTGTAGAAATACATTTTTATTAGGTCATTTTTTGTAATTTTATGCAATTTTATATTTTTAGGGCATTTATTTCAATTATAGGTCATTATTTTATTATTTTCGTGTCCTTTGCTTCCTTATTTAGTCATTTTCATGTAGGCTATTTACATTGAGTGTATTAATTTTTTTTTGTCGCTAGAGGTGCTGTCTTTGAAATGTTGTTAGTTTAATGCAAGAAGGAAAAATTATGCATTAAAGGGTTGTCATGTCTCAGTCGGAATTAAGAATCAAAAAAACGCCAACATTTTGATGATTGTTATTAGATTGACTTGGCACCAGAGTCTGCCACCTGATTTCAGAGTGCAAACTACTGTTTATCCTCGATAATCAACAATATAATCCGCAGACCACAAAAGGAAATACCGAATTCACAACATTACAGTTATTTACCATTTTTACATTTGTGTACAAACTAGTCTATAACTCTGTGTGTACAATAATAATTTTTTATAAATAAAATATCAGTTTTTAGGTAATTTTTTATCATTATTAAGTCATTTTCTTTAAGTTTTAGGGTCATTTAATAGGTCATTTTTCAAACAATTTTAGGTCATCAGAATCCGAGCCCTGATAATAACGAACTTAAATAAGAATAAAGCGAAGCAAAATGAATTATGACAATACATTAAGTTGAATATCGTGTGTTGCACTTCTCCGCATTGTTCATTTTTTCCCTCGTTCATTTTTTCGCTCCTGTCGCATGGCCTCATATGTTCCGAGAATGGCCTGTATTTTATGTTTTTTTTATAGGAAACTTGTGAACTAATGCGTTAAAACTTTAATTTTAACTGCATACGAGCCCCAACATTTTTTATTTGACCGACTGTACCATATAAAAAATACAATCAATAGAGCCTGAGTGTTACTGAGGACCCACCATGTGAGGGTGATATTGTCCAGTGAAGAGTTTGACTTGAATGGTATGCTACCCACAAGACAACTTAATTTATCCAGCAAACACTTCTCTTGATGGCTCTTTTCAGAGCCAACATAACATTTCACAATTATAAAAAAACAACCCTTTTACCAAATGGCCATTTCTCATGCATCATGTAATAACGGGTATTCTCATTTATAATGTATTCTCATGTTTTAAACTTAAATACATGAATTTTTCCCTTCACTGCTCAGCAATCACTTTTGGCATAGTGGTTAAGGCTGTTAGCTACAATGCTAATGGTCCTGCTTTCATATACCAGACTATGCGTAAAATTAAGTTAGGAGCAGGTCCCAAATAAGTAGAGTGAAGAGGAGGTGAGAGAGAGTGAGGAAGGAGGAGGAAAAGGAATACAAGACTAGAAGAAAGGAGAAATGAATTATTATTTAATTTTTTCTCCGCTTCATCTCTTGTCCCCAGGCATTGCTATGGTGGTGGTCCACTTCCCCTACTTCTAGCCTGTTAGTGAGTGGTGGGTGTAGTGCACCACTAGCGTTTTCCTGATTTATTTTTAAAAAGAATAAGACAGAGGTGGCTTGTGAATTTTCTGGGCACGAATCATGTGTGGACAAATTTATATGATCGGTGGTATATTCCTTGTTTTAAGTCACCCCGGTAAGCTCCGCCCACTCTCACATGCTTTCCAGTGCATTGCTATGGTGGTGGTTCACTTCCCCTACTTCTAGCCTTCAACCTGGCTATAAAGCTACTTAATGTCGGCAATGGAGCTAACTGTTGTACCCTGGTACCAAATCATATGCAGTAATTACTACAATACGAAAATGACCCTTATACCAAAACTAGCTTAAAAGACCCGGCGTCGCCCGGGTTTTGTATTTTGTAATTGGAAATTAGCTTATGAAGGATTTTCAATTTTAAATTCTAGGTCCTTATATAGGCATTTATAATTTGAAATAGGAAGAACGACTTATTACACTCAAACTATTCCCTCAGAAAACGCTTGATATAGTTTTTTATGGCTCATAGAGGATCTAGAATGTTGCATCCCATCGCTTGTACAGTGCACAGCAAGCCTGGTAGAGGTTTAAATAAGAAGAAACAGAAATTCCTGTAACATAAAATTGTAATATCGAGGCAGGAAATTTCCCACTCTTTTGTTACCATAAAGCATTATCACTTTCATACTTTTCTCTCCAAAAACCTGCGATATAATATAATAATATACACATTACCATACCTCGTTTTGTTTTCTCTATGTCCAGGGTAGAGAAAGTTATGTGATTCCATTATTTTAGTGGATTTCATTCTGTAATATTTATTTATAACATGAATTATTTTGATAATTTCTCTTATTTGTCAAAAGTGCATTTCAATTGTTTTTTCCAAGCCCACCTGATACCATTTGGCAACAATATATTCTGTGATTTGGAATTGATAATTCTATGTAAAAAGGGATTAAGTATTTTCAAAAACATTTAATTTTTGGCATTTAGAATCAGAATTTTTCAAAATCCTTTCTTAGTGAGCACCTACATTATGAAACGAAGGTACTGTCAAAATTCCAAGTCTCTACCTGTTATAGTTTAGGCTGTACGTTGATTCCTGTCATTCAGTCAGTCAGTCATTCATTCAGTCAGTCAGGACAAAGCCTTTTATATATATAGAGAAGAGAAGAGATATTTCACATTATTAATTTTCATTGGTAAATTCCCCATTTCTCATTTCGTTTATTTAAGCTCTCTAAACTTAAATAGATAAATTCTTGCTTCATAACTCAATGATCACTCGATGGCTTAAGGTGGTTAAGACTACTGGTACAAAGCCAGTGACCCGTGTTCAAATCCTGCTCGATGCAAAAATTTACAGTTAGGAATAGGTCTCAAATAGGTAGGTAGGGTGAAGAATAAGTGAAGAAAAGGAAGGAAAGATTATAATTAGGAAGACAAGAAGAGAAGAAAGGAGAAAAAGATTATTTTATTTTCCCTATTTTTTTTTAAAGTGTTGTTATAATTCAGAATTTAGGTTTTTATAAACAATAGTAAACTATCTCTGTTCAACTGTATTTTTGATGAAACACCGAAGACTATATAGGCTACTGGACTTAAAGCTCAGACAACTGGACAAATTCGATGGCTTAAAGTCAAACAGCACCATCTCCATAGGATTTCCATACTGTTAAGAAGGTAGTCAAACAACACTATCTCTTTAGGATTTCCATTGAAGATAGTGTTGTTTGACTTTAAGTCCTCGAATTAGTCCAGGAAGTTGTAGATAGTGGCAATATGTGAAAACAGCCATTTCATAATTACGGGTTGGACATTTTAGCAAATTATAAAAACTATTTTTGTTTATTACATATCATAAGTAATAAACTAGAATTGGTTCTTCACATTCTGTAAAATTTACAATGCCTTCTCCACACTACATGCGAAGAATTATTTTAAATATTTTAAATTTGTTTTTCAAAATCTGTTACGGGTGGGACATAATTTGGACACTGATTTTAATGATGCAAAACAAAACCTCATTTTCTGTTCTGCTATTACTGTTAGGGTCTTAATGTTGTTATTAATGAAGGTATGAGGGATTAAATACAAATTATAAACTGTTTCCAGGTTGTCAGAACATTTATTTAACTCATCAATAATAATTTAACAAAACTATCACCGTTACGGGTGGGACATTACGGGTGGGACAAAAAGTCACTTGTTTGTTATTTTACATAGTAATTAACCCTACATATTTTTTGAAGTTAATCTTTTACCAAATTGTACCTTAAGATGTATATTTTCTCAAATGAAAATGGACATGGCTGATTACTCTTGACTACTTGGTATTAAACTGTGTTAAAATCATGCTAAAAATGGCAAAAAAAAGTAACTCAATGCAATAAATAAGTAAATTGACAGATTTTACACATGAAACCACTTCATATACACCTAAGTCCTTAAAATTCAGAGAATTTGACGTTTTAAACTTATTTTTGACCACCCAATTACAATAATTTTATAACTTCTCTCTTGGAAGGAAAAATTCCCATATTTTATGAAATGGCTGAAAAGCTTCTAGGCTTTTCAAAGCAAAAGGACCAGGATGCAAACATTCTTATCCGAGGGCTGGATACGAGCCCTGCAATTGATTGGCAGCGATAGCTGATTACTTGGAATCAACATTCAGGCAGGTCTCATAATATTGGAGATTAGTTTCAAAACGAGTTCCAAAGGGGGAATTTGACATGGTCAATGAGATGTACAAGTAACTTTTCTGCAACAACAATAATAATATTATTAGTCTCAACTTTCCTTATGTAATTGTAAAATTGGAAAGCTTTAAAAACTTGGATTTGGTTCTAGGAACTTTTCTGAAAAGAATAATAATTATAATTTCTCACCGGTACTGTTTCTGGACGTCTATGTTATCAAAAAGGATCATTATGATATTATAAAGTTTAAATTTAAATATCCATTCTTATATGCGTGAAAGGGTTAAACTAAACAATAACAGGATGAATATCAAACAAAGCTGGATATAGCCTATTTAAAAGAAAATTAGAGAATTACAACACTTCTGAAGCTTCCATTGATATATATAGAATTTTAGAAAGTTTATACAGGGAAGTTAATATTACGAAAAAATAATATTGAGATAGATAAATACACTGCTTCCCTTATTTTAATTACTAACCTGAACCCAGGTTTCGGTGAGCCTTCCCACCATGTTCACCAGTTATACATATTATCAATATTATTTCTTCCATTGATACTTTGCCAATGGTGTTATGAATGTTTGACTTAGATACTGGTGAGTTGTTTAACTATGAAATGCATATTAATAACTCGGCATGGTTTTTTTCAGTCAACTGTGTGCAAACGCATAATGGAAAAACTTGGACAGGTGGACATGGATCACACAGAGAGACAAGTTGTTTGTATCAGCCAGGATAGTTTTTACAGAGAACTTACTCCTGCAGAGAGAGCCAAGGCAGAGAAGGGGTTATTTAATTTTGATCACCCAGGTAAGAATAGAATGATACATTTTACCTTGTTTTAATAAACATGGGCTAAGTTATAGTCTCAAAGACTGAAAATGCTCATTATATTAAATAGGTTGAAGCTCATTGTTATGCAGTTTTCTCCAGTCCCCATTTTCATTCTCTTAGGCCCATATATTTTCCTAAGCACCCTGTTTTCGAACACACTCAGTTTATGTTCCATTCAATTCCAATCTTCCGGAAGAATAACCAACCATGTCTCACATCCATATAATACAACCAGCAGGATAATTGTCTTATAAATAGGAGTTTCTGAACTGCATAAAAGCAAGCATTTCCTGATTTCAGTCAACACTTAACTTCTACCTTAATTTGTATCCGTAATTATTGCTCCCAGTATTTGAATTTCTCCACTTGTTCTGAGCGATTTACTGGCTATTCTAATATTTTGTAGCACAGTATTTTGACGTTTCATGGCCATATACTTAATTTTTTCTGTATTAATTTCCAATCCAACGTTCATGAGGCATCGAAAAGACTTTTTGCATTTATCTTGATTGTGTTTATGTCATCGCCCAATAGAAAAACGTCATCTGCATAAGCTAAAATTAGATGATATAGTACTTGCAAACAATGGCGTAATTGGATCATTTGGGGCCCGGGACGGATTTATTTTTGAGGCCCCTCCCCCCAACATGGCTATTTTTCACTTTTTTTCTGCGGCTAGCTTTTTTTTTTTTGTCTTTCTGATCGTCTCCATGGGCTAATCTGATGAAAAAAAAAAGGTTATGTTTAAATATGACAAAACAAAGTTTATGGTAACAAACAACAGTTTTAATTTTAGTCGGAGAGTCAGACAATAAATTTGCAAAATCTGGATTATATTAATTCAGAATATGTAATTTTTTATAGCTTTTACCTCTCGCTGCCGACTCATGAACCTATGGTAACAAAACAGTTGTAACTGGTATCAATTTTTTTATTAGTTACACATCAGATATGCTATTTTTTATTTAATACAAAAATTCCAATGAGTAAAAAAAGATGTGGGACATTAATTTTTATATTAGGGTGTGGCATAATGGGGGCCCCCATAGTAAGTGGGGCCCGAGGCAGACCGCTCCCATCGCCTCACCCTAGGAACGCTACTGTTTGCAAATATAGCCCCAAATATAGCTACTGCTTGCAAATATGGTCCCAATGCATTGTGGCTTACTCAGAACTGCCATGAAGGAATATTTCTGTTGTTCTTTTAATAATTGATCCCAATGTGTACGGTAATCACAGACCATTGGAATGCATTGCTGCAGCCATGATGCAATATATCCTAATACAAGGTTATTAGTAAGGTTCGGATGTTTATGATCTAAAAAAGTTTAAGGAGCTCCTTGAAATGCGTCATACCAAAATATGGTAAGTGAAGCAAAAAGTATGTTTATGTCAACTCATATACAGTGGACTCTTAGTAATTCAAACCCCAAGGGGAATTAGAAAAAAATCGAATTATCCAAATTTCGAATTAACCAAAACTGCCGTAACTAACGAAAATGCCGTAAAAATGTAAAAAATAAACTCATTGCATTAAATAATAATTGTTGTACAGTAAATCTTACCTTAATGACTGCCATCCTGTTGTTATGATGTTAATTGAAACCATTTTTTTTTTCACACTAAAATTGTAACCCTAAATTTAATAAAGGAACACAATGGCCCATTTCAGGGATGTTACGATCACACGACTGCTTAAACCATTTTAGAGTGCACTCGTCAACACTGGGAAATTCCCTGCCTCTCATACGTTTCCTATTTCCCCCGTTTTGTGTAATCTAACTTTCCAAGATTTTGTCCTTATTTTTTATGTAGGTGGACAAAGTGTTCGGTAAAATTCCATATTCCTTTGCAATGTCACACTTCTTTATTTCCCCTCTCTCCACCTCTCGTAACACTCCACTTTTTTTGTAGGCGTCAAACTGGTGTATGCTCCATGCTTTGACATTTTCAAACACAGTCACACTTTGAGGATAGAATGTACACTAAAATTTTCACAGATGTGTTGAATCCCTCTAAGACTGTAGCGGAGGGAGTGAACTTCGCATTCCATCGAAATTTATTCAGCAGAAGGAAGATAACGGTGGTTAAAAATACACTTTAGTTCGGTACCTGCTGGCTATGAGCGACTAGGGTTCTTCAGAGAATTAGAGAATTCTTGTGGAATTTGTGGAAGCAATGAACTCTTGGAATCCTTACAACATTAACATGAGACAAATTTTGGCTTGGATTTATCCAAATTAAGCTTAAAAACTTCGAATTAATTGCAATTTTTTAACATACATTTATATAGGAATTGCAAGGGGAATGAGTATTTATTCGAATTATACAATATTTCGAATTATCCAACGTCGAATTAATCAAATTCGACTGTAGTAAATTAAATTCATTATAGTTGCTTCACTGTATAAAGTTCCACAAAGTCTTAAAAAGGACTAAATATGACTAAAAAGTCCTAAATATGACCTCATAAAAGAACATGTTTTCTAAACATAAATGTTCATATTTAAAACATTTAAAGCCACTAAATTATTACATCACATGAATTCAATCAGATAAACACTTTTTAACAATTTTACAGGGGATTTATAGTTTTACTTGTAATGAACTTCTAATTTTAAAAAATTTTCTCCTCTTTGCTTGGTTCATCAGCTCCAAATAACATTTTGTAGATCAAGCGTGTCCCTATGAAATATGAACAGTTGCAATAATTTTTAAATTAAGTTACCTATTAATTGGGCATAAACATTAAATTATTGAAATAAATTTCATATTCAGTTCTACCATTCAGAGCATATACTTGATAATTGTGCTCCTTTACCGGAATTATAACTGAAATAGTTTTTGTAAAGGGAAGTTTAATTTAATAAAAAAATAAAATAAAAAAAAATAAAAAACTTAAACCTTCATGTATTGGTATTGGGGACATTTCCCCCCCCCCCCCCCCAACTAAACCACTGAATATATGGTGACTTTTTGTCAAGTATCTGGTTGTTAAATGATCTATTTTCTTTTTTCCAGATGCTTTCAATAATGAATTGATTCTCCAAACACTTAATGATGTACTGGCAGGAAAGAAAATTGAATTAGCTGCATATGACTACAGGACTAATTCAAGGTAACTAAAGAGCTCTAAGTTAGAATTATAATGAACCTTTTTAATTCATTCTGTTCGGTTAAATTAAATGCCCTTTCTTAAATATAGGATGCTTTTCTATATTTCTGTCTTATTTCGAAGCATTGAAGAATATTATTTCTCACTAGTGTTGCTTTTGATTTCTTGAGCCTTGTTTGTAAAGGAATGGTACTTTGGAGATCCAATTCAGATGCAAAAATATGAAATCTGTCAAAAGATTTTTCATTAGAAACCTGTCCATTTCATGGCTGGAAGAAATGAAATTTCAAAAACTCCTTTTTTATTATGTTCATGTTGTGCACCCACTTACGTTTACGCCAAGAAAGTAAGAACAGAATATAATCGTCCTTTGAATCATCACTACTTTCCCAGGGCTCTATCTGTCAGCATCACAGAGAAGATTGAAGTTCTAGAGTCTCATACATAGTTTCTAGTGTGGGTACTAGGTCTAGCATATATAGCATAGTGCTCTTTGTGGCCTCTGCATTATTCACTCATGTGTTCTCAAATGGACAGACAGAAAGACTTAGATCTTTTTCTAAAAATGGTACTTTAGGATTCAGAGAACACCAAATATACAACATATTTATGATGAAAAGTTGATATCAGATTTCAAGTTTTGATACAGCACTTCCTCTACCTACGATATGGGTATGAACAATGATAGCAGTTCCATGTTTACCATTACTTTTTTTACTGTTAAATGTATTGTTGTTTTGATTGATATACTCTGTCTTATGGTGCGGCCTCTATTTAGAAGAAGTTCATGAAAATAAAAAAAATAGCATGTGCATGTAAGCTAGATAGTTGGAAATACCCATGACTTTTACAAGGTGTCATGAAAATTCAGACATGTCAAGGAAGATGCAAACTTGAATGCCCTGATATTACAGCATACATATTACCAGCAGTTAATTTTTTCCTTTTTGTTTCAGGTGTGAAAATCAATTCACAACTATTTATCCAGCAGATGTGGTCTTATTTGAGGGTATTTTGGTATTCTACTTTCCTGAAATTAGAGATTTGTTCCACATGAAGCTATTTGTGGATACAGATTCAGACACTCGATTAGCACGTAGAGGTAATAGCTTTTATTTTTTTATATTGTATGCATTATTATCCAAATTATAAAGGGGTAAAACTATACAATGCACTTCCAATCAATATAAATTCAATAAATTAGATTTAGGGGAAAAAAAGACTTTTAAATTTTCTTACAGAAAAAAAAAATATTATTCTAAATATTATAAATGGTTTGGAACTTAACACAGTGAAGTAAATCAATATTTTATTAATATGAGTTGATTAACACACTTGGACTTCACTTACAAATAATTTGGTAGGATGCGTTTCACAGGCCATTCGCCTGTATCTTCAACTACATGTCACCTGCGGGATCTTTGGTGCTTGGAGGTTCTCCCTGTTTCCCTGCTGTCGGTTTAATGTACTTAGCTATTAGGTTGTCTTCTCTCGGAATATCAAAATTCATGAGTCTGTTTTCAAATTTTTTCATGTAAATCCTTTCCCAAATCCAGAGTTCTTTATGTGTTCTTACAGATTTTAATAATTGTGCATCCCTATTAATTTCATGCTTCTCCTCCCAGTGATGTGCAGCTACCACCAATTTTTCTATTTGTTGTAGTCTAATGTTCCTAAAATGTTCATTCACCCTGATATCTATGTTCCTTCTGGTCTGTCCTATGTATACCTTGTTGCTATTTCCATTCTTCCTTGCTGTGTTTACAATGTAATTGTATTCTTTTTTATACTCTTCCTCTTTAAGTGGTATCTGTATCAGTCTATACTTTAAACTGTTAAGTATCGCATGCTTGTGTGGCCTAAAGCGGATGGACACGACCCTAGGCCACACAAGCATACTGATATCTTTGCTTTCTTTACGCAGAATCATTTAAAGTGAATGAAAAACCGAGCCCATTGTAAAATTAGAGAACTTCTCCTAAAAACTATTGTATGCACCATGTATGCAAAAGCTTTAGGGGACTCATCCAGCATTTTAGACTCAGCTATGCCTCGTCTGAAATACTAGATCCATCCTCTAAAGCCTTGCTTTGCATACTTGTTACATAAATAGCTATTTTTAAATTTACTCTTAGGCAGACGTTAGTTCACAATCGTATTGATGTATTCTTCATTCTTAGCTGTAGTATACTGTACTTAAACTTGTACTTTTCCACTACATTTTGTTCGTATAGATTTGAAATAAAGAATAAATGTAGTACAAGTGTACCATAATCTTAGGTAGAGTTTTTGTTTCAGAAATACCATACCTGTTGTAATTAAAAAAAAAATTATAAAGATTCATTTACACATATGGTTGTACCAATTTTTTGGTAAAGAGAAATAACAACAGTAAACACTATTGTAATCTGATCATATATACAATTGATTTTCTGTCGCACATCCATTTAAGCATTGAAGTTTTTTGGTATTTTGTATGTCATATTCTTCCAGAACAAGAATATCCAAATGAAGAGATTGTTATGGAAAAATCAGAATATTCTGCACATTTGAGTTTAATAAAAGTTATAAGAGTAAAGGAAGTTAATAGTTGAAGAACATGTCAAATCTTGTAGCAAGGAGAGACTTTTACTAGAGTATGAAAAATGAAGTTATACATTTGACCAAGTACAAGAATTCACTTATTTAGGATCTCAAATGAATCAGAATAATATTGTATCTAATGAAATTAAACAACATATAATTATTGGAAATAGAAGTTATTATGGGTATGGATTATTAATGAGGTCAAAAATGTTAAGCTCGAATTTGAAAATGAAGCATGGTCATTAACAGAAAAAGATGAAAATAAGCTGAGAGTGTGCGAACGTAAGATCTTAAGAAAGATTTATGGCCCAGTAAATATGTTGGATGGAACCTGGAGAATCAGGATGAATCACGAACTTGATCAACTTATAAAACATGAAACTATTGTCAGATTTATTAAGAGTCAGAGACTTGCTTGGGTAGGAAATATCATAAGAATGGATGATAGTAGAATACTGAAAAAAAAAAAAAAACTCGAATGGAAACCAGAAGGAAGGAGATTAAGGGGAGCACCTAGGAAAAGATGGATGGATGAATTGGAGGAAGATGTAAGAATTATGGAAATAAGAGGATGGAGAAGACTTGCCAGAGAAAGGGATGATTGGAGTAGAATTGTTAGAAAGGCTAAAACTCATGTTGGGTTGTAATGCCAGAAGAAGAAGATGAAGATAAAAATGAAAGCATACAAAGATACGAAAATTGAGTTTCCTTCCTGCATATTATGAAAGTCCTACTCTTGAAGAAATAGCTTCAACTTCTGGAGCTTTACATTGTTCTGGTGTGGATATACGGTTTATTTGATTTTGGATCCATGTTGAACTGAGCATTCTTTTTAGTCATTGTAAGAACACATTTTTTGCTCTTTCTTATCTTGGGAAATGTTTGTGGAACTCTTGGATATTGAAACTGTAAGATGTTTTCGCCCAACTGAAAGTTCTGAAGAGGCAGTGACCTCAAATTATTATACCAGCCACAATTTTATTGTACTTTTATTCATTCTCTTGTACTTTATATCCTTTTATAGTTGTTGTTTGGCTGAAGGCTTTAAACCATTCAGTACATTGAATTAAATAAGTAAATAATATTTTCAAAAAAAGTTTTATTTTCTATGTAGCATTTCACTAATTTATTTTGTTACCTTCGTTAGATTACTTTTTTGGTTGAACAGTTTATGTTGAACAGCAGCTGAGACAGAAATAGTATTAAATACAGCCCATGAGTTCTGTGTCTAGATCAAACTTTATGAATAGAGTTATTATCTGATCATTGTCGCATGGGATTATGAACTATTTTCATTATTTGTGTATTGTAGAATAATATGATTCATCCATTTCGTAATTCCAGTTCCGAGAGATATAAAAGAGAGAGGCAGGGACCTTGATCAAGTATTGAATCAATACATGAACTTTGTGAAACCTGCATTTGAAGAGTTCTGTTCACCTGTAAGTAGAAATTCTATTTGCTGTATAGTGGCAACCGCCTTTTCTTCCTTCCTTCTCCTTTTTATTTTTTCCTCTGTATCTGGCTATCTTCTGGAAAAATTCTTCTCAGCATGTAGTAGTCTGTTGTTTGCTGTTTTAGCTTGGAAATAAGTCTTCTTGGTGTGCCGTCTTTTCTGCCTAACACTCCATAATTTTTAGGTTCTTTGCTTCTTATTTATACTTGTCCTCATTTCCCCTCCTCAGTCCCTTCTAAACATAGAACGGTATTATCCAACAAATCCTTTCCACCCATGCTATGTCTAAATCTTTAATTTTTGTAATTTTCTTTCTTCCTCCTTCCATATTGTCTAATTACTTGAGCCATATAATGCCTTACCACATTGTCAATATGTGATTGTATTTTCTTTCATTCTTTCTCACTAAAAGTTGCACAGATATTATCTTCTGATCTGAATGCTTCTTTGTCACTGCAGTTCTCCCCACTACCTTATCTTCCAAAAGTAAACACTTGTCTATACTAATACAAAACTGAAAGTGGGACCACAATCCACAAATGACATAAATAGATCTTATAATTAACTTGTGATTAAAAGTGTTCTATGAATTTCTTGACTTGTATTCCTATTGTGTCCGTAACTTGAAATGGAAATGTTGCAAGTAAAGTCTTCCTTCATTTTCATTAGCCACATTGTTTTGACTGCAGTCCTGGATAGTTTATTTTAGGTTATGTTTAGGTTATTTTAATATATGAAGGGTACAGGGGAAGAAGGCGGAATGTCAAGAAAAATCGGAAATTTAGTTATCAAGCCCATCTGGTAGCTGACTGAGCACTCTTTTAGTGTTGCTTATGAAACCGGTGAAAAAAGTGTACGGTAAGGAGAAAATAGCAGTTTAAATTTCACCGTACAGGGGATGAAGGAGGAATGTCCATGCGTCACGGCGAAATAAGGCGGCGAGTCAGGAGACAATGGCACTCACTGTCCTCTAAACGCACCGATGCAGGCTATGAAATGTTGTTTCTTTAATACAAGAAGGACGTACTCATCAATAGTCGCGTGCTGAAGTATATTTACAAAACTTTGCCAAATGTCAGTCGGAAACGAGAGCAAAGAAACGCTGAAATTTCATATTATATTACTATTGTTATTAGATTAATTTGGCAACAGAGTCTGCCATCTGCTTGGGTTTAAAAGTGCAAACTACTATTTACCCGCAATAAACAATAATAAAATCCGACCAGACCGCAAATGGAAATGCCGACAGGAAAATGACGTGACAGTTAGGCGCGTTAATTTCTAGGTGGTGTAATGTTACGTTTTATCCAGATTCCATTATTAGTGAGTGTTGTTTGGCAATAGTAAAACAAACTAGAATTAAACTATTTTAATATGTTTAAAAAATTAACACAGGGTTTATAAAACCGGTCCGTCGCCGTGGGTGAGTTGGTAGCGTGACTGCCAGCCATTTGGGCGGCCTGGGTTCGATTCCCGGCCGGGTCGGGGATTTTTCAGTAGAGAAAAATGTCTTTCTCGGGTTCAGGACTGGGTGTGAGTGTGTCTCCTTAGGTTTAAGTAGGTAGGGGACTGGCGCACCCCGGTAATAAATCCGCTGTGAATATTCCCTTACGGGATCACCAGGGGTCGCTCGCGAACCTGAGGAATAACTTTTCTTTTTATAAAATCTAAAAATCGGACCCTAGTAATGGTATTAAAAATTAATCATTGCCTTCGATTTTATGCGCCTAAGTGTTTCTATTTTACTAATGACACAACCCATTTTTGTTTACGTGTAGAAATATTTTTTCGTCCTTTTACTGCACAAAAAAAATCAGTAATTCCTAACATTTTAAGGAAATATTTTTTCTACTCCTTTAATTTTTATAAACCTAATCATTACCTGCTTTGCGTTTGTTTTGTTTTAGATTTTATCCCACTTTCAAAGGAGAAGTACGCAGATGTAAACCATTTGACGAAATTTTGTTCCACACTGATCAGATGTTCTGTCAGTCAATTCCTCATAAGGAATAATTAATGTACGGCAATTAATGTTTAATTGCAATTTTTAATAACTTAAAAGTTATGTAAAATTGTAGGCGATTACCACATAAAACATAACTATACCTTTTCACCTACTACCTCAAAATGTTTGTGCATTTCATTGCATTTAACGATTTTTTTACACGTTTGAGTTAATTTCAGAACTTGATATTCACACCACGTGTACAAAACACATTATTCTTACTGTAGAATTAAAATGTATTCATAATTGATTTCATACATCAGCATTTAGAGTACTCAAACTTTAAAAATCGTATCCTGCTAAGCTTTGATTTATTGACATTCCGCCTTCTTCCCCTGCACCGTTGGACATTTTTTCGTATTTAACGATTTTTTTACATGTTTGAGTTAATTTCAGAACTTGATATTCACACCACATGTACAAAACACATTATTCTTACTGTAGAACGAAAATGTATTCATAATTGATTTCATACGTCTGCGTTTAAAGTACTCAAACTTTAAAAATCGTTTCCTGCAAAACTTTGATTTACTGACATTCCGCCTTCTTCCCCTGTACCCTTCATATGACAAACTTTATGTCCTTTATTCACAATTTCTGCATTTTTTAAATATTTACTTTTTTGTGGTGATTCATTTATGTGTGCAGGGTTTTGAGCTATCTTCATAGCATGCCATCCATCTTGCTCCATTCCTGCTAATAATAAATATATTTTAGTAAGTTTTGGTACATTGAAAAATTGCATGAAAATGAAGATGTGGCCTTGGTACTTTGTGTAAATGTTCCACATCACTGATGTTTAACTATGATGTAAGTTATAGCTTTATAGTGGCTCTATAGTTTAGGAATTGAGTGCTGCTGACACCTTCAAGCTGAAAACAATCCATCAGGGAATACATAAAATGTTGCACATAATTAAATAAAGATTGTTTTAAAGTTAAAAAATGCTTGCTCACGCAGTAAGTTTTAGATACAATCATATATGCACAAAAGCGATATTAATTATATTGGCTGTAATCAACATGTGAAATGCTTTCAGCTGGTTGGTTGCTTTAGTAAATACATTACAAATGAGGCTGCTTATACTTTCTGTATACTACTTTCCCTGGCAATTCACATTTTATTCGTGAAGTGCCCATTATAAATGTACCTCATACTTTTTGAAAATTCCTTGATAATTATCTGAGTGAAATAATTTCAAAATCTTGTTACATTGTTAGTGATTGCATTTATTTTATTCAGTGCTGGATTAACTCAAACTGTCGCCCCAGACTATATTTTTGGAGCTGGCAGTTTTGACATTTTCATTATTATGTGGCACCATCGTTTTTCGAAAATATAAGTAAGTTAGTTTTGAACATATACATTTTTCACTCTGAATTCTGAATTAGCCATAATTATTGGCATAACATTTTATTAGTGCAAACTGAGGGCAGAAGTTCACAAACAAATGGGTTTTCCATGATCATAACCTGACCACTTATACAAATCTGAGGGTGCTTGGTGATAATTTTCCTATTGCATTGTCAGTCTTATAGCTGGTTGCATTATACATTCATTTTTAGACATGATACGTGTTTGCACTGTGGAAATACTGTATTCAGCAGTCATTCCTAGTGCAATACATGAATTTTGAAAATAATATGGAGAAGACACTGAGTGGATGAGAGACGTGCTGTCCTAGGCTGCAACCTACTTGGTCTAGGATTTAGTTTGGTCCTGTACTTATTCAGGGAGTTTTCTAAAATGTAGGGTATCAGAACTGATTATATTTGAAGAGTTAGCTAGATTTTTATCACACAATCAAGAATGAAACATCTGAGATGATGCTTTCAGAATATAATAATTGTAGTTAGTGCACAGAATTAGTAATAATAATATTTTCTTTTCACAGACAAAAAAGTATGCTGATGTTATAATACCCAGAGGAGCAGACAACACTGGTGAGTTATGTTTTTTAAATATGCTTTATATCATTGGTTTAAATGCAGCAGAAAATGGAAAGTAGGAATATTTTCATATGTTGTTTTCATACATTGAATTTTTTCAATTGACAATGGGACAATATTTCCAAATAAATTTCTGATGTGAGTGTGTAGAAAAGGTGACTTTAAAAAATGTCACAGTATACAGTAACCACCTTTGATTCAATCACTCGTCAGTCTGGACTTGCTCAGTAGGAATTGGTTAGAAGAACACTTTCCATAAAATTACTTGAAGCAGCAGAAATGGACGATGTTTCTTCTCTGTCGTTGCCAGTATTATTTAAGTGCCTCATACTGCACCCAATGCTGACACCCTCAGATATATTAAGTGAAATGTGTTGGTAAGGAAGAAGGAATACTCTTGCAATTTTTTAAAGTTATTTTTAACATGCCCATTCCAGTGGCCATTCTTATCCGAGAAATTGAAAACCCCAGGAAGCTAAACCAACTAAGACTTTCTCCAGTACCGTATTTTATGGACCATGAGACGCTCCGGACCATAAGACGCACCTTAATTTTAGGATGGAAATTTAAAGTAAAATAAATTTAATGTGATTCTAAACGAAATATTTTAAAGGGAATAATATACTTCATTACATAAGGAAATTATAACATTGTACAATGGAGTCGGTGTAAATCACTTCTAACATAAAATCTCTTCTGTACAGGAGGCATCACGTAAATTTTAACAACTGAACTGATTTCTCATGAAAGGCCGCAAATACTTTTACACCCTCAGTTCAGCATACAATAAGTGTAAAGGGACAAGGCTATTTAGAGGTCATTGCATTCATTTAAACCACCCGGCGAAGATGCCCCTTTTGTGTAAAAGAACTCAATATTCCTTTCTTTTCGCATTGTATACCTGTCTTCCAGCTACCCTCATTTTATGATTGTGACAAGTGCAGTGATGTACAGTCTGTGCTAAAATTTGTAACTGTCTTATCGTTTACAACACTTTGGCCCAGTTGCATAAAACATTAATCGAAGTTTAAACGCTGAAACTAATCTACAGTCAAGCTAAACTTAGAATTTTGGTTGTATAAAAGCTAATCCAAGATTAATTCACCTTGATCTAAGATCAGATTTAACCGGCAAACTTTCTAAGGTTAACCTGTATGAACTTAGATTAGCAAAGATACGAAATTGCTTTTATATATTTTTTTAAATATATAAAACTGAAATGGTAAGTCATTATGTATTTAATTACTTGTATAGAGAATTTGTATTGAAATTTCGCATTTCAACCATTCGCTAAACGCATTGTTTCGAGCTTATGAGCTTATGTTTCATCCGAAAATGAAGATTTTGAGTTTCCCCGGGACCTTCGTGTATTTCAACACAGAACTCAGTAACACCACTTTAAAATGAGATTTCGATTATGTAAACATATAGTCGAGGAACTAGAACAAAGACTGCGTCCACAGCTAGAAACTAAAAAACTAAAAGAAATCATGCATCGAATTCAGTGTTTATGATTCTGCTCACCCTGCGATTCTTTGCAATGGTAGCTTCCGGATGGTAATCGGGAATATTTTCCATGTGAATAAAGGAACTGCAAGTAGAACCATACAAGAAGTAGCAAGAGAAATTGCAAATTTAAGACCCCAGTTCATCAAGATGCCTACTGACGAGAATGAAAAAGCCGTGTAATGCGATGCTTTTATGACATGTATAATTTTCCTTTTAACAATTAGCTGTAAAAACAACAGACAATTACGTAATATTAACTGAGACAAAAGAAAATCGAACAACGTAGACAACTGACATTCGATGCGATAATATTATGTATTTCCCTCGCATTTCCTTCGAACTTGGCGCTGTTGTCAAACGTCTTTCTGTGATCTTCGATTAGCACTAAACCAAATTCGTGTGATCTACGATTAGCTTTATACAACTCGAGCAGCGAATTAATCTAGGTTCAATTCTGAACTTCGATTAAAACTGAACTACGGTTAGCGATTTTTATGCAACTGGGCCCTAGTGTATTACTATGGTATTCCAGCAATATTTACCATTTTTTTTAGTGTACTTTGGACCATTAGACGCACCCAACTTTTAAGGCTCTGTTTTCAAGGTAAAAAAGTGTGTCTTATGGTCCGTAAAATACAGTGCTTTGTTACTATCTATAGTAGTTATTTCCTGTGCTAGATCAGTAGCACCTAAGAATCAACCTTTTATATGAGTAGGGCTCCGATATCAAAGGTGATATCAAGAGCAGTATCCCAGCTCAAACATCCTGAACTGAGTAAAAATGGGTTTGAAATACGAAACTGTGCTTATTCTACCATCCATTCAAGGTTATTTATCTTTAAAACTCATTTGATTAGTGTTGGTATTTTAATATTAATACAAAAATCAGGCATTATTTGGAAAACAGTTATAAGACGTTTGCTTGAAACAATATATACAATGTGCATTGAACATGAATCCACCGGACTTCTATCATGCATAGCACGGGAATCGAGTGACCAATCACCCCAACCGTTTTTAACTACCTCCACTATTTCCATCTCCCACCGAAGATGTGTGTGTGTATATCTAATGCTCTGGAGTTAACAACGAAGTCATTCTCCTTCCTGCTTCCCAATATTTAGAAGTCAGGTCTTGATAATCTTGAAGAGCTGCACAATGTACTAGATGTTGTTTATCCATTTCAGCTTCTTGACAACACTGTATACAATTTGGAGAAGTAAATATTCCAATTCTATGTAGGTGCTTTCCTGGGCAGTCATGTCCTGTAGTAAGTCTCATACTAGCAACTGCAGATTTTCATGGTAGGTCTGGTATTGTTAGGGGGGTTTTCTAATAGTATTTTTATATTTCTGTTTCGCACCGAAGATAGAAGTAAGAGAATGCCCTAATGAAAAGAGGAATTTCAGTATTTACTCTCCTATCTTAAGGTAGATGTTAAAAATTATGTCCCTCTGGTCTGTACCTAAAAATTTTACTTGGATGGAACTTTGACATTTTTAGTCCCCTTAACATTGAACTAAACTGCTCTGGAAGCTGAGATTTCTCAAATGTCAGTGGTAAGAGGACTAAACAGTTTGAAATTCCATCAGTATAAAATTTACATGTTGTTGTCAGTTATAATGGAGGGGACAGCATTTTCAGCATCTACTGTAAGATGGGAGAATAAATACTGAAATTCTTCATTTCATTTGGGTATTCTCTTACTTCAATCTTCAATGGGCGGTGGAAGTAGTGTAGGTAGCTAAATATTGTCATGGAGACGGCTGTCTGATTCCCGGTGAAGGCTACATGCTGCGTACAGTAGAAGTGCAGTGGTTTCATGTTTGATTCACACTGTATTAACATAATCAGAACGTAGGTTTCATATTTACCAAAGTAGAAGATGCTGTGTTGTGTCACTTATTCCGTTATTCATCATCAAAGTGCAAATATAAAGCTTCAGTGAACTGATTAAAACATAGTGGAACGGAACAGTGTGCAAATTTGACAAGAACAACATGCTACATCTTCTCTGGTGTATCCACACTGCAATAGTGCAATACCAAAAGTCACAGTGAATCTGTAAGTACTGAATGTGTTAATATATTTTATTGTTTGAAGCGAAAGTCTTGTAATTATCTTCAAAATAATTTACATGATATATGACTTTTTGTTCTGCTTGATATACTGTAAATGACTGTAACATGGTATTGTTTGGGTATTCTCCTAATTTAGTATTCGATGGGTGTTGGAAGTACTGTAGGTAGTTAAAAATTGTTGAGGAGATTGGCTACCCGATTTTCGGTGAAGGCTGCATGCTGTGCATGGTAGATGTTCAGTGGCTTCATTTTTTTTTTCTGCATTGTATTAACACATTCAGTACTTAGGTTTCGAATTTATCAAAGTAGATAATGTGTTCTGGCACTCAGTTATTCGTCATCAAAGTGCAAATATAAAGCTCCAGTGAAGTGATTTAAACCTAGTGGAATGGAACAGTTTGCACATTTGACAGAGCAACTTGCTACATCTTCTTTGGTGTATCCACACTGCAATAGTCCAGTAACAAAAATCACAATCAATTTATAAGCAATGAATGTGTTAATAATATATTACGTTGTTTCAAATAAATGTCTTGTAACTGTTTTCAAAATGATACGTCTTGATATATGACTCTTCATGGACTTTACTTTTCTAGTCTTTAAATTCTTTATCATTCAGACATTGAAAGTATACAACTGGAGAGTCTTACAGGTAAATAACTTCGATGGGTGGTAGAATAAGCACGGCCCTACATATGAACTCAATTCTACTCTGTTCTAGGAATTCAAGCTGGGGTTCTTCCCTATGTTAGAAGGGCAGTCCATTGTGTTTATAGAATTGTGCAATATTTGTATAATATAGACGGCTAGTTATAATTCATGTGAATTAATGTGACATGCATTTATAATTCAGACCACCTCTAACCATTTAGTCCATGCTTGACTCTGTAGTATGACCCTGGTGTGAACACCCAAAATGTGTACTTAAAGGCATATGTATCAACTAGCAGGTGCCTGTTGCTTCGCCGGCGATTATTTACTCAACTGCTAGATGTTTTATTTAAATAATTTATTTTACAAAAAAATACCATATATACTCGAATACTATCTGCATATTTTTGTTTTTCTAAAATCGCAAACGAAAAACAGGTTGTACTTTATAACTGCAATGTGCTAATGACATCTGATTCACGTGTAAACTATTTCATTCACTGACTATAGGCCAACATTAAGATGCTTCATAGTTGAATTTCCTGCTTTTCTGGATTTTGTTGTAATGTAAAATTATAATCTACTGCTGATCTGTTTTCCTGAAAACCACATCACCTTATTCCCTGCTTTATGAATCTTATTGGCCAGAAATATTGGCTAATATAGAATTATTTGCTTGAAGGCATTTTTGCCTCTTAGTACTTTTAGATTGTATTAATTGTAATACCATTTATAATTAGTATATAATTATTTTGACCTTACCAATAATTAATTAGGAAAATAGTTGCATCCATTGCCATATTTTTAATTTGAAAAATATGAGCCATATCTAAATTTTGAAAGTTTAGATACTGTAGGCCTGCAAGTGAGCTTAGAAACCTTATAAATATTTTGCCTTTTAAAAATATCCTGTGAAAAATCCTGGTGATATGGAATTTTATCTGAAATTTATTATTTTACCATTCCTATAAAGAGTTTTTTACATTTAATAATGTTTAGGATTGAAAGAGAATTAAAGGTAACGTGCATAATGGCTACTATATCTCATTTACTTCGAGATGAGGAATCATATCACTCTTTGTGTTTCAATCACCAAAGGTAACATACAGTGGACAATAATAATACCAGGTAGAAATAGACTAATAAGAATTAATAGTAAAGTAGTTTTAAGTTCATTGTGTTTTAAATTAATTTTAATGCAAGATTATTTCATTTGTTAGTTGCAAGAAAGTATATTAGCATTAAAGTGGTTGCTGTAAAACTTCCTTTATGACTGATTATGTTAGTTAGATGAAAAATAAGTCGTCTGGTGTGTTATTTCTACATTTAGGAATGGATCCTGCTTTTAGTGTCTGAAATTTTGGTCACCTTATGAAACATTACGTTTCATTACATGTAAATCTTCATCCATCATACTGTATGAACTTTTGATGGAAGTCTTTACTACTCATAGAGGCAATAGCTTCCTTTGCGTAAAATAATTAACTTTTTGTCAGACAGTTTCATAGCTTGCTCAAAAGACGCTGTTAAAAATCTGTATAATACTGTATATTTATGCATTATTTTAAAAATACATAAATGCAAGCATGTTATTAAGCAAGTAGCCTACTGAGAAAATACAGTAATGCTTATCTTATAATGGAAACTTCCTTTATTCCATGTTCTACAACAGTATTAACATGAACATGAAAGTTTACAACCAATGTTAAATAACTGTAAGAATCAAATGATACCATTGTGAAATATCAACATTTAACTGTTGGAATTATCAAAGGTTTTAAGAGTTCCCAAAGTATGTGCAAAAAAAGAAAGAAAAAAAATATATATACCAAATAACATTGTATATCTGATTATATTAAATGTTGTAGGCCAATTATTGTTATAACTTTTTTGGCCACCTGTATCAAGATTTAATTTGTCTATGAATTTTTCTGATAAACTTCCGAGGACACCCATGTCATGTTCTGTAAAGCTTAGTGTCCACAAAAGAGTTGTGAGTGACAGAAACTCTCAAGAGTAGTATTTTGTTATGTCTGAAAAATAGTAGCGGGTTACATAAAATGTCAACTCCCAGGTGGACAGGTCTGACAGATTTGACAGAGCGGCTTGCATGATACAAATTTTTTCGTATAGTTTTCTCTTGATGCTGATAACATGGAGTAAAGCTTCTAGATGGGCAATAAAAGGTTCTGTGAAATATAAGTCACAGTAATTAGGGTCGTGCAAAATCCATTAATACGATTTGTTGTTTTGCTGCTGACATTGTGACAAATACGATATTTAAAATGTCGTTGAGGGTCTGCTAAACATAATTTATTCAGAAGCGTTGAGCATACTTCCTGCTCTTAACACTTCTGAACCCAATTATTACTCAACTCTTTTTGTTTCATTTCTTAGGTTTTAATGTTTTGTACATGAAATTGCAGTTGCAGCACATGTTTTCTTATCCATCTTTTGACTTGTATTTTTTGTCAGTAAATACGCAAATGAGAGAAGTTGATTCACACAAAAGTTGATTAGAGGGGACATGGTTTTAAAGTAAGCTTGGACTGGAATAGTACTCTAGTGGACAGTACACGATTACTCTTGGAGGGTTTTCTGTCACTTTCAACTCTTTAGTGGGATTAAGCTTAAGAATAGTAGTATAGAAATGAATGTCAGCAAGTTCATTAAAGGTTTACATTATATTTATTGGTTCAGGTGTGTGTTTAAAATAATTTTAATGTAGTGCATATCTGGTCCATAAGCGCAGGCATTTGGATTGATTTAGACATCTGTTGATACTCTTTTTATTTTATAAATGACAGAAATCGGTTCTAGAGTAAAATTAGGCCAACTACATGAGAAAATATTGAAAAACTTTACATGTCTATCCATTTTTTTTAAAATGCCTGAAAACTGGCCTTTAGACTTGTTATTAAATGAGCTTTATTGAATTCTGGATTTATTATTTATAATACTCTCTACCTATTAACTCTAGTTTTGTTATGTAGATTAATTAATTTCTGTCTTTTTAAACGTCTCCCTATTGATCCCTGATTACTGCCATTTCATCATAATTTTCGTTGTATGTCTTTATTACATATTATTTTCATGACTAAGTGTTAATTTAGACAAAATGAATCAGTATTTCAGAAACCATGCTTCTCCATTTTTCTGTGATTTTGCATTTGACTATGCATTATATTATCTTGTAAGGTAGAGGTTTCATTTTAGACTAACTGTACTTCTACAACCATTCTAAAGTCTCTACAAGACCTTTAATATGACAATATTTAACCATAAATATCAACTGACTAAAAATTGCAAGATGAAGGCTCAGTGAGGTTGGTGTTCCTGGTGAAGGAGATAATGAAGGTCTACTTAGAAGATGGACTTCATCAGATCTTCCTGCTGGAACCCACCCTACCAGACATGAAAGCTTATCCAAATGGAAATGTTTCAACAAATCCATAGAAATTTGGTGGCATCAAGTAGCTTCTTGGTTACATTTTAAAATTAACTGTTTTAAAATTTACTGTTGAACTGTAGAAGCAGGGGAAGAATTTATTGATTATGAATATTAATGAAGCACCAAATCATTTGTCAAATTTGTTTTTTATCTGTGTTTCTTTTTTTAAAAAGTATGTAATTTTTTCAAACTAATATCATGCAATAAAACTTTGAAGGTTCTCCCGACGAATACAATGTAAAAACTGTTCTCGGGTTTCCAGTCGGATAGTAATTGAAGTACATTCTGAGCTTTTGGCGACTGTCTGCGTCGTCATCTTCTCCGAAGATGAGATGACGGCGAAGACAGTTGCCGAAAGCTCAGAATGTACTTCAATTACTACCCGACTGGAAACCCGAGAGCAGTTTTTACATTAATATCATGCAGTTGTTTCCTGAAGAATGTATAAAATGGAAAATACTATAGTTGAAGTTGTCGACGGAAGATGTGCTACCCTTCTTTTTGTAAAAGTTGATATTTTTGCACTATTTATATTTTTTCTTAGTCACTATTTATTCCAATGTTTCTGAACACAGACTAATTCTGAGTAACATAATACATACTAAAATAAAGGTAAAAATAAGATTTGCAGATTTGAGCTAACTTTAAAAATGTAATATCTAAAATGAGGTTTGTATTTGTTAGCACTACCTTCTGCTGACCCCTTCAATTATTAGCCAGTATTTAACAGAAAGTGGACTTCTCTATTTGTACTTCAATTACTACCCGACTGGAAACCCGAGAGCAGTTTTTACATTAATATCATGCAGTTGTTTCCTGAAGAATGTATAAAATGCAAAATACTATAGTTGAAGTTGTCGACGGAAGATGTGCTACCCTTCTTTTTGTAAAAGTTGATATTTTTGCACTATTTATATTTTTTCTTAGTCACTATTTATTCCAATGTTTCTGAACACAGACTAATTCTGAGTAACATAATACATACTAAAATAAAGGTAAAAATAAGATTTGCAGATTTGAGCTAACTTTAAAAATGTAATATCTAAAATGAGGTTTGTATTTGTTAGCACTACCTTCTGCTGACCCCTTCAATTATTAGCCAGTATTTAACAGAAAGTGGACTTCTCTATTTTTGTTATAGGACTACTCGCCCAGATTGGTCTTATTTGTGTTACTGTATTATTCTTTCATCAAATCGTTGGACTGTTATTAGTACTAAGCTTACAAAGTTTTCACCAGGAAATTCTCCTTGAGTCATACAAAATTTGTACACAGTAGGATAATATTTTAGTGAAACATTTATGTGCATTCACATAAGACCTAAAGTCTCGCTATTAATAATCTTTAAATCTACTGATGCTAGCTAATTACTTTAAAGTAAGTTACTTATCTGGTATTAACAATATTTATTTACTTTTCCCATTTTGTCTTCACTGTAATGTAAATAAATTTGCACAAATTCTTTAATACTGTGGTATTGCTGGTCATCATTAGTTTCCAGTATGCAATTTCTGCATTTATTCTACGAATCTTATTGTATTTTGTCCTATTGTCTTTTGTGTTTTGGCTTCTCAGTACTATATGCTCCGCAACTTCCCTGTCACTGCATACTGGACAACAACCTCTCTCTCAAAATTCGTTCTAGTGTTCCTTAACTTTTATATTCCAACTCTCCACCGAGCCAATCCCTTTTTTTCTATCGTGGGGTACTTTAATACATATAGATTGTATGCCCCATTGCTTTTATTTTCTCACATATACGTAGTATAGAGAAAGTATTGTGTTCGTGACAAAAAATCAAAATCGAATATGTTTCACGACACCTGGATACCGAAAATAGTTGTATTTACTTTATTTTTTGAATTAATGACTTTTTTCGGAATTTCATCAAACCACCCTGAATTTTGTTTTTATAACTGAAATTTTAAGGGGACTTTTCATGAAAACTTTTGTCAAAATTTTGATTTTTGAAAAAATGGCTCTTACAATTTTAATAAAAAATGTAAAATCTGAAACTTTTATATACGACTAATAAAATGGCTGTATCTATTTTTCTGTAAAAATGACTTGGGGGTCCTTTAATCGTATCCATTTTCAATTTTTCTTTGCTATCTCCATTACATTGGGCGATTCATGGAAACTTAGCACAGTCAAGTGGGAGAGAAAATAAAAAAGAATATTTTTTGTTAAATACATTTCTTTATCAAATTAATAGGTATCAAGATAAAAACGAAATAACATGACTTAAATGCGAATTTCAGAACATACATTTTGATTAAAATATGAATGATATTCTTCTGTTGTCCATAGTAACAAGAATACTATAATCTAATTATTATTGTGAAATGCAGTCATTTCACCACAGTCGTAATGAACACACCAAAATCAATTACAGTGGGTGGTGTAGGATAATAGGGAAGAGGTCCTGGGTTCAAATCAAACCTCTTGGCCAACCGAATTTACCAGTAGGCTCTTATAATAATGCATTCGTGCAGCATTTGCTTCTATTGTTCGGCTATATCTCAGTGTATCCTTCATTTTTGTCTTTGAGATTGAGGAAACCATGCAATCACGAAGTTATTATTATTATTATTATTATTATTATTGTTGTTGTTATTGTTGTTGTTGTTATTATTATTATTATTATTATTATTATTATTATTATTATTATTATTATTATTATTATTATTATTATTATTATTATTATTATTATTATTATTTCACGGTAAAAGCATTGAACATAAAGATCGGCCCTGATGCTTTCCATTGTAGATACTTGTTAGTTTTATGAAAATGTAATAAATAAAATGTAACTCTCTATAATTCACTTTTTTCTGTGCTAGCCTTTAACACATATATGCGAGAAAGTTTGTGCAACATTTTTTTGCACCATATTTTTCATTTTGCTATAGAACCCTAACAATTTTGTTTTGTGTTCTGGCATTTTATATAATCACATCTTCACTTTATAATATTCAATATTTTCCTGATGTTATATACAAATTATTTGTTCCATATTATTACTAATCCTATGTCTTCTAATATCTGTTTAATATAATTTACTCTATTTGAATTGTTAACATTATTCAGCTGAAAAGACAAACATTTCTTTACAATTTCTTCATTGTCCTTATTTATATACCGTAGCTTAAGTATTTGATTAATCTTCTTTTTATAGTACCTATACTGCTTTGTAAACCCATTCCATGCCTGACAGCTTCATTAGATTGAATCTCTTGGAATTTTGACAATCCTTTTGCAAGACCTTGCTCTAATGATGTCTAAATTTTTCAATTTCACCAAATCTCAAGATTATACATCGTTTCGGAATTGACATGGTATATTTAGGGCAAATTTCCCAGTGTTGCAGGATGCATTTAATTGGATTCCCCAGCTACTGGTTGCTAATGATCACTATTTTATTTTATTTGTATGTTCAGTTGTAGTCTTACCTATTTTCCAGGATAAAAAAAAAAAATTGTCACTACTATGATACTGGTATTAAAGAACCATACTCAATTAGAGGGGTAGTTCATACATTTACCATATTTACTTGCCAATTTTTTCCTCCTGTATAAACCTATCCTTCCACAGTGTGTTGCATCTTGATTTACAGATTGCTAACACTGCCAATATAGAGGTTTCCTCCACAAAAGCTGATACAAGACTGGCATTATGTGTTCATAAATGTGACAGGCATGTAAAATAACTTTTAAGGGATAAAATTCTGGAACAATCTAAGCAGCAGTACACCCTTGACATATATAACCATAAAACCTACCAACCAATTAACTATTTGCAAAGAAGGAAGTTCCTTAGGATGGCCTACTGCAAACTGAAAATGCACAATCATGTAATTAAGAATTGGGAAATATGTGAATTTATTCCATTCCATTTGGAACCGTATAAGCATATTTTGTTCAATTCTCAAAATGCATGGGTGCGGAGAAGTCCAGTCTCTGAAGTAACTGATTCAAATGTGTAAAGAGTGGGACAATTTAAGAAGATATTTATCCGTAAAGCTTTCACAAATGCTCATTTTATTCATGAGTAAGGCTTGGATATTTATGACATGACATATTTTTGTTTGTTATAAACTTAGAATAAGCATGTTTTAACATATTATGATTGAAATAAGATGTTTTTCATTAGTTTTACAGAAGCATGCTTTAGTCACTTCCTAGTCTTTTAAAGTATTACTGTATTGTTTGTAAAATAATATCTTATTAGAAGTCTTATAAAAATTTAGCACATTCCTTATGCTTTTCGTGTATTTTCTTCCGTTCTGTGTCCAGTAGTTTCATTTCCAAATTGATTATTCAGAAGATGACAGATTTAATTATGTAGATTTTAAAATGGCACTACATTTTAATATATAGCATAAAGTTTAATTTTCATCAAAGAATAATTTGAAAATAACATAATCCTTTAAAGTAAAATTGTATTCATTTTACGCTGTTTTTGCTGCTATAAATGGTCATTAACTTCTTAATTTTTTATGGTCGTGAACATCCTAGCATTAGTTAGATGGACTGTTAAAGAAGGAAAGTTTTCAGTCCAGTTTCACTAACGTAATGGATATGAGCAGTAGATTTGGTTTTCTTTTCCATCTTCTAGAAATATAAGCTAAATGTCATCCAGTTATCTTTTGTGACAGTCTTTTCTCTTTTTTTCTAGATTGTTACAGTGTGTATTTTTGGGGGGGATTAACAGAGTAACTCGGAGTTGTCATTTTGTTAAAATTGTAGGGAATTTAGAAGTGTCCTCTTGCTAATTCGACATTCCATATATCTTCACATCAATTTTTACACCAGTAGTAAAAATCTCCTCCAAATAATTGAGTTGCTTTTGTTTAATTTCTGGTGATTTTGCTTTATGGTTAGGTCTCTTATCTATTCATTTTGACAATGGAAGTGCATATAAACATTGAGCTTGTATCATTCCGCCCTTAATGGTATTTGATTGGTCATGTGTTAAGCCAGTCATCTCTTTCCCGCGAATAACGAAAAAAATTAGTAGGCTGTGTCTCCTTCCATAATAATCTACCCAAAAGGTCTACTCTCAGCATTAAAAATAAAAACATGTTTATTACTTATTTCGTTCAAGGTAAAGATGAGTGCTACATTAATACTTTTATATACAGAAGGCATATTACTGTGAAATAATTAGGCCTACTTACTCGGAGTTCTCCGGCAGTGGCGTAACTCTCAAATCCGAATAATCTGACATCATCTCCAAAGCATAATATCATTACGATTTACTATAACATTGACCTCACTTCTTTTTGCAAATTATTTCAATGTCCAGCAATAACTTAAAAAATGTTGTTCTTTTAAAATTAGGTAGGTCGGAGTCCTCATGAAGTTTACACACAATTGGAGGTATGTTATCAAAAAATAGTTGATGAACTTTTTTTCGAATAGCACTTTTCACAAAGTCATCAATGTTATCTAAAACACTACATGGCTTTTGAGCCTTTATTGGAGGAGTTTTCACTACACCAGAGTCTCTGTATTCACTATGCACTTTCCAGATACTTCTGGCAGATATCGGTGAATTCTGATGTCAGTTTTACAATGTCCTCTATTGCAAGTCTTGGATGTTTTTAAGAAATCCACTAAACACATTCAGTATTATTTCCTTTTTTTCCACTTCGCAAAGATTTACCTCTCTTATTTTTAATTATGCCACTCGGACCGGGTTGAATTTCAGTCATTATGATTAATGCTTCTTGCAGACTGGGTTATAAATTATAAATGCCACATTTCGCTATCCACTGAAATTTATGTTTTCGGTTATTAATCACAACAATCCCTCTCGCAGACTGAAGGGTTATATTACGAATGCCACGTTTTGCATTACACTGAAACATTTGTAATAAGTTGATATTGTTATCTTAATAATTTTCGTCACATATTATGAGCTTTTACTGTTATACAAATCAAATCTAGTACCGCACTATATTGTCTTGTAGCATGATGTGTGCTGCGGTTCAAAGCATTTGTATTTGTTTACACGGACTTGCAATCTCAAAATGAATAGATAATAGAGAGCATTAGTTCAAATTCAGCTTAATACAAACTAGGTGGCTGTTCCAAATATTTCAACTATCAAAGCAGAAAATTTCTCTGGCATGTGGGACTCTAATTTGGTTTGCTGTCTACTAAATGGCAAAGATGAAACATCTTAAATATCCTTCCAAAGCATATCCACACAACCTTAGTGGCAATCTGCTGTATGTGCCTTTATCTTTTAAGAATGTGGTATCTTAAGGAGATTTCTTTACACTTAAAATTTCATTTTCGAATAGCTCAGCCCTCAGTCTTTAAAATGCCATATTTTTTACTCGTCATGCTCTAAGTTTACAATAAGTCAAATGGCTACATTAAGCTGAAGATGTTATGATGAAGCAAGTTAATTGGAAATTAGGAATGTAGAAATTTAAGCCTTTTTGCAAACTCCGATAAATGCAGATACTAAGTCATTATCTTTCATCCATATCCAGATTTTAACAAGGCAGTCTGTTGGTAATGGACAAAGCTTAATTCTGTTATTTTTATAACCATTGCATCCCTCTTTATTTCAACATTTCTTTAAACGGTTTGCTGTCAGTAGTATAGCTAAAGGGAATTTTTATTAGTAGGAGTGATGAATTATATCAATCAGTTCATTCAGTATTTCTTCTGAAATTTGTGGGCTTTGTTAATCCTATTCACTACTCTTTGTATTAATATGATGTATTGGAAGTTTCATAAAGTCATATTACTAAATCTCAATATCATGCCAGTATAGAATTTGTAGTATTTAACCTCTAAAAGCATTTCTGGTTATGGTGGGAAATTATACCGTTGTACTAACTGGTCAGTGCATATTTCTTATAACACTAATTGTAATTGGGATTATAGGACGACAATAATTTTGAATTTCCAATCTAATAGGCTGCTTTGTGTTGGTTTTGCGTTCCAGTGGCGATTGACCTGATAGTCCATCACATCTGGGATATTTTGCACGGAGCTGTGAGTCACAAGGTCGGCTTAGGAGCAATCCGCCGTGCTAGCACTAGCTCTGACACACTTAGCAGATAGATGTCTGGTCGTGCTTCGTGCTAGATCAGGTTAAGGAGTATAGTACAGGCGAAGAGTATAATTTGTGTCATGATATGGTTGAGAATATATCTTCCTGGTACCAGTTGTTAGATTTCATACTTTGTGACTTTATCATGTTACTTAGTTTTAGCTAGATACTTATCTGACTGTACTGGAAGGAAGAGATTCTCAATCATGTAATGAACTTCCTTTGTATGACTGAAAGTCATAAAAATCTTTATGATCTTCATGAGAAGTTAACAATTGTAGGCATAATTTGCCAATTTTCTTGCATTTATTTTCTCACAATTAAAGTAGCTTAAACATTTTGTATTAAATATCACTTCTGTGATTAGAAAATCATCTATCTCTATAATCAGCATGTTTGGTCCTCTAATGTAACTCACATTGTAAAGCTGCTATTAATAATACTTAAAATCAATGGAAGTATAATTCCAAGTTTCAGAATATTTTCCCTTTCTATCTTTTTTTTTAGTTTTGTCTTTTCTTTATAAAGGCTATACAGAAGTACAAAGTATTTTATACATGTCATGCCAGTTCACAAGTAAATATGAAAAAAGCTAATAAAATAGGTGAAGGATATGAAAGATGTGAGCTTCATTTGGACCTTATTATTATGACCAGATTGTCTGCATTTATTGTGCAGTTGAATTAAGTTATTTGTTGTTATAGATACTGTCTCGGATCTTACTTTTTCAATAGAAGGTTACTATTTTGTTTGAAACTAGAAACGATAATTGAATTTTTTATTTATAATATTTTATAAATCCGTTTTGATTATAACTAGGGTTTGGTTGTTCAGTCATGAAGAGGGCCCAGATTTCTAAGAAAAATGCATAAGCTAACACTAAATGCTGAAAAGGTTTACTACTTAACTCCACTATAATAAGTTATCACTTACACAGTATGCATTTCATCAGCTGTTGTCAACTGCAGAGTTTGTAGAAAACTGATAGTTGTCTCTGCTGGCAGTACCAACTTAGCAATGAGGTTATTGTCTTTTGGAATTTCAAAATTTACAAATTTGTTTCTGTTTTTAAAGAAGACTTTTCCCAAATAGTCAATAAAACGGCCTCATTTCTAAGTTGGTACAGCCAGCAGAGACATCTACCAGTCTTCCACAAACTCTGCTGTTGACGACAGCTGATGATTTAGATGACTTTCTATGAAACTTTTACTGTGTAAGTAATAACTACTACAGTGGAGTTGAGTAGTAAACCTTTTCAATACAGTATTTAGTATTTCATTATTTCACTGTAGTTCCCGCAAATTAGTATATTATAAGCAGAAATGTTATATTTTGTAAGACACTCCTTGAGAAGCAATTTTAACTATATTTGATAGTGCTTATTTTGCTTATTCTGAGAGAATGTTGAGCTAGTTGGTATAGTATCATATGGACAGCTGATGGTCCCAGGTGTGAGTCCCCATGTCAGAGGAGTTTTTCTCCGTAGTTATTCTTAAAAATACCTTTTATTTTCATCTATGTCTGACTAGCATTTGGATTATTGAGGTTCTACTGTTTAATGTGCATCTGACTAATGATTCAGAGTTAAGGTAATCATTGTCATCAAGTTATGCTAAGTTAAAACTTACACATAATTTTTTTTTTTGCTTTTATAACTTCTTTGTGTTTATTTACTTTTGGTAAAAGATAGTCATTATTGCAACCAAAATATGATTGTAATTACAAATATGACTTGTGAAACTCAGAAAATGAAATGCGGCATGTCATGAACATCCAGACCCTAATTATAACAAAGAAACTAATTATTTTTTCAGAAATCTCAAATATGTTGAGAACCCACAGAATTAAAGCATCTTAAAACTACCCATTATGTACAATATAATTGGTGACTGTATTTGGGCATAAATTCCATTGAATAATGCAGTTTTGTACTTCTGACCCTCCATATAATTGCCCGCTAAAACAGAAAGATAAATATGACATAAAATTAAAACATATAATATAAATGTTTAGTATAACTTTTTTTTTCTCTTTTGTCAATTGCATTTTATAGTACTTTAATGGAATTGATCTTCCTATTGCACTCTCTTCTTGAAAATCACTGTAGTAGATATAGTGTGATTTTCTTTAACTTCAGTATTGAGCATCCCAGAATAAGGTTGTATGCTTTTATAGTGTTCACAAATATATGGTAGATGCAAGAAATCATTCAATTAGTTGAAAGCTGTGTTCTGCACACCAGTAATTAATAAGCAAAAATAATGATCAAAGAGTCAAGAGGAACTTATTAAGCATATCTTTTGCCACTATCAAATTAGATAGTAACCTATGCATAACTTACATATAAAACAACAACACAGGTTTTTTTTATTGGTATTGAAATGTGCAGCTATTTGCACTTGTGCCATTTAACTAATTCAGTAAAATTTTTAAAGTTCAATTTCGATTTACTTCAATTATGGTTACTACAATTATTGTCCATGAATGAATATGCCGAAAACAGATTAAACTGTTTTACATGTCCACTGTTTTGGTTCATTACAGAACTACCTACTAATCTGGGAAAAAAAAAAAGTCCATATTTGGATGACCAGGACTTAAAAATCGCTTTCATTATGGTGAAGATTACCTCACCCTTAGGCCACTAGGTCCTCTCGTATTAATTTTCTTCTGTCTTGCATATGAGAAAATGAGTTCAGATATTATAGCACTACATTTTTGATTATTATCAAAAAGGGAGAAAAGAGGGATGTAGTCTTCAATGGCTTAGCATTATAAGACATAACAGGAAATTGTTGATTAAAACTAGGAAGATTGATGTAATATGTCGTCTACCTATAAGCAGTGGCGGCCTCTGATCATGTTGCAGTGTTGCACAACGACCAGTTTTTAATGTAAAGAATATTTAGATTTTTTATTACTTTATACTAATAAACTACTTCGAAATCGCCTTTGTGATAGGTTCTTATTGGCTGAAAACATACTTCACAAGATATTTTGCCATTTTAAATCATTTAAACGTGTAAATTCGGGTTGGTAGTTGCTTTGGATTTGCAACGACTTCCTGCCTCATTCTGCGGGCGAGCAGCGTGTGCTACCCGTGTGCGAGATGCTTGACTGCCTGGTAAATCTCCCGTACTTTCAGGGCTTGGGCGTTGCAGAACAAGCTGCAACGACTAAGCGTGATTCTTGTCTTCACCCCTAGAGCGCTCTGAAGCACACGAGCTTCTCTACGCGTCGGCTGCATGAGATTTCCTTTTTACCAAGAGCGCGAGGTATGAAGTCCCTTACAAAGATGCCAATTGCCAATGTAATCACTTTGTGGCGAGATCTATATTGCTAATTTCACCATTCTATTAGACACTAAACTGAACTCCAGGACTCTAAATCTCTAGGAATCTGCGTCATCTACCATAGGCAGATAGCAGGATTGGGGGCATGTGGTCAGCATGCCGATACACACGGCCGTTATTGATGGTTTCCGTGACCAGAGCCGCTACTTCTCAATCAAGTCGCTCCTCAATTTGTATCACGAGGCTGGTACACCCCGTTAGAGACCTCCTTACCTCAGAAAAGTTCGAGTAGGTACTGGGGATCGAACCCAGCCTGTGGATCCATGGCCAGCGACGCTAACCACGAGACCATGCACACTATAGTATCCCAATAATATAAAGTTACATGGTTGACTTACTGGCAATGTTGACTCACTTCCAGATGAGCTAGAAACCAAGTCGTTCTGCACTTTTTTAAAAGGTTAAGTATGGCTAAACAGTAATTAAATACAAAGACTTCTTTATGAACTGACACTGTATTGAAGATAAAGCTTTTTATGAAAACCACACTGGGGGTTTGGAGGCAGACCCCAAAGGAGCGAAGCAAGTAGGCTATTTATGTATTATCAGCATGTATTTGTATGTATTTAGTTCCTGTAAAATAGTGCAACACCCTGTTTCTACACCCACGATCCGCCACTGCCTATAAGGACTTGAAGGTTATTTTGACCAGCTCAACCATTTTTTTATATAGGCCTATACCGGAATATTTAACTGTGTTCCATGAATTGAAGGTCTAGAACTAGAAAAAATGTTTCAAAAGTTTTTTGTTGTAAAAATAAAATAAATAATATATATTATGAAATTCAGAAAATTAGCGTAAAAAAACAGTAAGGAAACATTTCTTGCCCATAAGCTCAATTGAATTTGATCCAGTCCCATATGCTCCACAAGCATACAGTATAGCACAGTAGGTATTTATTATTCTTCCAGTGTGATGATACATGTTGAATTTGAAACCATTGAATGTATATCACTATTATTTTAACTCTGTTCTCTACTGCAATTCTTTTATTTTTATTCTGTACATATTTATCATCATCTCCTTCAGATAACATATCACCATTATTACCAGATTCTTCACCAGAAATCATATAGTAATATTGTTATTCATCTTCCACAATCATGAATGGAATTTGTTTAAATTCTTCGCACAACATTAAGTTATCAAAAAGACTAAGAACACCCCTTGAACTGCTTATTGTAATATTAGACAGGTGCCAACGTGGGCTGTAGCCTTAAGTAGCTGACCCATTATACAAAAGGTATACTATCACTTTAAACTACAATAAATAATTGATAGAATTCTAATTGTTCGTAAGTACTTGACTTCAGATTTTAATTCACTCTCTCCTGGGGTTTCTTTACCTTTCCCTCGTTAAAGTGTATTCATGCCTAAGGCCTGCTTTTTTTTAGACCTTTCTCATTTTTTGGCTCTACACATGCTTCATATAGTATTCAAATCCATTTCTACCATCAAGTCTCCGGTGGATGTGCTCCTGGCCATTCTATGTTTATCTCTTCAGAAATTACAAGATCTTTCTGTATTGGGAGGAGCAAATTATTTATTATACTTTATTAATACTAAAATTAAAAAAATTCAGTCAAGGCATCTTTCTTGAAGCTGATATTCAGTTTTGACAAACTAAATATTGTGAGGGCTGGTCAATAAGTAAGGTCTCCAACACTCTAGCCCAAGCTCACAAGGTCGGACGAGAGAATTGGCACCACTGCCATGTCCCGTTATCTTCCCTCTTTCAAACGAGCCATTGCTGCAGCCGCTGAACCTTTTAGTGTCCGCGATAGAGCTGTTTGAAATGGATCTCCCGATTTCCGTCCCCGCAAAGTGCGGCCTCTGCAAACCCACCTTGCACAAACCTTATGGAACATCATTTTGTCACTCAAAATGGTCTGTATGGAACCTTTAGTAATGTCAGGAAGCAATAAACAAAGTTCACAAGTAGTGACGCGTCAATCTTGTCGCACCAATTCATCGACTTTTGCCACCATCTCATCTATGACGGCTGTTGTTGGTCTCCCACTTCGTTCTTCATTATGAATATTTTTCCGGCCCTGTTTAAACTCACGAACCCATTTACGTACATTTTTTATGTCCATACATCCCTCTCCATAAACTTTGCAAAGCTGTATGTGAATTTCAACCTGCGGAACTTTTTTTGAAGTAAGAAACCATAAGACTTCGCGTAGGCGCACTTGGTGGGAACGGAAATCGGGAGGTCCATTTCAAACAGCTCTATTCCGGACACTAAAAGGTTCAGCGGCTTCAGCAGTGGCTCGTTTGAAAGAGGGGGGATAGCGGGACATGGCAGTGGCGCCAAATCTCTCGTCCAGCGTTGTGAGCTTGGGCTAGTGTGTTGGAGACCTTACTTATTGACCAACCCTCGTATAACAGAATAAGTGGACATTTGGCTTAAGTCTAATTTTCGTACATTTTGTTAGTATTAAGTGCTTAAAGTTAATTATGTATATTGGGGATTATTATGTAGAAGTTAATCCCGTTATTCTCTCAAGCATTAAAAAACTTAACTATACAAGTAAGTTTTGTACCTGAATTTGATTTTTTATGTTTGATTGAGGTTACATTCTAATCTGTTAATTAAGATCTCTGTATATTACAGTTGAATCTTTCTGACCAGTAAGAATGTAGGTGCACTTTATAACTTTTCAATAGAGGCAGAATATTTATTTAAAAATTCCTTATTTTGATAGAAATTAAAATGACATATTTTATACTGATTTCTTGCATTTTTACTAACACTATATATTGTGTGATATGTGCATTTTAAAATTAATACAGTACAGTTGTACAGTAACGTACAGTAAAACCTGTCTTTAAAGGAATCACAAGGACCCGGGGCATTTTTCCATTTAAACCAGGTTTCTGTTTAATGAAGGTGTGTAAAAGTAAACTACAGACATGCATGTAAGTAAGATTTTATTCATGCATGTAAGTGTTACAAATTAAAATACAATAATACCTTTTATTAAATGCCAGAAAGGATGGGAAAAATGTCTGTCCGTGTGTCTTTATGCACAATAACTGGAATACGCTTTATCAGATTTTCATGAAACTTAGTATATACACTTATAACGTCCAAACGATGAAGCCTGTTGATTTTGGACCATATTGGTTGACCAGTACTGGAGTAACACCCAATTAACGGTTTAAAAATAAGAAATCATCACTTTATTACAAAGCATTGTGGCTACCTCACTCATTGACATAATTGTTTGCCCACTCCAGATGAGCCAGAAACTTGAACTTTTGCATACTTGTAGCTTATAATCGACAGAAATATTCCAGAACTGTCCAATTTTTTATTTTTTACCCCCGAAAAACATTAAAATTGGCAGATGCAACTTTAAGGTCTGTTGACTTTCTGGGAGGCTAAACGGGAAGTTGTATAAAAAAAAACTGATCAAGACCAGCAGTAACAGATTTTGAGAGATCTACAAGTTTGGTCCTATGACTTTTTGTCATATCTACATCGGTGAGAGTTCCCCCAAGTAAAGCTGAATTCCAAAGGGGATTGACAAGCCATTAGTCTGGAATGAGAAGCATTTTTTTTTTAACAATCAAGAAACACAGTGTGCACTTATGGTACAGAATTCTGTAACAAAGAAAGAGAAAATATATTTGACTTAACTTTTCAATCCCAATAAAGTAACAATCAAAACAGTATTATGAGAGAAAACTTTCTGTAGAATATATACAGTGCATAAAATTTCTCTAAATGACGCACAGTGGAAGATGGGAAATTTTCTGTAAAAAGACTTATTTTGCTCCACATTAGTTTCCATTTAATCCAGAGAATTTAATGTGTTCTCTAAATTCACAGAACCAAAAAATTTTTCCAATTAGCACAACTTCCAATTGAATAAAAGGTCCGTTTAGGGCAGGTTTTACTGTAATACATTTCTATTCAGTATGTTTACTATGATTGCAGTTAACTGTCTTATTATACTTATTTTTGTATGCCTTGTGTTGTATTTTATTATAAGATTTAGAATTAAGAGTAGGCTTATAGTTGCGTGTAGGAAAGAAACACCATACAACATTCTGTGTATGTAACAAATATTGTGTGATCTTTTATCTAGCATAAATCAATGAGAGTGAGAAATGTTAAAACAAATGTTTGTGAATCTCTGTTTTGCTTTAAGTTCAGTGTTTCATAATTCGTGCTCACAAGATCGGGTAGGTCTTAGAAGTTATTTTTGTTCAGGTTATTAATTTTATTATGCCATTTTAAAGAGTTTAACTTGTAATTCCTGAATATTGTTTATATTTGCACTAGACTAATCTGAAGTAATGTGTTATAACCAGGCTGAGGTTTCTACATACATTATCTTTTTTTAAAACTTAAACACAAAACAATATTAAATTCACAATGGATATATTTTTTTATTAATATTATGACGTTTCGGCCCAAACCACTAGGCCTTCATCAGGTACATCTAAAATATAAGGAAAGGAAGTAATACCGAACTTTTTAAAATGGAATTTCACGCCTTTGATGAGTAAGACATCTAATTTTAAGCACAAGATACAACTCAACATGATAAGAGAGTGTGTGAACGAGGTTATCTTTTTTCTTCCTGTTTCTTTAAGTTTTAAGGGGAAGAGATTAAATCAATTATTTCATATTGCAAGTTCTATAAAATTGCCCTTTTAGAGGGATGGGCCTCTTATACAAATAAAACTTGTTTTCCTTCTAAAATACAGGAAGAAAATATTTATTTCTAATTTGATTTGATCTACTTAATTTATTATTAAATCTTAATTTCATTTACATAAATCTTCTTATAAGTTTAATGTTTTTTGGTGTATCGTGAACTAAATTTTCCTACATTCAATATGTTTTTTGTTTACACTAGACTTTTGTTAATCCAACCATTCTGTACACAGACGAATGCCAGATTAGCAAGAATGAGCTATTCATTGCAATAGAGAAATGATCTTACTAATAATCCAGAGTAACATTTATACCAGAAAATAACCAAGGAGAAAATTGTACTAATAATTCCTATGTAAAAGGCTGAGTGTGTGGAGCACTTTACACAGCCTATATTTACTTTCTTCTGAAAGTTCTATCATGGTTACAGGAAACCGAAGTTTTGTTAAAATCCATGAACACTGGAATTTGGCTAAAGGAAACCAAAGTTTTGTTAACATCCATGAACACTGGAATTTAAGATGGCAGACAATTCTAAACCTTTGAAGAGGACTATAAAGAATATTTAGTACTTACTCACTTACTTACTTACTCGATGGCAATAGACAATTCCTAAGCAAGCTAAAGGAATTATCTATTTTATGGAACCCACAGGTTCATTGCTGTGCTTACTTGAGCCTGTCATTCAACCCTATTCTGTGCTAACTCCATCCAGCCATCCCTTGCAAATCCCATTTCCCTTAAATTATTCTAATATTGTTCTCCCACTATGTCTAGGTCTTCCAAGTGGTCTTTTCCCTTCAGGTCTCCCAGTCAATATTTTTTACATATGTCTTTCCTCCCCCATGACCAGACCATTTATTCTCCGTAATTTAATTACCCTTAATAATTTCAGTGAAGAGGACAGGTTATGAAGTTTGTCATGCAGTTTTCTCCAGTCCCTGTTTTCATCTCTCTTATGTTCAAATATTTTCCTAAGCTCCCTGTTTTCAGAGAGAAAATAAAATCTGTCATGAGAAGTGTTATCTTAGTAGCATAAGACTGGTTTTGGAATTGTAGCCTCATAGGTGCTTGGGAAGCTTCGATTGACCTAACTGATCAGCCAGTTTTATTCTAGAAAGTTTCATGATGTAAGCATCCATGGTTGTCTGCTAGAGTGCTCTCCAGCCTCGCAGCTTGGATTCAATACCAGAAAACTTTTCTTCATCCTTGTTATAAATACGTTGTTACAGTAATTTGACAAAGTTATTTCTTTTTGTTAAAGTCTCAAGAGTCGAAGTGATCTGGGATTCTTGCTAGGCATTTTAAAAACAGAAAGTAATCCAGGCAGATATTATTTTAAGAACCGCTTTTCTTCATATTTATTAGGAAAATACAATGAATGCTATTATTAGCTGTACATCATATTGGTAGTCCAACATAAATATACTATAGTTTACTGAGAGTCCTCACTCTCTTCCTCAGCACATTCAGCTGCTTGCTGTAAGACCCGTGCACCCTCTCATGGAAATCTTGTGAAACTTCTTAATTAGATCTTCTTCCACTGGATGTCAAAGAACTTTAGAAATTCTGATTTTTTTCTGGATAAAGATCATCTCCTAAGTTCCTCTAGTTATAGTTTTGCAAGTGTCGGCCTTTGTCTTTTCTCTGACCTGACAGTAAAAATTTGGGCTTTCAGCTTAGTATCTTCTTGCAGCATTTAAAATTGCTGGTTTTTCAAGCTGCAGAACATCTACAAAACTATAACCTCTCTCCCCAAAAGACCTTGAATTTTTCTTGCTTTTGGCTGTGTCTTTAAGTTCTTTCTGCTGAAGAATTAGCATGTCTCCTTTTCAGGGACTGTCATGTCATTTGGATTGGATTAGGATTCAGCGAGAGGTATTTGCCATGACTTAGTGGTTGAGGCACTGTGCTACAAACCAGAAGCTCGGAGGTTTGATCTCCAATGAGATTGTTGAGATTTTTTAATGGGCCTAATCCTTCTGCTGGTACCATGGCCCTGGGATCGACTCAGCCTCTAACAGAAGTGAGTGCCAGGACCAATCCTGGGGGTAAAGGCAGCCAATGCATAAGACAGACAACCCTACCACCTTCACACCCTCCTGGAACCCTTAGAGCATCCATGGCCTGTATGTGTCTAAAACTAAACTAAACTCCGTGGCGTTACATCCTTGATGGGACTAGGCCTACCACTCAACCATTGCATCATGTACTGTAGGCAGATAGCAGAAGTGGGGGCATGTGGTCAGCATGCCTACACCCACGGCCGTTAATGGCGGATTCAATGATCGGAGCTGCTACTTCTCTATCAAGTAACTCCTCAGTTTGAATCACAAGGCTGAGTACACCTTTTCCAGACCTCCCCATCTCAGAAAAATCTGAGGAGGTTCTGGGGATTGAACCCAAGCCGACGGTAGACTTTGTATTTGTCTGCTGACTTCAAATATTTTGACAGTGAACAAAAGAAATCACTTTGTCATTGTCTAGAATAGGTGAAATTTATTGACACTATTATTATTGACTCTTAGTTTGGCAGTATAATCATAGATTTTAATTAACTTATTTTATTTTTAAAATGGTGTTTTTGAGGTGAAATTTATTGATACTGGCATAGCCTCTTAGTTTGGCAGTATAATCATAGATTTTTAAAGAACTTATTTTATTTTTAAGATGGTGGTGTTTTTGCCCTTTTTTGTTAAAGCACACTTGTTAAATTGTGTTATTAATAAAAAACGTGCTTAGATATTGTATACTGCATACATCTGAACAATTTGTTGCATTTTTGTTCATTGAGGCAAATCTCCATATAAGGAAAAACTGTAAATTGTTAGGAAAATGCATAACGAGATCCCAAAGAACCAGAAATATTGTTCAGTTTCCATGTTAGGCTCAGATTAAGTTTGTATAAAGTAACATGTAACTTAAGGGAACCAGAGAAAATATCCATTTAAGACATGTGTTGGGTTTATTCAAATTCAAATTTGGACAGGCTTTATTGTATAAGATATACAAGATATTCTAGAAACCAAACTTTGTAGTAGTGTGTTGATCATCCTATTTTAGTAACATCAATCTGTCTTTCAAGAGTTAATGAAACATAAGACTCCTTCGTAAAACTTCATGTGTCTTCAATACATGTATTTTCCCGGTAACAGTTTTTCAGGCTATCTTTAAAATATACGCCAAATTCGTCCAAAATATATTACATAATACACAAACTTCCATTACCATAGTCCATTACCATTGTAGTGTATAAGATTTTACAAATTTACCAGCTAAAGTAAATTCCATTATATGGTATGAATACATTTGTCTTCCGTGAATAGCCAACTGAAAAAAAAAAAAAAACATACATACATACATACATACATAGATACAAACATTCATACTGTATAATATATAATTATTATACATAGAAAACATGGTCATGTTTACAAATATTTTAAGAAATAATTTTATATTAATTTAAATGCTTGAACCCAGAATTTACATCCCACGAGAAAAGTAATTTTAAAGTGGAAATTGATAAGATTTGTACTGAAGCATTTCTGAAGGAAGATATTTGGTATACTCTTTGCCCTATACAGTGTGGTCCAACTGGCGGCCAGATCCGGTCTGCGCTTGTTAAAAAGACGGCCCCTGGTCCTTAAACTCCCAACTTTTTGCATTTCTTTGTAATCTGCTCTACGATAAACCTAGATTGTGAAATTGCTGATTTTTCTCCATTGGCTGAATTTTTGATAGAGATTCAGAGGGAATTTACTTCAAGGTTTTCTAATTTTGATGAACTTCAACCTAGATTTTTTTTTTCTTCTTTTCAACAACTCTGTGGAGGCATCACCGCCTGATATCTAAGTATGCAAATGGAGATAAGTGACCTACAGAGTGAACATTTTCTTATATCAAAGAGAAATTGCCTGCCCATCAAGTTTTGGAGACTAGTTAACAAGGAGCGAAATTATACTTTGAAAATAATTCATGTTTGGCCATGTGTGAATTTACTAAAATCATCACTGCAGTTTGCCATTACTCAAATGGAAGCACATATTGAATCTGCAGTAAACCAACGCATAGCTCAAATTTATCATTAAGTGTATGTGATTGTTATCATTGTATTATTTGAGTTCGTAAAATAGGCCTCTAAGACACACTAGTTTGATATATCGTGTTTCTTCCCATTTTCTAATAATTATATTAATTTAATTTTTTACATGTATTATTCCACCCTGCAAATTAAATTTCAAATTAACATGTGGCTCTTCACCCAAAAACAGTTGGACCACACTGCTCTTTATAACTGCAGTGTGATTAAATTCAGCAAGCAGTACGGGTCAGATTTTAAAGAACAGTAGGTCTTCACAAATCTATAGTATTAGCTAAAAAATAATATTGTAGAATAATGTGACAGTTTCACAGGAAGAGGTCTGTTTAAAAATTTCAGTTTCTCATTTTATAAAAGGCCTACATCATTAGTAACACCAGGAATAGTTACTAATAAGATTAAGGCTGTAAATTAACTAACATTTTCAATAGTAGAGTCTCAAATATATTGTGTTTGTAAAGATTGTGTTATAGCCCTAATGCAATATTTCACAAAATTTATACTTTTATTTTTTATAATTATTTTTGTTTTTTATGACTTTACATTTTATAAAAATTCTAACTGAACGCACTAACATTTCAATTTCTGTTTTAAATAAAACAATTGAAAAGTATCAATAAAGATAAATGATGCTTCAAAGACTGCATACAGTCTATAAGTATTCTATAAGACCTTGATACATTTTGTATAATGCATTACTTCTGTTTTTTAAACAATGTGCCATCTGTTTAATTAAAAAGAACTCAGGGTCATAAAAAATGTGATAAGATAGTATGGTAATTTTCTTCCTTAAAATTGGAAGATGACTTTTAACATCTTACTGTCTTTCATTACACACATCTTTTTTATTATCATTATTATTATTTTTATTTTTAAAAATTTGATTTATTCAAAAGAGAAGAAAGTACAAAAATGTTTACAGTTATAGATCTAAAAATTTAACAATGATGGTTCTAGATTCTTTTATTGTGCACTGTGTGATTTTATCTTGCAATGAACTTGAGGGTCAGTATCAGCTGCATATTTTATAGTATCAAGAATGTACCGCTTAGAGGGATCAGAAGTAAGTGCTCACCATTTAAAACCAGAGGAAGATTTTGCTGTGATTTACATCTGACAAAGTCAACCTGGGTTGTGCAGTTAGTATCATGCTGGCTCTCTGTGCCCAAGGTTGCGGGTTCAATCCGGCCCAGTTCTATGGCATTAATATGTGCATAAATGAGACAAGCCCATGTTGGTAGATTTACTGGCATGTAAAAGAACTCCTGCAGGATAAAATTTCGGCACACCGGCGACAGTCACAGGCCTACGTTGCAGTACATTCCCATTGTTAAATAACCATATACCAACATCTGACAAGATGCAGAAACTGTCTACAATAAGGGCATGGGCAAGAAGGAGAAATAATGTGCAATGCAAAAACAAGATAATGTAAGCATGTAGACACCACAACAGAAGATTCAGTGCATCCTACGGCTAGCAGAAGAAAATTCTGTTACACGTGTTCAAGTGTGGAATGTAGATCCACCTGGGCATAAATCAATTCTCTCTTGGGATCGAACACTCCTAAGCTACCTCTACACCATCGCGGCCGACTCCAATCAATTAAGTGTAATAATATTACTAAAATATAATTGAAGAGCGTTTCTTCAAAAGCCGATATCTACATGGATGGCTCAGTGCCAGAGGTAACTAAGTGCCATCAAGAAAAGTGCTAATATTTGTGTGTATTGACCAGCAAAGATCGTATTTTATCTACGCCAAACATGACTAGCAGCCATTACTGTGTCTGTAACTGATACAGCATGTTTGGCTTAGATAGAATACGATCTTTGCTGGTCAATACACACAAATATTAGCACTTTTCTTGATGGCACTGAGCCATCCATGTAGATATCGGCTTTTGAAAAAACGCTCTTCAATATAGAAAGATATCAGTCTTAAAATTAATTTCAGAAAACACTACTTCTGTGGTTACAAACATTTCAGGCTCAATGGGAAATGTCATTACACAGGAAATTTCCCCTGTTATGCTTACTGCGCTTGTGTGTGATAAGTAATTCATGATATAGCCTGCTGATTTTTCTGCCTGCACACAATTGCTGGGAAACCTTGCTGGAACATAAATCCAATAGATATAAACATGGATTTGCATTCCTAGTTCGTCTCTAATCAACGAATTCAACAATGTGCACATGCATGCAGCGTGTAATGATTGTTTCTGAACTTTGCTGGGACAAACCTTATATCTTGTTTCTCGAAGATGATATGCACTTAAAATGAGAATTTTTTTCTTGTGAAGTGAAATATTTCCTGTACCCCTAGATGAACAAATGATTGCTGTCTTCAAGTTTATTGTATGTGTTTTTAACTGAACCCGTAATTAAATTATGATTATTATTACAATAAATTACAGTATTACAGTCACACAGTATACACTAAACTGAATCAAAATTATAAATGCGATAGTTGATCGAAGGTTTTGTGGGACAAAAATGCAGGAGGTAGGAGTATAATATAAATAGATGTTTCGTAAGAAAATCAAGGCGTGGCAGTTTTTCAAGTTATTAACAATTGATAAGTATATGTAAAGAAGTGATAGAAAGAAAGGATAATATGGTATTTAGATATAAACAGAATCTCAGATTAAGAATTCCATAGAATATATTAATAAGGAAGGATTCAAGAGTAACGTAATAAAAAGAAAAAAAGAGGATGCAGCATTTTAGAGGCTGTAGAGTTGTAGAGAGAGATGAATTAATTTTTTGTGAAGAAATACCATACTACTGTTTGTAGAAAATTACCATATTAAGATATTGGTTAGCACAATTAATTTTTAATATGGTTCTTTTTATTAGAACTCCAGTCGGAGCTTTTGTCACGTCCACGAGATAGATACTGTAATTTCACTGTACTGAATATGAATATAATATGTATATTTACTCTACTATGAGCAGTTACTCTAGCCCTTTCATGACCAAACTATGATTTAGCAGTTGATTCCATTTTAAGTTATCTTTATGTAGTATTTAACCTCAAAAATTTATCTCTGTACATTTTATAATTTCAATTTTTTTTTGGGGGGGGGGGAGGTGGGCTTTAATCTTCTCTTCAGTGCCTCTTTTCAAAATTATTTTTGGATATACAGTATATGCAAATCGTACTCATTAAAAATTTTGGTGAATAAAGTTGTTTGAGAAAATTGATATTTTTATATTTAAAAAAACCCTGTTTTTATTGTATTTCGTACACATGCAACACTGGGAGTGAAAGGGCTAAGGAGTAACAAAATATAGCATGGATAAAGTTATTGAGATCTTTAAATTCTTGGACACTTTAGTGTTAATTTACAGCGTGCCAAGATTACATGATTTTAGATTTTATATTATAATAATAAGTACATATACCTAGGGTATAACATTATGGTAGTGAAAATGTTAAATTAGGAGGCCTTGTGAAATGGCTTTTTAGAAATAGTGGAGTAGATTAACATAATACATTAAGTACCAATAATATATAAAACTACTGTAATATAAGCGGTGCAGGTTTTTAGAACTTTGATCTAGAAAAATAATTTTTGTTCGACCATACTATAATACAGTTATTACATGTGATGTAATGGTATTATTATGATATCCATAACAATACAGATTTCCATTATGACATTGTTGTGGTATCAATTATTATTGAACACTGAACAATCTTGAGACCTTGAGAGTAGTAGCTGAAAACTGAGTAATAAATAGTCTGTATTTAAAATAAAATAAATTCTGTTTGTGTTAATTTTACTATCATGCTAAAATGAATTCATTTTGTACTGTCAAAATCCATTGGTCTCAAGAAAACGAGCAAAAAGGAACTTCAATTTTATTGGTGCCGTAAGCTACCATCTATTGTAGAAGACAAGAACTACGACAACAGTAACCAACTGATGTAAAGGACTGGGCGGGCATTTGTTTGAGTGATCTAAAATCTCAGGATTTCACAATATTTAGACTAATCATGGTCGAACAAAAACAATCATATGCAATTTGCCTATAATGATAATTAAGATGCTCGTAAGGAAATTATGAAACTTGCTTTGCTCGTTTTATAAACATACTCGTATCTTAATAAATGCCATTATAGGCTTGTTGCATAATGTACTATTGTCATGTATTGTAACAGGAAGAGAAGTTGGTTTTTCTGCAGTTATTACCTAAAAATACACACAGTTCTTCTCTGTTGTGGGTCAAGAAGAACAGTTTTCAGGTTTCATTCTTATTCTGTTAATTTTTTAAAGACAATAAAGGCTAGTTTACATGACGAAATTAGGTTTCGTAACTGAGTTTCGCAACTGTTTTTTGCTTGAATGCACAAGCGCTAGATGTACTGACGACAATGAGTTACGACACTACGCAGTTTCGGCTGATTCCAACTTTTTACGAAACTATAATAGTAATTTTGGGATTATACGCTTATTTAGCTTGTTCGCATTTCGTAAAATGAAATGGGGAAGTGAGGAAATTGTGAAATGCCTGGATTAATACGTGTTTCAAATGTTTGTATGGGATTTTAACAACTTGAACTTCAGAAATAACATGAAATGTGCTGTTGCATTGGAAAGAAAATATGTGTAATTAGTTTCACGAAATCACTTTCATGAAAGTGGTTACGAAACCTAGTGTCATCGTGTAAACTAGCCTTTACAAATACTTGTCGAAAGTCCTTTAAAAAAAATTTAACTTGAAAAATGAAAGTTTGTTTTTACTTGTAACAATGCTTTAAACTGTTTTAACTTTATTCTTGACGATCTGTGCATTTTGTTGGGGAGACGTTCTTGAGAGTTTTGATATTCTTCAACATTTCAGAGGCTGCCCTCCCTTTTTGTTTTTTGTATTCTATTCTAAAGTGTTGAGTTTTGCATCATGGGAGGGGAGGATATTATACATACCAACAGAGTTGCCCACTAGCAATCAGTTGTGCTTAATCGATCCTTTAATTAGAGGCAGATGACTCCTGAAAAGGACTGAATAAGCATAGCTGATTGGTCAACTCTGCCCAACTTGAGTTGGTATGTATATGTCGTAGGAAAATTGTGAATTCAGTCTTTTTTTCAAAATGCCCAGGCTTTTTACAACATTCCGGCAAATTGTATTAACGAAACATCAATTCTGCAATTTGAGTGGTTACCCTTCAGGCATATTAAAAAAACCAGAATGTAGTCAGTCAGATTGTGATAATGTCATTGTGGCTTTTCCCAAGATTTGATGTGGTCCATTGGACCCTCAAAACATTTTTGGAAAAGTGATGGTTTGCTGAAATGGAGTGGAAAAGTGGTGGATTGCTGAAATGGCGTGTACCAAGTGGGTACTAGGGTACTGGTTTACATGCACTGAATTATAAATTTGTACTTCTCCATTTACTGGGGATGTAGTTGATAAATGTATTACATTGCAAGTGTTACAAGTTTATAATAGACAACAATGAATTTCCTAGTGTCATTTCAGTAAAACTTGCATAAATAAATTGAAACATTATAATTAAGACCCGGAAGTTAACATCAGAAGACATGCATACTCTGAAACTCTAGCTCCAAAATCAATGAACTTTGCTGCATCATTTAAGTAATTTCAGTACTTTACATTCTTTAGTTAGCTGAATTACATGATAAATTACTAAAAATTACAAAAATAGTAGAAGTTGTATTTAATTTATATTACAAAACTTATGAAAAGAAACAATATCAATGCAATAATATTTTAGTAAATTGAAAACTAATGAATTGAAACATCGCTTGAGTATTATACAATCAGTTCCAAAAACATTAATAATAATAATAATAATAATTTTATTTTCTTGTCATTAAACCATTTAGGTAATAGACAAAGTCAGGAGTACAAAGATTACATACATAAATTACAACACGAATTATATACATAATTCACAAAATTCATAATTTTACAATATAAGTGAAATTACTACATTAAGTTTCTTGTACATTTACTAACTATTACTAACTATAAATTCTTAAAGTCATATTCGAAATATTTATTAACAGTATAAAATGGGTTGTCAACAAGAATTTTTAAGAATAACTTATATTTAGATAAATTAAATAAGTAAATAAATAAGAATGTTATTGTCGTTAAACCCCTTTGTTACTAGACAAAGTCAGGACCACAATCTAGACTTAACCCACTATGTACATTTTAAAACCTGTATTCATAGTACCATTTAGGCTATGTACAGTCGGTTCTCAAAACATTCATTTAGCTAAATATGCTGTAAATGTTTAAATTAACAGAGATTAGCACAATATTTAAAATCTGTCAGAAATATGACATTAAAAACATGACAAATTAATAAAATATGGACACATATTTTAATATCAAGCAAATATAATGCATAATTGCAAAACTAACAAAATATGTAATGTGGAACCATCAATTTTCTGTAATTTCTTTTATGTATTGAATATATTTTAACATAGCATGTAATAGAGTGCATTATTAAAATGATGATTTTTCTTAAACTTTCTGGCCCTGTCTATAATAAATTTGCTTTCAATTAATTCTAGCCATGAAACTTTTTTAAATAAAATTTACTGCAATCCATTTGGGCTTTTTAATATGCCTGAAGGGTAATTAGTAAATTGCAGAATGGATGTTTCATTAATAATTTGACGATACTGTATTTTGTAAAATATTTTACATTTATTTTACTGGGCATTTACAATTAACCTGTGACATATGTACCCCTTGATGTAGCACTTAACACTTCAAAATCTCTTGAGGATGGAAACCTCTGAAATAGAATGCCAAATTTCTCACCTGATTGCAAACTCGAAAAGAATATATCCATATTGTGCACTAGGAAAACAAGTCATACAGATATTCATGAGGTTTGTTAACATTGTCCATCCTTATGGTATCTATAAAAGAAAATAGTGATCATTGTAACTTTTACACTCTATGTATCCAGGATCATCACAACATTGTAAACTGAAATTCTGTAGTTTAAGATAGAAATAAGCATAATTCTACTGTAATTGTGTTTAGCATAATGTTAATCTTAATAGTCTAATAGAAGTCTGCTATATCTGATATGGATGTAAATGAATTTAGGAAGTGGTAATACAGATAATGTTAAAAGTGTTCGGTTGAGTTGAACTGTTCACATAGATGGCTGCTCACAATCTATATATGTATTTAAATTTGTAACATTTGTTGCATAAAATGTACATTTAGAGTTGGAATGTTCTGAGTCTAGATCTTGTGAAGAAGTTAAAATCATGTACTTGTGAAATGTGTTGTTATACTGATGAACTAAGCAAACATATGAGAAAACTAAGAATTCTGTTAGCATTTTGTTTCCATCCAGGGTTTAAAAAAATAAAGTGGTTACGGTAAACCAGATTAAGTTAATGAACTTAACATTTATTCCTTTTCATTCCTATAATAGCTATTTATGTATCAAGTACGCAAAATAACGCGTTAGCGGACGAATCTAGTATAGCGGCCGAGGCGAAAGCCGAGGCTGAAATACTGGATGAGTCCGCTAAGTTTTTGCGTACGTGGTGCATACAATATTTTTTAGTAAAAGTTCTATAAATTATATGAAATAAAACAAAAAATATTGTATAATTAATTATAATGAAAGGCAGTCAGTCATTTCTTTAAGTTATATTGTCATGGCCATCTAGATCATAAAACAATAATGACCGTACGTAGCAATAACAAATGTGGTAGTATAGATGCATAATATATGAGTCCCTTGTTTGTAAACAATATTGCATACCAACTAGTATTTATGAAAAGCTTGTGAAAATATGAATGATAATACCGAGGAAATTTCAATCCAAGCCAGAAACATTGAATTGGAGCTGCTACCAGCAACTTCACGGCAGAAATATTCTATGAGAAGGGATATATTACGGCATTTAAATGCTGTTCGTCCATGGTAAGGAATGTTTTTCAAGTGAACCAAAATGTGAAAAGTTGTTGGCTTATACCTGTTGTCATGTGATGAAGTGGGCTACCGTGTTTTGCAAAAAATCCTGGTAAAGTTTCTGATTATCATAAAGAAACGTGTTGGCTTAAATTTGTTGTTTTATGACCAATTATATGCGTAAATCCATGTTAAAGTTGGTGTGACTGGTCAATGCCGTCTGGGTTTTGTTTATAGAATGCCATGACGACTTTAAAGGACAAGGCCGCTAAAATTGCATTTTGAATGCAGTTTGAATGCACTTTTATGCAACTTTAGCAGACTTGTCCTTTAAAGTGCAGCTTTTCAGCGTGTTACCAGTCCGATAAGCAGCTGTTTTAGAGAGCGTGTACTAAAAAGGTATTTTCAAGTTAAGGGGGGCACTGGTCTGATACAGATGTCATTTGAGTATCACAATTGTACAGAAATTTTTGCTATTAAGTGGGGGCTACAAATTAATAATAATAGGTAATATAACATGAGATAATTTATCTTGTAAGAGTCCAGACCTCGAGTTATTTTTATTGCGACTAATTAGCAAATACAGTGTGTCCGTAAAGTCATGGTGCACTTTTGACGTATCAGTGTACAAAAGTGCACCATGACTTTATGGACACACGGTACTTTCAGTATTAAGTAAGTAATGAATAATTAAAACCACAAAATGAAAAAGAAAATAGACATTTGAGCCATTGTAAGTAAGATAACTGAAGACATAACAATATATATAAAGCTTTGGTTGCACTGCATGCAGTTGTTACCAACACTTTCCTTAAGATCGCTTGTTTTACTTTTTAGATTAAACTCTTTGGTACTGGTAGTACTAATAACATCTAGTGTTATGAATATTGTACTTATTATACAAGAATTTATAATACTTCACCACACATAAAATTGTCTTCAAATCCTCTTTTGCTCGTATGAAGCTTATATATACCAATCGCTGTGTTCAGTTATTGTTTTTGATCAAAGAATCTACAGGAGTGAAGATGTTACGGTGTTCAGTCTTTCGAATAATATTTAAATAAAAACAAATGAATCTTAACATAAAACTATAAAATTATGACAGACATTTGCAATTGGTTGAAATTTCACCTATTTTTATATTGGATTGTTCACTGATTCATGTGCTAAATAGTTCAAAAAATTAGCAAGTTGAAGAAATATTAAATAATAAATGTGTAATTTTTTAATAAAAAAATATATTCAGTGATGACTTTTAAAAAGAAGATATAATACATAGCTTTAAACATATTGTTAGAATGTCAACATCAGCGCAGCACTCAATATGATAGAACATAACTTGACATTATAGCCAATACAGATTTTTAGCAAGCAGAATTGATTTCTGTGTATCTCCCATATGACTGGAGATTCTTATAATTCCTTAAAGCATATGTTATTGCACTATTGTAGGAATTTGTACTTAATATTGTGGAACTTATTTGACACTTTTTATCCTCGATATTAAACATTGCTCTCAATGCCACAAAGTCATCCTATTCTATTACCGTATTTTTCAGACTATAAGACACTACAGACCATAAGACATATATTAATTTTAGAATGGAAATTTAAGGGAACAAAAATTTAATGTGATTGTAAATTAAAATTTTTAAAGGGCACAGGTGACATTGCGTACATTTTAATTTTAATTCACTTAAAGATTCACTTCCGAACACCTGACAACTGATTTCTCATGAAGGACTGAAAATAGTTTTACTCCCTCTCACCCTAAATACAGCATATGGTAAATGTAACAACCGAGCAAGCCTGTTTACAGGTCATTTGCCTTCACTTAGCCTAGATAATGAAGAACGCAATTTCCTTTCTTTTCACGTTGTATACCTGTCTTCCCCAGTACCCTCATTTTACGATTATGACAAGTGCACTGATGTACAGTCTGTGCTACAGTTTGGAACTCACTTATCGTTATACAACACCTTGTTTATGATTAGGCAATATTTACCATGATTTTTATTTTTTTTAGTTCACTTTGGACCGTTAGATGCACCCAACTTTGAAGGCTCTGTTTTCCCAAAAATATGGTACACTGGTTTTTTTAGTCAGAGCATATAAGGTTTCACAAACATCTTTTGCCACATAGTTCCCAATAAGCTTCATCATGTTTCATTTGGTCATTCCATTATTAAGAAATCTTAATTTAATATAACAAAACAATACACCACCTGCAAGTTTATTCAGGAATAACACCAAACACATACATATACACACTCGATAAGTACCAATTTAATGGTTTCTGAACAGAAACAAGGATTGTGTAACTATCACATTCTATTAGAGTTTTTGTGCCCAAGGAGTTGAAACATATTCCAGAAACCTTTGACATGTGGCAATTTGGTATCTACACATGTACCCAGGCATAAATCCTATTGATAATTCCTCAGTATGAATATAGTTTAACAAATAGGTCTACAGTCTACTTATTTAGTGAAATCATGATGTGTCTTCTGAATCAGAAAATTTTTACAGTCCATATTCTGATACTGATAGTGCAATCAGGTTTATTCATAATTAATTTTGGCATCTCCCTTAAATCATTAGAAGATATGAAATATTTTTTAATTTCTTGGAATGGGTCATTTATCACCAAATTTGGAATTTCCACTCGACGACTACAATATATATAAGTTCTTAATCGTTACAACCTGATTGTTCTCTGCGAACAATAATGCCTTTGAGTACGCATAAATGAAAGTTAAAGCATGGACAACATTATCCATTTTATTCAAGTTTTCAGTTGTACACATTAGCCCTGGACCACATTATCTCAGATAATCTAGATTCTATTTTAAATTGTGGCCTTAAGTATCTAGAAACAGTCCTTTATTCAGTGTTATAACATACAAAAAATACAGCCAATTAGTTTACTGAATGTGGACTTGGATAAGACAAACATATGCAATACATTACTGCCAATGTGGAACTTACAACTCTTCAGTGGCTCATTCTTTTTGCAGCAAATTATACATGTCTTATAAATCTGTGCTGTTGAAGAACTTTTAATTGTTATAGAATTATTATTAAATGGAAAATTTAGTTCAGCTGCATAGGCTCTTTATATTTTAGTGAATTAAAGATGTTAAAAGGAAGGAATTTATTCCTTCCATTAATAAATAATATCATTATGTCCCTTTTTTTAATTAACTGTCCTGTTGTCCCGACAAATTTTTAACAGGACACCAAATGTCCTGTTTTTTCCAAAACTTGCAACAAATGTCTGTTCCATGCATCCGATTTAATTTCTTCAAATATCCTACTTGTATAATATGACAGATTATTATTATTATTATTATTATTAACAATTTTAAATGTTGGCAGTTGTAAATGTAATTTCAGACATATAAGGATTGACAAAGCTTGAATTATAAGACTGCTTTTAATTCAGAATGGCAATATTTGATGACTACGAAGTCTCATTTATAGCAATATGTTATCTAATATTAAATTGTAACTGCAAGACTTAGAAGGAACGCTTGCACTCTTTGTTATCCAAGAGTCCTCTTTTGTCCTGTTTTTTAAGGCAAATTTTGTCAAATATCCTGTTTTTTTAAGTTCATAAATCTGGTCACGCTAGTCTAACAGACAGCCTTATCCCTTCGTGCATTGAATTGCCATAGATTATATTTTTAAGAGTCAAAATATATTTTCCCTAGTTCTATTGTTTCTTACGTATGTTTCAGTTGCCATTGACTTGATTGTGCAGCACATACGGGACTTCATGAATAACAGGATTAAAAAGGAAGAGCTCTCAGTACCCCCATCACCTGTTCATGGAGCAAGGCGAACCAATACAGCTGATGGACATTTCACACGCCCACACTAGCCATCACCCTTTCAAGGTTCAAGATAAACTCTCCAAGTAAACTCAGTGTGTTAATAGGTAAGCACATTCTTTGAACAGAAAAATCTGTTATACGGTGTATTATAATCAAAACTGTAATATAGTATTTTAATTTTGTAATATTCTTTCTAGGTTAAAATTATTGCTTGAGCTCTACAATTTGCCCTAAAGAGCCACTAGTTTCTTGTGTGCCATAATATGTAAATTATAGCGATATTTATATTGCTGTTGTACAGATATTGAACAGTGGCGTATTTTTCTTGTAGCTTTCAGCTTTGTTGTTTAGATAATTGTTATAGATTGTATTTTAAAATTGTAAATGCTGTACTTTACATTGAATTTTACTTTTGAAGCTAAAGCCCTTTTCCTGCAAGTGTGTTATATTTATGTCTGCCAAGGAAAATATCAAAACCTTCATGTCTGAACCTAATCTAATATCATGGCAAATATGGACATCACATAGTTCTAAACACCATTCAATAAACCTCATGCTTCTCAACATCGTTCATGTTCTGTGGGTTTGGATTGTCCTGAAAGTGGCTTCTGTTCAAGGAATTCATGTTTGTGGCAAAGACTGCAGAATGTATCCTTCGCTATCGTCAATGCAGAATAGGTGTTTTCTCAGATAATTGTGTCCTGTGCTACCTGTGGTGGATGACGCAGCGGTCGGGTGGTAGTCCCTTCAGGGATGTAGCACCACAGAGTTTAGTTTTGGTTTTAGATCAGGCATAGTTTTGGTTTTAGATCAGGCAGGAGGTAGTGACTGTTTTGTTTCTTGATCTATCCAGTATTATCTTCAATTCCACTGTTTCTCATGTACAGTCGGTCAAATAAAAAACGTCGGGAAGTATTTGATAAAGTATCACAAATGAGCATATGTGCATGTACAGGAAGACTTAATGGACTTAAAGACTTAATAATAATGGACTTGTCTATCCATGTATTTTCTTGATTATTTAGTTAGTGTTATTCCAAAACGAACATATATAGAAGGCTGTGGCTATATGCCTCACATCCGCCAAATTCTTGGTTGCAAATTCTTATAATGTTAATAATGAATAAATTTGCAAGGAATATGTTTATTCAAGGAGCATTTTTTAAAGATTTTACTTTATAATACCAGTAATTGTAGTGCAAAATCAATAACTTTGGCTTAATCATATTTTCAAGCTTGGATATTACAATATCATCAGAATTATGTAGGCTATTCTCATCTGTTCGCAATAGCGTAATGGTCAAGTCATCGGAATTGAACATGTGGGGTCAGGGTTTGATCCTTAGTGGGTTCATGTATATTTTTTATTTTTATTTTTTCAAATGCGGCAATGACTGGGATATCATAATAGTTACTTCTAATGAATTATCATTTTTGGTGTCGAATTTTGGACACACACAAAATAAAGCAAGAAAGAAAGTATGATTTTACAACAAATGCGTATCTGTAACATAAAATAATAAGAAAAATATTGAAAATAGAAGATAACATAATGAAACATAATAATGAACTTAAATAAAATCAGGTAAACTGATGTAAAAAAGTGCCAGTATGTTTTTGTTTAATCAGTTATGACTGCAATTATGATATGCAGAATATGTTTTTTTTTAAATTGATTTCCAAGTTAAGCTCCAGATTTATTCATTAAGCAGGGCTTACGGAAGAAGAAAGGTCTACCATCTCGGCCACCTGGGTCATTTTAACAGTCTAGTTGGATAAGCGCATGTAAAACAATAGTGTTTTTTGTCATAGCTACCTGTATTTTAATTTCCAAGGCCTTATAAGATCACAGTAAAACAATAGGCTATGTTGTCAAGATAACTGATTTTCATTTTTTTTATAAATTCTTTCGATTAAGTATATTACAATAAATAGGCACTAAATTAAGCATTACTCCGAAACAGATCAACCGATTTTATCCATTATGAATAGACGTCTTCCCACGGACATTGTAAATGTGTATACCAAGTTTCATAAAAATCCGGTAAAGCGTATTTGAGTTACCGCATCTTTAAAATATACACTAAATTGGGTTTTACTCCGGTACCGGTCAACAGATTAGGTTCAAATTAAATAGGGCACTTCTCATGGACGTCATAAATGGGTATACCAAGTTTTATGGAAATCCGTTACAGCGTATTTGAGTGATGGCGCCTTTCTCATCCATAATCTATTAAAATAGGCACTAAATTGGGCATTACTCCGGTACCGGTGAACCGATTTGGTTCAATATCAATAGGGTTCTTCCCATCGACATTATGAATGTTTATACCAAGTTTCATGAAAATCCGAAAAAGCGTACTTGAGTTATGGTGCGTACAGACGCACGGACAGACAGACGGACAGACATTTTTTCGTCCCCCCACACAATCTCATAAAGTGCCATACTGGCACTTAATAAGAATGCAAGTCAATTACAGCCCTAACTACACTTTCCCTCAAGCTAGCATTTGTATGTGGCACCATGACACAAAGCAAAGTGAATTATGACAATATATTAAGTTGAATATCGTGTGTTGCGCTTTCCGAGTTGTTCATTATTTCCCTCCTGTCGCATGGCCTCATATGTTCCAAGAATGACCTGTATTTTATGTCTTTTATAGGAAACTTGTGAACTAAAGCATTAAAGCTTTAATTTTACCTGTATACGAGTCCTGATGTTTTTTTATTTGACCGACTGTACTTTAGCCTATTGACATACTTTAATGTTCAATAGTCCTTCATGGCCATCATGCATTTCTTAGAGTATCACAATGGATCCTGGTTGGCATAAGGTGTAATGCAGATGCGATGTCTAAACCATGTTCACCTGATTCAAACCAACATATAATATCCATTTTCATCATTAACTGAAAAACACAGCATAGAGGGGAAAAAAATGAGCAACTTTATTCGTGGTGAAAATGTGCAAACACTCATCACTTGCCCTTCTTTATGTGAAGATAGAAATTGGTTTTGAGTTTACTTCCTCCCACCTCTATTTTACAGATTTTTGGAGAAGACTCAACAGATTGGCTTACACTTCATTGTACGCCAGTTGACAAAAAGCATGATTAGCATCATACAGGTATAGCAAATTATTTCCAACTCATTGTATTATCGTTGGCTCAATGTAAGACAACTTACACAAAATTGGAAACACAACTTCTGTAGTGCCAGGAATGTACAATTGAAACAAATGCAACTTTAAAAGAGGACTGATGCATATATGTACAATTAATAAGGGACTCACTGTTCTTATATTTTATTAAATAGCCTGAAACAAAATTTAGTGGCTACTTTGAAAGGATTTTCTAAGTTTTCTGTAATGAATGTTATCAGCGCCTTCATTTGACTTATGGTGTAAGTTGGCTCATTTTCATTAACTGGGTCCAGGAACATTTGATTCATGTTTTACTCGGTGTAATTACTATTTCTATTACAAAACTTGTATTATACTGATGTAGTTTTCTTTAAGATGTGAGCTCTTCTTTTGGGTCAGTGAATACGTTGTAACAAATGCATTGGCTATTTCAGCATTAGTAAATCTATTTTGGCGATTTATATATAGCGTAGAGCTTTATCACTGGTACTCACTACTAAATTGCGGTATTTTGTTACCTGTTGGAGCGCTTTCAACCGCATGGAGCGGCCATCTTCAGCAACTGACTTCCGTGGTGTTGTTGTTGTTGTTGTTGGGAAGACATTTCTGGATAACTGTATCGTACAGCGCGTGCGATTTGAATTGTAACTGTTCGTTTAGGATGTTGGTGTTGTCTTGTGTGGTGTGTCTGTATATTTCATATTGTTCGAGTGTGTTGAGTGTGTGACCTTTGTGGTTAATGTGTAGGATTTCCATGTCTGTATTGATGTCTGCGTATTCGTGTCCTGTGGTTATTATATGGTTTGCATAGGCAGAGTCTGTGTTTTGTTTGAGAGCTCGTATGTGTTCTGTGTATCGTGTTTTGAAACTTCGGCCTGTTTGTCCTATGTAGAATTTTGGGCAGTCGTTGCATTTTAGTTTGTAGACTCCTGGGTTGTTGTATTTGTTTGTGTGTTGTTTGTTGTCTGTGGGTTGTATTTTGTTGATTGTTTTGTTCTTTGTTCTGAATGCTATTTTGTATCCTTGTTTTCTGAACTGTTGGGCGATTTTCTGTGTATGTGTGTTGAAGTATGTGAGTGTGATGTATTTGTCTTTTTTCTTTTCTGTGTTTTGGTCATTTTTCTTCGTTCTGATTTTGTGTAGTAGGTTGTCAATGACTGTGTGGTTGTAGCCATTGGTAATGGCTAAGTGTTTTATGGTGTTAAGTTCTTCTTTGTGGTCTTCAGCGGATAGTGGTGTGTTTTCAAGTCTGTGGAGCATGGATCGGAATGCAGCATGTTTGTGTTGTGTTGGGTGGTTGGAGCTGTTGTGTATCAGTGTGTCTGTCATTGTGGGTTTTCTGTATATTTTGAATTTATGTTTCTGTGTGCTGTCTTTTGTGATAGTGAAATCTAGGAAATTGAGGGTTTTGTTTATTTCAAATTCTGCTGTGTATTGTATGTTTTTGTGGATTTTGTTGATGTGGTGTAGTAGTTGTGTGCATTGTCTGGTGTTGCCTCTGTATAGTACAATGATATCATCTACGTATCTGTGCCAGTAGATTATTTTGTGTGCGTGTTTGTTGTCGTGTTATTATATGGTTATTTTGGCCTTATAGCATTGTAGTCTTCTTTGGGTAAGAGCGTTCATTTAAGGGTTGTCCGGGTGTTTGTTTGTGCAGTTGCCATGAGTTTGGTAATTGATATTGGACACAAAGTAAAGCCAGCAGATAGTATTTCTCTCCTTAGAACAGCACGCATTTCTCTCCTTAGAATAGCACATATTTCTCTCCTTAGAATGACATTGTCAGGCTAGATCATCTGCTTTCCTTGTTCATTCAGCTTTAGCTTAAAGTGGTTATCATTCTGATTTTACTGTTTTAAGCTCTAGTATGCACTGTTTTACTTTCCCACGTGGAATACATTGTTCTCTGCAAAAAGCTATACTGCAGATGAATGATCATTAAGTTTATACTTTTCTTCAGAATTTTTTCAACAAGTGTTTTAAAAATTTTGCCAAATTAGCTTTTATGAAATTCCAAGATGGTTTGGAGGTAACTTGTGCTTTTGCTTACCATTGATAGAGATGTTTGTATCTGGATCATCAGCTTTCAATGTTTTGACAAGTAATAGGAGTTCTCAAATGAAAAAATCGGAATTATTTGATTATTGAAAGTTTTTGGGATATCAAGAATTGTATTAAAAAACAAATCACAATTTCATGGACATATATTCCAACAGATACAGCAAGTGTTCAGCTATTTTTCAACACATTGCCAACGGAACTGAAACGTTTGTCATACTGTGGAACCAACTTTTGAACACCTGTGTCATAGAAGTCTCCCGCCAGGGATTTGAACCACTGTGTGACAGACATTTCTTTAGGTGTATTGAAAAGGTGGAAATCACTGGGAACAAAGTTCAGGCTGTAGGTGGATGTTTAAACACATCCTAGCAAGTCTTCTGCAGAAGTTCGGCTGGGAGGTGTTTAAACATTCACCCTAAAGCCCGGACCTTGCTCCCAGTGATTTCCATTTTTTCCTACACCTCACAAAATGACAAAGAATGACAGAGAAGCAAATGTGGTTGTCACACGGTGGTTCAAATCTCAGGCAGCACACTTCTACGACACAGGCATTCAAAAGTTGGTGCCACAGCAAGACAGCTTTCAATGTTTTGACAAGTAATAGGAGTTCTCAAATGAAAAAATCAGAATTATTTGATTATTGAAAGTTTTTGGGATATCAAGAATTGTATTAAAAAACAAATCACAATTTCATGGACATATATTCCAACAGATACAGCAAGTGTTCAGCTATTTTTCAACACATTGCCAACGGAACTGAAACGTTTGTCATACTGTGGAACCAACTTTTGAACACCTGTGTCATAGAAGTCTCCCGCCAGGGATTTGAACCACTGTGTGACAGACATTTCTTTAGGTGTATTGAAAAGGTGGAAATCACTGGGAACAAAGTTCAGGCTGTAGGTGGATGTTTAAACACATCCTAGCAAGTCTTCTGCAGAAGTTCGGCTGGGAGGTGTTTAAACATTCACCCTAAAGCCCGGACCTTGCTCCCAGTGATTTCCATTTTTTCCTACACCTCACAAAATGACAAAGAATGACAGAGAAGCAAATGTGGTTGTCACACGGTGGTTCAAATCTCAGGCAGCACACTTCTACGACACAGGTATTCAAAAGTTGGTGCCACAGTAAGACAAATGTTTCAATTCTGGTAACAAATGTGTTGAAAAATAGCTGAACACTGGCTGTGTCTGTTGCAATAAATATTTCCTTGAAATTGTGTTTTGTTTCTGTAAACAGCCCCAGGGAAACATATTTTATGGATGCGCCTCGTATACTGCAGATCTTGCTGTATCTAATCATTTGATGAATCAAGCCTCTTTATTTCTACAGTTAATTCATAACCTTAATTTAGTTGTCACCTGTACTAATGGCCATTTTTCAGAAAAATAACTGATCACTTTAGGCAGGTTAGACTGTACTTAAATAAGGCTTCACTAAATAGTGGAGTCTGAATTGTGTTTTGTGTCGACTTATTGTTTAAAAAATAAATAGTGAAGTCTTGAAGCATTTTAAGTCAACTTATTAGTTTATAAAATGTAGGTAATGTTTTTTACACTGGCCTCCTTATATACATCACTTCTGTCACCAACATTTCAAGATAGGCTTGGGCATGAAGGATTTGACACTTTCCTTGTGAGACTTACTTTTAATAGGAAGGAAAGAGAAATCTGTTGTACAGTTAATACTTAAGAGGGAAATCAAAGTGATATGGAAAGTTTTTACTACTATTAATTTACATCTGTGTTTCATCAAGATGGATTTAACTTTTTGTTGATAGAACAAAGATTTTAGTACAAAATAAAGTTTTGTGAGAGAGTACTTACTTAGTCAATTGCAATAGATAATTCCTCAGCAAGCTAAAGAAATATTATCTATTTTATGGAACCCGAAGGTTCATGCTGCGCTTACCTGAGCCCACCATTCAACGCTAACTCCATCCAACGTCCCTCGCAAATCCTACTTCCCTTAAATTTATCCTAATATTGTCCTCTCACCTACGTCTAGGTCTTCCAAGTGGTCTTTTCCCTTTGGGTCTCCCATTCAATACATTCCTCCCCCATGCGTACACCATATCCAGCCCATTTCATCCTCCGTGATTTAGTTACCCGTACTATATTCGGTGCAGATTACAGTTTTCTCCAGTCCCCATTTTCATCTTTTTTAGGCCCAAATATTTTCCTAAGTACCCTGTTTTTGAACACACAGATCATGTTCTTCCCGAAGAGTAAGTGACCAAGTCTCACATCCACATAGTACAACAAGCAGGATAATAGTCTTATAAATTAATTTTAGATTTCTGGACAGAAGACAAGAAGATAAGATTTGTGAGAGAATAGCAATTTGAATTTGAACTTCTGGTGCTTTCTTTGGGCAATTCTATAACTACCGGTACTGGGTACTAGCTCATCTAAAGCCCTGGTACTAAAGAATAAATCAGTATGGGTTAAATTTGCAGAAGGGGAGGTTTATTTAAGGGTGATTTCATAATCAAACACTGTTTAGTTATACAAATTTTAATCATTATTTGTCATCATATCATATCAATCATTACTCGTAAAAAAAATAAATCATTCTTTGGTTGGATATGTTGGTGTACATAATCAGTAACCACAGCCTCAATAGTTTTGTTCCATATTGAAAAATGTTATTGAATACAGAGGGCTTGACTTACTTGCTACTGAATAAAGAGGGCTTTGACTATACGTGTTTGCAGTCATGTTTACAGATATACTTCCACAGCTAGCATATTAGTAAACAGATGTGATCTCATCAGTCAAGGTCTTGAACTCGAAAATGCATTAATTTATTCTCCTTCAAAATGATGTTTTTTCTTATTTAATAATCCAACATCGAAAGAATAAGACGCAGTGGTGTAGCCAAGGCCCACCCAAAAAAATTGCAAATATTCTAGATAAAAATTTAAATGCTGTATTTTAAATTTATGTTTGCATTCTTTTGGGGAAAAACACTCACCATTAAAAATAAACCCAGAATCCTGATAAATAGTTACAATCGATAAAAGTAAGATAAGACGTAAAAAGACACAGAAAAGTGTAATTCTGTTTTGTAAATTGTTGTTTCCAAACTCCTAATACAAGAAGTGCGATTAACTTTAACCCACTGTGAAACCTTCTTTTCTTTAAGTAGCAAGCTATTTATCAGTTAACGATTTGGTGCTTGCAGTTGACAATTGCTCAAGTCAGACAGTCGAATCAGCACACTGATGATCCACATTGTCTTTCTCTTTTGTATTAAATAGCCTGTCTTTCTTTAATATAATCTCTTCATGATTGTATTAATTATATAATATAAAACTTCTGAGAATGAGAGTTGAGGGCAGTGGCGTTGTCAAGATATGGGTCTGGTACTTTCAAAACCTTGTAATACCCCACCCAAAATAATTAGTCTGGCTACGCTAATGATAAGATGGCTAATATACATAGTTATTTTAATTAGCGATCTAGGCATTAGAATTATCTAAATCATGAAGATAAAAGAAACTAGACCCTTAAGGTAAAAGGTTTTACAATATACTTCCTAGATAATATGTCTGTTTTTTATTGGCTAGACCAGTTGCTGATAGCTGAAAATATGATTAAAAAGCAAGGACATGCAGTAAAATTTTGTTCGGGAGGGGTTCAATGTAAAGTCATCTCAGCTCTATGTCCTTGCACACATTGTAACTTCATTTTCTAAAACAGTTGATTGTGATCATTAATACACTGTAATAAATTATAATGCAGCACAGTCTTTGAAACTATGGTTTCTCATTTAAGCTAGAGTCTAAATAAAAACTTTCTTTTGATGGATTTCGGCAAAAGTATTTGAGTTGTATAATAATTATTGTTTCATGGATTTGCAAGAAGTGGAAATTATAATAATGATTGGTGGGGAACTATTAACTAAGTGCTACGATTCATATAATAAATCATATTTTGATCTTACTGAAATCCATAATAAATTTTGTATATTTAAATATGGTACCTAACCTGTGGATAACCTGAAGTGCTGTCAGTTTTCAGATATTTGGAAACAAACATTAATTAGATTTTTTTTCTTTTTTGTCTTGAAACAAAATCAACTCATCACTTTCATTTTTATGTCCCATACTCTGAAAGATCAGTTTCATAGTTTTTGCACGAAAATAAACTTAATTTATTTATGAATGAATAAAGAAACTTGCACAATTGTGCCTTTATTTATGCTAGTGGTACTTGTCATCTGCTTCTCTACTGCACCATGTCTGTCTTCTAAGAAGCATCTTACATAAAGTTGATGAGTCTGATGGCAATCGATGACTTTCATCATTATGTCTGTTATCTAAGAAGCATCATCGTACATAAAGTTGATGACTCTGATGGCAATCGATGACTTTCATCACAAAAACATTGGCGAGTTTAAAAACAGCAGGATGCTTCACCGGTGAATTGTCCAATGATTTTACAAACAGGCTGATGGAAGTACGATGGCATTGATGATTTTAAAAACATACCCTGTACACACTATGGGCTAGAATCCACTAAAACTTCTTATGCCGATCACTAGGACCCATATTGAAATCAGATAATATGGAGATTCAAGATGTGAACTGTGAGTAATGGGTGAGACTAGGAGATTTATAAGCTCTAACCAGATTTGTTGTAAAGTTACACAAGTACCAAGTCCATGAATCAGTGTATCTGCATCAGACAAGTTGATTGCAAACGTAATATCGTAAGTCTATTTGAGAATAGGTTTTTATAGAAATTTTGCAGGAGTTAAACTGAAATCCAAAGAACTTCTAATTTCTAAATGATCAAACCACATGGATAACCAGGCCACCAAACCGTTTGAGAGATTCTGAAGGGAGTTTTATTTATTAGTAACACATCACTGTTATTAAGCTGAAGAACTACCATCACCAAACCGTTTTAAAATATGAATCTTAAATAAATTACGATAAATCAAATCCATATGTGCTATCGTCAAGAAATCTAGCATTAGAGAGTACTGAATGTGTCAAACGTCTACAGCTAACTGAGGTTACTGAAGGTATAAAAGATCCCCGTACTGGCTTTTATGACGCCCAGCGTATAAGGAAAATTTTGAGACAAAAAGAAGTCGACGCTTGGGCTTCACTCCCACAAAAAGGTCTCGGAGTAGACCTTTATAAAGAATGCACTCAGTACAACTCATGGATTCGACATCATGAAGGCCTTACCTCGAGCGAATGGCGAGATGCTATAAAAATGACAGCCAACGTCTCAGCAGTACGAGCTCTACCAGGTAGGACACAGGATAATAGCCTCTGTCGGCGATGCCACAGAGAGAAAGAAACACTTGCACACGTCCTGGGTTCCTGCCCTTTTGGAGAAACTCTACGCAACTCTCGTCATCACACGATCCGCTCTATGATTGCCGAAGAACTGCGATCCATCAATTTTCAGGTCTTTGAAGAAGTTCACTGTTTAGCTACGAACGGAGGTTCGAGGAGAATAGATATGATTGCCATACCTTCTAACAGTGAAGTGGGATACGTATTAGATCCCACGATCAGGTTTGAGAAACATAGGGAGCAGCCTGAGGTAGTCAACGAAGAAAAGAAAGCCATATATGTACCAACAGCTTCATACTTCAAACAGAAGTACAACTTACGAACAATTGAAGTAATTGGCCTGATGGTAGGGGCACGTGGTACCATCCCACATCACTTCCTCTCTACCTGGAAAAGGTTCAGCCTAAATCAAAAGAAAATCAAAGATATTGTCGTTGCCACTCTACGTGGTTCTCTCGCTCTTCTTCGTCACCACTTATACAATAATCAATGTTTAATAATTTAATTATAGGAAAACTTTGACTTTATAGTTATATTGCTGATTTGGAAATGTTACACTCTGTCTATATTGGCAGCCTGTATCTGCAGGGAGTTGTTATTTTAATAAATATGTACAATAACCAAAACAAAAAGAAAAAAATGCTTTGATATGTACAAAATTGTAAAATATGTAACAACCAAACCAGTGTTTTTTGTTTTTTTTTACACGACGTTATAATCTTAAAAATATTGCAGATATTTAGGGGAGGGGAGGTTTCAATCCCCTGAACCCCCTCTCCCCATACCATACACCCATGTTAAAAAGCAATTGAGACCAACCTTATACTACTAACATGGACGCAGTTAAGAAATTCCTCTCACAGAAACACATCCTCAATGTTATTAAATATAGTCTATGAAAAGTACCTAAATCTCATTTTCCATTAGGTCTATCTACGGTATTGGTTGGCACTCATAAACTCTTCTGGGTTATATAAACAGATCTTTGTATTCAGTTCCTTGAGGAGAGCTTGGAGCTACAATTTGCAATCTTGAAGTGTTACAACACTATGAATTTTCCATACATGTAATTTAGTAATGATCTCGACAGTGCATTCAGAAACACACGACTTTATTAAATAGATCTCCTATGTTCTGTGATCAAGTAGTTTAAACTATGTCCCTTGATGTTCAACGGTATTGAAATATATTCCCATTTATTATATTATATCACAGTAGCCTATGTTTTCCTAAATGTTTGCAACAACTTTTAAATTAAAAAATGTGAGGTACAGATTGTATTGGCATATAAAAATAAGTACAATAGAATCCCTCTTATCCATCATTCCACTTTATCCAACAGGTTCGTACGAAGGTCGGCTAAAATTACACACAAGAATTGGCCCCGAACTGTACATTACATTACAAACACTCTGAAAGAAATTTAAATATGTAAATTATGCCAAATTTTATTAGAATTTTAAAATCCTATTGTATAGTGAATGAAAATAACTGTATCCATTAAAACACCTGTAAGTATTCATGATGTAGTTTTCCTCTTTTACTATTAACTGACATTCCCACTACTAATCTGACATTTCGTCAGCCAGTTTAGGCCCTACATCGTATTTAAGCAGAACTCGACTGTATTTCAAATGTTACAGGCTAAGTTTTATGCATGTAATTGTACTTGATCATCTTACCAAAAACACAATTAACCAATTACCAAAAACCAATTTACACAGGAGCTTAATTTGGTATCACATTTCTTTTATTCCACAATAAGTTTACAAAAAAGGGAGACAGAATAGTACAATAATCAAATGTTCAAGGTATTACACTGAAACCACATAATTTCATACTCGTGAAAGAAAAAAAAAATTCTGCTATGCACTTCTTTATGAAATAAATTTACAGCACATCAAATTCTATATTGTATTTCTGGTGACGCACACTGAAAACACTGAAGTCTTAGTCCTTATCTTTAGTCATTTCACACAGCATTCACTGGTAGTACAGCTCCAAGTTCATGCCGTCATGAATTTCATCTGTATTTACTGTTAAGAAACATAAGTAAAATCAGAAGGATAAGGCTATAAAGAAATAAGCTGCTATTAGAGCCACTACACTTTAAGGATTTGATATATCTCTTCTTCAACAAATTATCAGGGATTTATAAATTTTAGGGAAAAAAGGAATTGATGACAATATAAGCTTAGAATGACATTGTGACACACTTCTTAACATCAAATTAACAGGAGTTTTATAAAATAAGGGGGCAATAATCTTTCAGCTTTTCGAAAAACCCCTAATGAGAGTGATCGTGAGGGAAATGTTTACTAGAGGGAAATGCCATATCACACAGGGATATAACTATATGACTTGGTAATCTAAGGTGGACGGGACTAAGACTACTTTAAACTAAAAAACTTGAACTTATGAAACTTGACAAAAAAGCTTGGGTACATGAAAAAAATTAACGCATGTTAAAATATTACATCACAATGGTTTTTAAAAAATGTACATATTGCCTTACACTAAAAGACATTGTGGTTTATATTGGGGGGGGGGGGAGGAGAAACTGAAATTAAACATTGTAGAGCCTATTTCAGTAGTGCTGAAAACAAAACACACATTTAAATACATTTAAAAAAATCTAACGGGTCAATCCATATGAAATCATCCAATGGGCGTTGCTGACATATTTTATTTTATTTTTAAGTAACTTATATATTTTCTGTTTCTATGTGTATCTGGGAGTACAAAACAATTTTTTTCACATTTTTATCACTAACGCTTTGGCAACTAGTGGCCATTTTGCTTAGAAGGATTTGGCATTTTTGGCATTTTCAAAGGTTAGCGGTAAGATAAATAACTATTTTATTTATGAAGATATCAACTTGAGGTAAAAACCATCTTAATCTACAAGAAACATTCTACAATTCATGTTATGACCAAAACTTTGTTAGGTCTTAAGGAAATAATCTAAAACTTTATTAGAAAATGCAGTTCAGATTAGAAAAAATTAACAACTTTATAAAACATTTTTTCATAGAAGGGATGAAAACACATGTTTCATATTTTCCCCCCACAAAGATATAGTAGATCACTAGATGCTAGTAAAATTTGAGATCATTTATGTAAATCCTTTAGGTTTTATGAGTCTTCAAATATCGAGATTTTGCAGAATTGTTGATTTTCAAATTAAAATATCTCAAATGGGACTGAACAGAAAAATCTGAAATTTTCTCAAAATATTCTTCTAGTGCCTAGTAATCAACATATAAAATTTCATCACTGTGTTCTGACCAGAAGTATTTTATTTTTAATAAAGAAAATGCTAAAAAATAACACTGTCAAATGAGCGAATAACAGTGTTAAAATACAATAAAAATTGTCAAAAATAATATAATTTTTTGTTGTTGCTAGCAAAATTAAATACGTCATAAAACTAACATATTAAAGAATATTATAGGAGAAAAATTCCTACCAGTAAAATTAAATACGTCATAAAACTAACATATTAAAGAATATTATAGGAGAAAAATTCCTACCAATGCTCTACCAACTGAGCTAAGCCGGACTGCATATGACATGACTTGTCTGTCTGTGAGGTAGACCATTAGGGCAATCAGTCATAGGAGAGAGGTTCCATCTGGCGCTGTGAATTGAGCTCCAGCTTAGCTCAGTTGGTAGAACATTGGCCAAACCATTGGCCAAAGGTCCTGGGTTCTAGTCCCAGTGCCGGAGGAATTTTTCTCCTATAATATTCTCATGTAATGTCCAACAGAGACAATAATCTGTGGTTCATGAATGCTTATATATCTTAACATATTAAATGTTCCATGGTAGTAGTCATAGTGATCAATACTCCAGCAGAAGGAGACCATATTGCCACATTTGCTGAGCAATACAGACTCCTCTGTAGCTCCTTTGTTCAGTAATCAGTAGCTGTGCCTGACTGAAAATAGCAAAAAAGTTGCCCCTTCACTTAAAAAATTATCAATTTCACCAAACCACCAGTTCTGATCATAATGCAGGCAACAATGTCCTTTACTTCGAAAGGTCTTATTTCAAATTTGGGCAAAATGGAAATACTGTGTTCACCATAAATATTACTTTTTGAGTGAATGTAACACCTTATGATGCTAGAAGTTTGTTCGACAGCTGAGCCAAAGGTTTAAAAAATGTTTATACAAGTGTATAGGAAATACCTTTAATTTCTTCAGAACAAAATTTGAACACTTCTTCTGCTGAAGTCATCTGGTCCAAATTTGGTCTCTGCAAACTAGCCATCGAGACAGCCCTCTTTGTACCCCCTCCAATCCCATCGCAAGCATTCTTTCCATTAGAAGTGGCAAAAGAATGCTATTCAGCTTCAAAGTGATTGCAAATATTCAAAAAGTTCTTTTTGTTTTTGTATTGGCTACCATCTCCATCGCTAAAATAAACAATTTTTTTAACTGAAGGGGCAACTTTTTTGATATCTTCAGTCAAGCACAGCTACTGATTACTGAACAAAGGAGCTACAGAGGAGTCTGCAAAGACTTGCCTTTTTCAAGTCAGCATATTCTGGCTTGCTCAGCAAATGTGGCAATATGGTCTCCTTCTGCTGGAGTATTGATCACTATGACTACTACCATGGAACATTTAATATGTTAGTTTTATGACATATTTAATTTTACTAGCAACAACAAATAATTATATTATTTTTGACAATTTTTATTGTATTTTAACACCATTATTCGCTCATTTGACAGTGTTCTTTTTTAGCATTTTATTTATTAAAAATAAAATACTTCTGGTCAGAACTTAGTGATGAAATTTTATATGTTGATTACTAGGCACTAGAGGAATATTTAGAGAAAATTTCAGATTTTTCTGTTTAGTCCCATTTGAGATATTTTAATTTGAAAATCAACAATTTTGCAAAATCTCGATATTTGAAGACTCATAAAACCTAAAGGATTTACATAAACGATCTCAAATTTTACTAGCATCTACTAGAGGATAAAAATCAATGGAAGAGACTGACACATCAAGTTACAAAAGCAAGAAAGAGACAATTTGAATAATACGGCTGGCAACCCACTGCTGTGTATATCCGACTGGATCACAAAGGATCGCATCCGATCTGTGTACTCTACTACTACTACTACTAGTGATCTACTATATCTTTGTGGGGGGGAAATATGAAACATTTGTTTTTATCCCTTCTATGAAAAATCGGAACTGCATTTTCTAATAAAGTTTTAGATTATTTCCTTAAGACCTAAGAAATTTTTGGTCATAACATGAATTGTAGAATGTTTCTTGTAGATTAAGATGGTTTTTACTTCAAGTTGATATCTTCATAAATAAAATAGTTATTTAACTTACCGCTAACCATTGAAAATGCCAAAAATGACAGATCCTTCTAAGCAAAATGGCCACTAGTTGCCGAAGCGTTAGTGATAAAAATGTGAAAAAAATTGTTTTGTACTCCCAGATACACATAGAAACAGAAAATATATACTTAAAAATAAAATAATAGGTCAGCAACAAATTATTTTATTATTGGATGATTTCATATGGATTGACCCTATTCACATATTTAGTCTTTTTGCAGCAAACTAGTCTAGTATGACAGTCCATACAGCAAAACCTGTAAAGCGAGATCTGACTTCACTTCACCACTGCTGCAGCAACCATAAAGCAATGTTGCAGCAACCGTAAAGTGCTTTACATTTGCTTTAAGAACACAAGTACATTAAATTTTGCTGTTTTCCTAGTTTCTAAATGTATTAATAAATTTCTAAAACTAAAATATCACATCCAGCTGAGTGCTGCACTATCCCCTAAAATTGTACTGTTTATTATGTAACTCAGGCTAATGTGATCTTACTGTAAATGACTAAAATGCTACAAATTATACAAATTCTGACTTCCTTCACACTTTGACCCTAGAGCTCTACATCAACCCAGGTGTGTAATAAATCGCTCTTGCGAAATACGATACTAACGTCAAGGCAAATATTATGTTTAAGCTCCATCCACAATGTGCAATTGGTAGTCGGTAGTCGAAGTATAATGTGTGGTGAGTAAAGCTCTATCCACAATGCGCAGTCGGCAGTTGTTAGTCAGTAGTCGGCAGTTTGCTGTTGCAATCGGCCGCTTGGGAGCAGCACTAGAGTCGTCTACAATATGCTGTCGACATTGAGGTTAGGGAAACATTTTACAGAATAAAAAAGGTGGAGGAATCACTTTATAATTGGATAATATATGTTATAAACACATCTTGCTTTCTCGTAGTATGCTAATCTGTGTATTTGCACTAGTAAATAATTTTCATTTGCGTAATATGTTACTTGCAGTCGTTCAGTTCGTAGTCAGAGATGAATTTCTCGTCTGCCGACTACTGTCTACCAACTGACGATTGTCTGCTGTCGTCTGCAACTGCACATTGTGAATGGCGTCCATTGATCACCACACGTTATACTTCCGACTACAAACTACCGTCTACCGACTGCGCATTGTGGATAGAGCTTAATGGACGCCATTCACAATGTGCACCGTTGCAGTCGACAGCAGGCAGTTGGTAGTCGGGAAATTCATCTTCGACTACAGACTGCAAGTAACATATTAAAAGATTGAAAATGATTTACTAGTTCAAATAAACAGATTACCATGCTATGAGAAAGCAAGATGTGTTTATTACATTTATTATGCAATTATAAAGCGATTCCTCCACATTTTTTATACTGTACAATGTTTCCCTAACCTCAATGTCATTGTGGACAGCTCGAGTGCTGCTCCCAAGCGGCCGAATGCACATTGTGGATAGACCATTACTTCTCAATCTCGTGGTTTAAAAAGTAGCCTAGGTTATGTAAAGGATACAATCCTGTAACTTAATGTGATCCTTGAAAATCGTGTACCATTTTTTCAGAACAATCTTCTCCCATCTCGTCCCAGTTTGCGCAGCAATTAATTTCTTCAGATCTCCAATCGTATCATCTCCGTTGCATTTAACTCGTACCTTCTTCCCCAAACGATCGTTGCAAGTAACTTCGAGCATTATTTGTCCTGTTTTTCTCGGGGATATAGGAAGTAGATGGTCGTATTGTGTTAGTTTATGCACAGATGATACTACCGATTTTATTTTTAAATCAATTATAATAACATAATACGAACTGTAAATAATTACGTCACAATAAACATTAGCACTGACAAAATCCACAAGTTCTTATTCCAAAGATACTGACATCTTCAGAGCGAAGAACTGAAGATGTGTTTATTCGTTTACAGTATAGAGGGATTAGTTTCAAAGTTTCTTTTTTCAAAATACTTCAGTTTTAACTAATGAAGTATTACGGTTTAAATCGTATATTTGGAGGTGAAAATATACTAAAAATCCAACAGTCTAATAATTTAGAAAAGAAGGATCGGGTAAGGTAAAATTGATATCTTTCTGGTGAAAGTTTTGTTCCAACATGGCCATCTGCAAGGTTGCCAGTCTATTTTAGAATGTACCAATTTTATATAGAGTATTTCCCTAGAGAAAGCTATAGTTGAACCATGGTACCATAATGTAAATTTAGTTCATAGGATCTAATTTTATTTACTCTTATAACATGAAGTAGTTCAGAATGTGCAATTTTAGATTAGATTAGACAACGTTATAGTGATATTCAAATTTCCTTGTTGGTAATTCTGCAAGCTCCACATCATTCCTCAAGACACGAGTCGTACAATCCGTACGTTTCTTACCTGTACCATATATAGGACAGCTGTTATAATATGGCTCTTCAAAATGAATTGCTGGGAAAAGCAGAAGATATAGCAGATCAGGTATTTGTAAAATCACATTAGAATAGAATGAGAATTTGACTGGTATAAATTTATTATACACTGGCAGTGGTTATACTCGCAAAATATTTTGAAAATAATGAATACCTCTGTACGTCACTTGTTCCATTTAGAAGTACTTTATGAAGTTGTTATCGCACCTTTATTCTATTTAATCAGTAATTTATTTTTATTTCGTAGGTTCTGAGGCATGGTAAACACATTCTCCCGACAATAGCAAGATTATGCCTCATTTCAACATTCCTTGAAGATGGTATAAGAATGTGGGTCCAGTGGTCTGAACAGCGAGAGTACATGGATATGTCGTGGGGATGCGGCAAATTTTTGGCAACAATTTTTGTGTTGGTTAATTTGATTGGACAAATTGGTGGGTGTGTTATGGTAATAGGAAGGTTTCGAGTTTCTATAGCTTGTGGAGTGTTGTTCTTCATAGTGGTTTTACAGGTAAATTAACTATTACCATCGAAATCTCGAAATTAAATTTAACAGCTTAGGGTATTTCGTATAAGCCTCTACCAAACTTTTGGTAGCTACAGTGATTCTATAAATCTTGCTTTTCTGGCAAAAGATAGATACTTGTGGTACTTTAAGCTCCACCCGCTCTCACGTGCATTGCCATGGCGACAGCTCACTTTCCCTAGCCTTCAACCTCTACCCCCACTTGCTATCAAGCTGCAAAAAACCGACAATGCAGCCATGGCGATGGCCCACTTCCCCTACCTTCCCCTAGCTGCATCATCACTTCCCCTGGCCTTCAGCCTTTCCCCTCACAAGCTGCTCTAAACCGGTAATGGAGCTCACTCTTGCTGCATGTTATACTGCACTGTGCACTATTGTACCAGTATATGTAGAAGGATCCTTGCACTAAATTGGCTCTAGAGCCAACAGTTCACAATTAAAAAAAAACTACCTTTGCACCAAAACTGCTGTTTCTCATGTATTAAAGCTCTCTAAACTTAATTACATGAATTTTCCCTTCACCGCTCAGCAATCATTCATGGCATAGTGGTTAAGGCTGTTAGGTACGATGCTAGTGGTCAAGGATTCATATAGGCTGCTGGTCGATGCATAAAATTTACGATTATGAATAGGTCTCAAATAGGTAGGTTGGGTGAAGAGGAGGTGAGAGAAAGCGAGGAAGGAGGAGGAAAAGGAAGAGAAGAAAGAAAGAAATTATTTAATTTTTTCCAGTTTCGCCTTTTGCATAATAGATGGTGTTGCTACTATGAGGGGTGTTCCATATTGATTTACACACTCTACGAGCCTCTAAGCCTCGGCAGATACATCCACTTTCTTAACATAGTCTCCATCAAGCTGTACACACTTGCGCCACCGATGTGGCAATACTCTAGGCCCTCTGCGAACCATTTATTCGGAGTCTGTCGCACCCACATCAGGACAGCTGCTTGCAGTTCTTGGAAGTTGGCAAAATGATGTCCACGCAGAGGTTTCTTCATTGCCCCGAACAGGTGGTAATCAGACGAGGCCAAGTCAGGAGAATACGGTGGGTTTGACAGCACCTGGAGTTGTGGTTTCCCGACTCGTGTGGGGACGAGCATTGTCGTGTTGCTTGAGCACACCTTCTGCCCATTTTCCTGGTCGTTTCTTCTGAATTGCACAGCGCAAACTCCGAAGAGTTGTCACATATGCCATACTGTTAATGGTGGTCCCTGGTTCCAGCCAGTCAATGAGGATGATTCCATCCTTGTCCCAAAAGACTGGCCATGCATTTGCCTATTGAGGGCACTGTACGAAACTTCTTTGGCGGGGGGCTGCCTTTGTGCTTCCACTGCATTGATTGGACTTTGGTCTCTGGCTCATGGTAGTGAAGCTAAGTCTCGTCGCCAGTCACGAGTTTGGACATGAAGCCTTCTGGATCCTGGTTGTAGCGTTAAAGGAGATCACTGCTCACGTCCTTGCGCTGTTGTCTTCATTCAGGGATTTGGGAACCCACCCGGCGGACACCTTCCCCATCTTCGTGCACTATGCGGAGCAGAGTGATTCTTGCAAGTCCTGTGGTCACCTCCAGTGATGCTGCACTCTTGAAATGTTGACTGGTGTTGTCACAGTCACTTTCCTTCCTGAACTGGTTCCCTTCTCCGTTGATGAGCAGCCACTTTTCCAGCCGTCCACCCAGTTGTACACTGTTTTTCGTGATGGTGCACATTCTCCACACACTGCCACCAATCGCCTGTGAATATCCGCAGTGTTTACACCTTCTATCCACAGAAACCACGTCCAGCGCTGTCCTTGCTGATCACCTTCTATATTGTCCACTCACGTAGTGACAGCAGTTGGTGAAATGTGCTGTAGTTCACAGGGATTCCACTTCTGTGTATCATCCTGCCACCTGCAGGCAGACTGATGTACTACATACTTTCAACTATAATGATGAGCTCACTAGCGGACCATGACTGGCAGAAAAAAATAAAGTGTAAATCAATATGGAACGCCCCTCGTAGTTCAAATGTTGCTGCTAGAAGCCTCCCAGGAGGGTCCCGTTAGTGAGTGGGAGTGGGTAGCTAGGGTGTAGCAGATTCTTCCTTTTTCCTATTGTACCAAATCGCCAAGACGTAGGAGTATGGTACGTATTATGATATTTTCCAGCAAAGAGTTTTAGACTTGAATGGTATGCCACCCGCAAGATGACTTAGTTAATACAGCGAATACCACCCTTGCACCAAATCAGCTCTTTTCAGAACCAGCATAATATTTCACAATTATAAATTTTCGTTGGCAAATTCGCTATTTCTCATTTAATGTATTAAAGCTCTCTAAACTTAAATAGATGAATTTTTACTTCACCGCTCAGCAGTCATCAAAAGTGGTTAAGAGAAAGGAAGTAAATATACCTGACTTAACATTTCAACCCTTACAGATACTGATATATCAGGAAAAACACAGTGAAGTCATAATATATATTTCAACTCTTCTTAACCCTTCCCAAGAAAAGTTGCGAATATAAGCACAAAATCTTATTTGAATATCCCATGATATTCATGCATAGCAAAGGGCAGGAGTAATCATGCATTTGATATTGACTTCTCGTGCCCTGTGCTACACATAAGGAACACTTGCACAAAAACTTATATTTGTCATACTCTCAGAAAGGATTAAAATAACACAATATTCTTAAAAGTATTAGCATAGACACATGTCTGTTGAATTTAAAGGATGCCTAAAATTTATGTTTCAAATAAGTTAAGAAATTTTCCATACAAAGGTTTATTTTGATATCTCTTTCCAGTTTCTATTTTTAAATGCAAGACATTTAATGTGTTGTTCTGCTGTGGTCACTAGAGCAGAAAATATTTCTGTTTGAGAAAAGTTTCATTGAGTTCAGGACAGGATTTACTGAGCTATTTCAGTTCTTTCAGATCATATAAGCTTTGTTCCACTGATAGGCTAAAACATAAAATCAGTTTGTTTTTTATAATATAATTTATTTTTTATTTACGTAATTTGTTTACACATAATTATTGTTTTTCAGACATTTGCTTATAGCATTTTATGGGATCTGCAGTTCCTATTCCGCAACTTGGCTCTCATTGGTGCATTGCTCTTGGTTCTTGCTGAAAGCAGAGTGGAAGGAAAGAGTTTATTTGCTGGAGTTCCTTCATTAGGTAAAAAAGTTACATGGACTGTAATCTTCGTTTATGATGCTTTTAGTAACACAATATCATCCTAATCATAAATTCAAGCATTGATAATTTCTTTGTAAATTTAAGCTTTTCCACAGTTGCTTGTACAGTAGAACCCTGCTAGTCTGACCCCAATGGGACCAGAACATATATAAGGTCAGATTATTAGAGGAACACTTTTATTTATATAACACAGTACAAAGACAATGTTTTACATAATGAGAAAGGTTGACAATGCTGTATTACATATTATGAGTAAACATACTGAACAATTCGCGGGTGTGCGGGCAAAGAGAGTTAAGTCTACCATCCTCAAAAATTGAGATATGTCCTTAGAGTTATAGATAAAAATGTTCTCTACATCTGTGTTAAGTCCAGTAAGTCGTATTCACAAATGTATGGTAGTTATGGACGTATGCCTCATGGGTTTACCCATCTCTGAAGTGATGTTGGATAGGTAAAGTGTGTTAAGTCACTCTAATTCTCAGTAACAAGAAAGTGGACTTAACTCTCTTTGCACGCGCACCCGCGAATTATTGTACATTGTTAACAGCACTGAAAACTATTTTTTAAAACACATAAACATCAACACTCAAAGAAACTGTTTGTAAACACACAGTATTATCACAAAACAATCCGGACAGCATGTTGTTGATGTTCATGGCATCATGGTTGGACTAAGCGGGGAGTTGGGCCACCAGAAGTCGGAATAACAGAGTTCTACTGTGTTTAGTAGCTATGTAGGTTGTAAGGTTTAAATTACTTCTATTATAACTAAAAGATATATCACAAAGTTTATCTTTATTAAGTGACACACCAGTCTTGTAATAAAATTAAACTAGATTCCAATTTGTCCAGTACTTTTACAGCTTACTTTAAGCCCTAAATCATCTGCAAACAGAAATCCGTTAGTTCCTGCACTCTCAATATTTTTACATTGTTGCTAATATTTTTTACCAACATTCACAGTAGTGGTATGCTATGTCTAGAAGGCAACTTTGAATTATCCAAGCAGCACCATGTATTGTTAATAAATAAATGTTTTCCTGATTTAGTAACATATGTTATATCATGTTACAAAACTGTTCCCAAGCATAAATATAACTTCTTACTTGTACAGTCGGTCAAATAAAAAACGTCGGGACTCGTATGCAGTTAAAATTAAAGTTTTAACGCATTAGTTCACAAGTTTCCTATAAAAAACATAAAATACAGGTAATTTTCGGAACATATGAGGCCATGCGACAGGAGGGAAAAAAATAAACAAGGGAAAAAATGAAAAACGCGGAAAGCGCAACACACGATATTGTCATAATTCATTTTGCTTTGTGTCATCGCACCACATACAAATGCTATCTTGAGAGAAAGTGTAGTTAGGGCTGTAATTGAACTGCAATTTTCGGCCTCTGAAGCAGCGAGAAGGTTCCATATTTCTTAAAGAGGTGGGTACTTCACTATAATGCGACCGGAAGTTTTCATAGGAAACGTGGATCTGATTTCGATGCTAGAATGGTTGCAAAAGTTGAACGTAAGTTATTGATTTTGCACTACAAGTACCGGTATTATAAAATAAAATCTTTAAAAAAATGCTCCTTGAATAAACATATTCCTCGCGAATTTATTAATTATTATTATAAGAACTTCCATGCAAGAATATGGCGGATGTGAGGCATATAGCCACAGCCTTCTATACATGTTCGTTTTGGAACAAAACTGACTAAATAATCAAGAAAATACATGGATAGACAAGAGGCGTGTGTGAACCTAACCTTAAGTCTTCCTGTACATGCGCATATGCTCTTTCGTGATACTTAATCAAATACCGCCCGACGTTTTTTATTTGACCGACTGTACGCCTGTTTTACTTCTGGTCTCATCATCTCTCAATAAATTTATTAGTAGAATACAGGATTTATGTTTAAAGTTGAAGTAACAGGGTATGCAGTTAGTTATACAGCCATTTCATAAAATATGGGAATTTTTCCCTCAAAGAGAGAAGTTATAAAATTATTGTAATTGGGTGGTCAAAAATAAGTTTAAAACCTCAAATTATCTGAATTTTAAGGGCTTGGGTGTACTTGAAGTGGTTTCATGTGTAGAATCTGTCGATTTACTTATTTATAGCGTTGAGTTACTATTTTTGCCATTTTTAGCATGATTTTAACACTTTGATACCATGTAGTCAAGAGTAATCAGCTATGTCCATTTTCATTTGAGAAAATATACATCTTAAGGTACAATTTGGTATAAGATTAACTTAAAAAAATATGTGTGGTTAATTACTATGTAAAATAACAAACAAGGGAATTTTTGTCCCACTTGTAACAGTGATAGTTTTGTTAAATTATTATAGATGACTTAAATAAATGTTCTGACAACCTGGAAACAGTTTATAATTTGTATTGAATCCCTCATACCTTCATTAATAACAACATTAAGACCCTAACAGTAATAGCAAAACAGAAAATGAGCTTTTGTTTTGCATCATTAAAATCAGTGTCCAAATTATGTCCCACCCGTAACAGATTTTGAAAAACACATTTAAAATATTTCAAATAAATTTTTAATAATGCTTTGCATGTAGAACGAAGGAGAAGTCATAGTAGATTTTACAGAATGTGCAGAACAAGTTCTAATTCTTTATTTATGACATGTAATAAACAAAAATAGTTGTTATAATTTGCTAGAATGTCCCACCCAAAATTATGAAATGGCTGTATAGTGTACACTGTAATTTGGAATACGTGATATTTCCATCAATTGTAACTTACTGACCTTGTTGCAGGTGATAACAGGCCCAAGAACTACTTACAGCTTACAGGAAGAGTACTTCTAGCCTTCATGTTCATTACTTTGCTGAGATTTGAAATATCTTTTATGCAGGTAACATTCACTAGGATCTTTGTACAGTGAGTCTCAGTCAGATTGGTTCCGCCGCACCAAGCTGAGCGTTGGGTCCCCCCCAGATGACGCTCCTATCCCCGGTATGCGGCAAAGGAACTCCCCGGCAGTTGACTGACTTGTCCGTGCGTGACAATGAAAATAAATGAAATAAGTTTGAAAATAACGAAAATAGGCACCTACCTTATTACAGGAGATGCTGGAAGTGTCCTCCTCCTACAACCACACATTTTTGGCATCATGATAGGAAATTCCGATTAATATGGATTAATTGTTCTTCCGTTATTATTGAGTTTATCTCTATCCTAATGTTTTCTTTTAGTTGTGACAACTACCGAATAACACTTTCACGTCTGTACAACACGAGAACAATGCTCAACTGCAGGCTATGCAGGAATTGTTTACTTATCTGCGGGGACACAGCTGGCCGCGACGCGGGTAGTGTTGAGTCATCACAAGAGAAACATGGCGTGCGACAAGCGGCACCAATCTGTCTGAGACTCACTGTACTTGATATATATACCGGTATATAAGACATATAAATTAATAGAGGAAAATGTTTTATTCCCTTATATATATCTTTTAGGTACTCAAATAAAAAAGTAGTTATTCAGATGTTTATTTAGATGCTCCTTGCTAAGCTTAAAATGTATTACCGGTATATAACTTAACACAAATCAAAAGAAAAATCTGTCAAGCATAGGCACCTACTTTGGGTGAGCAAGATACTTTCTGTCCCCAACATTTAAATTTTTATCATATAAGTCTTAAGCATAACTACTAACAAGTGTTAAGTGCTATGACTGTCTTCCAAATAGCAATCTGGTATGTAGTAGTAAGGTGAGTCCCCCAGTGAATTTTATATATATATATATTTTTTTTTAATTATTATTATTTTTTTTTTACTGGGTTATGCATAAGTATAGTCTGACACATACCTTTAACTTTTTCAGAGAAATGTATCTGGTTGCTTTCTTTGCCTATCCTTGCAGATAGTGGAAGTAATATAGGCCTAATTTGTTAAGGCATTCCCTAAAATATAATTAAATTTGTTTGTTCTTTGCTTTTGTATACAGTAGAACCCCGATAATTCGAGCTAATTGGGGCTGAGGCTACCTCGAATTACAAAAAACTCGGATTATACGGAAATAACTTATCACTAAATCAATGGGTAAATCGCAAATAAATGTTTAATGAGCACAATAATGGTTTAAACAATAAATAAATAAACAATATAGTAGGCCTACATACCTGTGTTACGCCTGTATGTATATAATGTCAGACATTTCCAATTTTCTACATCGGCATCCTTTAAGGATTAAATCATTGTATGACCCTTAATGGAGTGGAACGTGAAAGCGGCGCTAATAGGAAAACACTTTTAATTACCATTGTCGCTGAGTAGGGATTACTGTAACAATACAGTATTCTTTTCTCAAAGGATGGTATGCACTGTACAATTGATTGACACGAGGTCCCGACAAAGAAAGATCGAACCGTTTCTGTCAATCTGTAATAGAAATGCATTAGCAGTCTGAAGCAAAGGTTATTTCTGTGTATTATGAACAAAAACCCTAAGTGGGACAGTTTTACCTGCATTTTTGTACGTGGAAAAATTGAATGAAAGCTCAAAATGTAACACATTCGGAAGTGCGTAAAACTTACATGCGGACACCGTATAAAAACGGGATTTTACTCTAGTTTTATGGAAAATTTTAATTTTTTTAAAACCAGCTCGAATTACACGGAACCTCGAAATACCGGGGCTCGAATTACCGAGGCTCTACTGTACTAGTAACTTGCTTATTATTTTCAGATCATACAAGACATTCTGGGGTCCATTTTGATGGTACTTGTGACAATTGGCTATAAAACAAAGCTTAGTGCTTTGATTCTTGTATTATTGCTTGGAGCATTAAACTTTTATCACAATGCTTGGTGGAATATTCCAGAATATAAACCGCTCAGGGATTTTCTTAAATACGATTTTTTCCAGGTAAGTACTCAAAACTTAATCACAACCTACTTTTGAAAAAGATAACTTTCATATTATCTTGCATTAGAGTAAACACAGAACAACTCTGAACATGAGGCAGAGCAGACAGAGTCACATGAAGAGTGACAAGCGAATGAGGTTATTGCGATGTTGTAGAGTTAATGGAACGTGCTGCCTTGCTAAAGAGATGTACTTCAATTATTTCTTTGCACACTCAAAATCTATTACATGTAGGTATTTCCTGATATCACCATTAGAGAGCTATATTTGTTTGGAAGCTGACTGTCCAAACCCCATATTTATATGATGCTCCATTGACGAGATAACTGCTTATTTAAAAAAAAAATGAAATACCTTAAAACAATGCTTGCTTGATCCTAGTAGTGAGCAGGCATGCTAGGCAGAGACAGCTTAACACTGACTCATCAACGCTGCACGTTGTGTAACATTCTGTTGGCTTATCATATGTTCAGAGTTGGTTTGTGTTTAGTATACAACACCACTTGCTTCACCTAATTGTTCACTGATAAGAAATCACAATCAGGAGGCAGTATTGAGCTAAAACTAAACTAAACTAAACATTGTGGTGCTGCAACCCTGAAGGAACTAAGCCTACTGTCTGACCGCTGCATCATCTACCCTAAACAGAGGGCAGGATTGGATGGCATGTGGTCAGCATATCGACATATATAAATATCACAAAAATCTTTTTGAACGGGCGGTGGTTTCGTACTTAGGGAAGCATGAATCATAAAGATACGAAAGAATTTTTTGAAAATCATGACATGGTAACGATTGCAATAGGTAGATTTTTCTTTGAAATCTACCTAAAAACTGGTAGATAAGAACATGAATCTCTCCTTATAGAACAGTTTAATGCTAATTTGGAGAATTAACTGCACTTTAGGACAAAGGACATCCAGTGAAGATGGAAACAAACTTGTCAGTAAATCTCAGCTGATGATGGGAAATCCATTGAAACATGTATGTTCTAATTTGGCAAGTTTTTACTTACAATAATTATGTAAAATAATTATAAAATTGAATGCTTTAAAGTTCAGTGTATAATACTAACACTTCACAATGTTTCTCCAATTAGTTTAATCAAATTTGTTTGTTGTCTATTCTTAATTACCTGTAATTGAGGTGCTTTTTTTTTTTACAGACACTCTCTGTAATTGGTGGCCTCCTTATGATTGTATATTTGGGGCCAGGTGGTGTATCAATGGACGAACACAAGAAAAAGTGGTAAAACTGCCCTTAAAGACTGGAAGTGGTTTACAAATAATTTTAAAATTACCCATCTGTAATTTGTAAGTCATTTTGGTTAGTCACTTAAAAAGTCATGATCATCAGTGAAAGTCCAAATCCAGTTCGATAATGGCATTTGGCAAAAAAGTGTGGGTGTTGGTCTGTTTGTGTGCAAGAATGTTCTTATGATGCAAGGAATCTTGAATTCAAGCTCCTGATGGATGCGACAGTTATCAGTTCCTGATACGATCATGTCTAATTGCAAATTACAATTGGATTTAATTTTATTGTGTGCAGTATGTCTGTAAGTGTAATTTTAACAGGAATCGGCTTTATTAAGATTTTGTCATAGGTTGTTTCATGTCATTTTATCATTGTTAATTGCATATTTTAAAAATATGATTTCTCAAAATCTTTTTTGAGCATACCTGTTTTTAGCAGTTCAGTGAAGTTTTTTTTAAGTAATGGGAGTGAAGTTAAATATTCTATTCGGAACCAAAGTTACTTACAAGGGAACCGTATGGGTTGTCACGTCGAAACCTATCCTGAAATTTGGTATATTGATAGATCTCCATTATAGATGTACACGTGCAAAATATTAGCTGCTTATATGAACTTTTAGTGGGTGAAAACGTATTTGTTATGTTCAATAAGGAATCAATGGTGGGCACCTGTAAAGCTAACTTGAGTAGCCTGCATGCCAGGTGCAAAACGACAGCAGACAGCGTGTTGTGTGATAGAATAGGAGCTACATTGTTACTCATAGAATGTGTATTTTATTTTATTTTATTTAGCAATCCTGTAGACCAGCAGTACTGGCATAGGATAACAATAACAATAATAATAACAACAATCATACGATAAATAAAGAACTACAGGGTGCGGCACGTAAAACCGGCCCGTAAAGTCAACACATAAAATGAAATGTAATGTATTGAATATGACACATAAAATGAAATGTAATGTATTGAATATGACTATTCTCCTTCACAGTAGGTGCTGAAAGTGTCCTCCGCCCACTTCAACACACATGTGAGCACGCTTGAGGAGATTCATATATACCCTTGTCAGTTCTTGTGTTGTGATGCTATTGATGACATCCTGGATCCTGGTCGTGAGTTCTTCAATTGTGTGTGGATTTGTTTCGTATACTCTTCTCTTTAACAGTCCCCACAAGTAAAAGTCACAAGTGGACAAGTCTGGTGACCGAGGAGGCCACAAGCCTTTGCTGATTATCCTCTCTGGTGTGAACATCTCATGCACACGGGACAATGATACAGCTGATGTGTGGCATGTTGCACCGTCTTGCTGAAAGTAACATAACCGACGCTCCTCTTCCGTCAAGTTTGAATAAAAATCCTCCAGGATTCCCAAATACACGTCACTGTTCACTGTCGTATCAAAGAATATGTGCCCCATAACGCGTGTGGTGGAAATGGCACACCAAACACCAATCTTCTCGTCATGCAAGGGTACCTGGTGGATTGAGTGTGGATTTTCTGTCGACCAATACCGGTTGTTATGGGAATTTACGTACCCAGACAGGTGGAACCACGCCTCGTCACTCATGATGAGCCTTAGTGGGTCCAAGACACCACTGGCAACATTTCTTAACAGCCATGAACAGAAATTCACCCTCTTCTGCAGGTCAGGCTCCTTCAGTTCTTGCACAACACTTATCCGGTACGGTTTTAACTTCAGTCCCCTTAAAACACGTCTGCAACTTCTCTCACTTGTGTGAACCTGTTGACTCAATCTCCTGGTTGACTTACGAGGACTTCTTTTTCATTATCTCCTGCACCTGCCTCTGTAATTCAGGTGTGCAGACAGATGTGATCTGTTCCTGGGAGCATTTTGAACCGATCCTGTACGTATGAATGTAAAAAAACGCAATATACCATAATATTACGTCGGGCCGGTTTTACGTGCCGCACTCTGTAGAAAACAAAAACATAGTGTGAGTCTTACAGATACAAGATAATTTTTATCAGTATACTTATAATTGATATAGTTCTCTTATATCGTCTAGGGAGTAATGACCTAGTTGAATAAGCCATTTTTTTAATTCTGTTTTAAATCTTTCACCTGTGAGTGATTTTATTTCCTTAGGGAGTGAGTTATTAAATATGACTCCTTGAACAAATGGACTGTTTGATGTGAATTTTAATCGTCTAGGAATTATGTGATAATCTAGATAACTAGATAACTTTTAGATAATCAGTTCTTATCATTTCCGCATTTTAAAACTATATAATCTGTGTAGACACTGAGGGCTTGCTTATGATTGTTAGTGTGTTTAGGTATGGGCACTCAATTTGCGTGATATTTGAAGATATTTCCCATGCACAGCGAATCACAATAGGCCTACCAGCGCTTCAATTAACTTATTCTCAATGTTGTCATTTAGTGTCCAGACAAAAGTCTTTAAGTATTAAGAACTCGGACTAATGTACTACGTAATAATTTACTTATTATTATGTGTTGAAGAAAAAAATTAACTAGTGTCAACAGCACACGATATTCACTTAGCTAATCCTAAACACTTAAACACTTACTAATTATCTGTAGTAAGATTGAGATCGGAAATATACACACTAAACTTCACTAAAAAGTGAAGTTTAGTGAAGTTTAGTGTGTATACAGTGGAACCTCGTTAACACGTTTCTTTAGGGACCGAAAAAAATAAACGTCTTATACGGGAGAACGTACTACTGAAAATTAAAAAAATAAAATCGTAGGGAGTATGTAGATAGGCCTATGTTTTCTAAGTTGCTCAGAACCACTCAAAAGTGCATCCTAATGACTCAAAAATACCCATATTGACACACAGGAGCTTCTATGCCAAGCCATTAGTTATGCGAGATTTAAATTATGTAAACAAATACATAGGCCTAATGATTTTATTTGAAAAAATTAAACAAAAGTTGCAAAAATTGAAGGAACGTATGGGAGCCATATTTAATGAAATACCATACGAAATTCACACAAAAAAGCATCCACTTTATTCTAAAACATCACACATGAAACAAGTTGCACTCCACAATCTATTAACAAACATAAAATAACTGCAAGTGTAATTGTACAAAATTTCACACGTGCCAGTTCTGTCAACAGAAGATTATGAAGTCGTGTACACGGCCATGTTCACAGCCACAATTTGCTAATGAAATGCGATCCAATACCGACGTGAGAAGCACGATCTGCTTTTTTGCATACATTTCTTCAAACATTCTAATATTTTCTTCTCCTCACAACACGCGAACCGTAAGAAATTTAAAATATATTTCACTACATCAAAATTATCACGATATAAAATGGCGGCCTAACAGCTGACTGATAAATCGGCGCCAAGTCAAATGACCAATGAGAAGCAAACTGCAATGGCTGACGATTGGTCCCATAGTCCACTATAAATATTGCCCCAGACATACTAAACTCTTATTTTATAGATGTATCAAAAGAAATGGGGAACATAAATAATGATAATAACAAGCCGGATACAAACACAAATGGAAACATTAAAAATTTTTCTAATCTGCTTAAAAATTTTAAATTACCAACTGAAATATGTGAAAACAATTTCATTTGGTACGAGGTCCAACCAAATATGGTTGCACATACTATAAAAAATCTTAACCCTTCAAACGCCCAAGATATTTATGGATTTACCAATAATATTATTAAAAAGATAGCCAACACAATAGTAATACCGATAACACTTTTAATAAATCAAATACTAACACAGGGTATTTTTCCTGAGTGTCTAAAAACTTCAAAGGTCATACCAGTTTATAAGAAGGGAGATGTAACAAACCCTTCAAATTATCGACCCATAACTATTATCCCCATCCTAGGAAAAGTAGTGGAGGCATCCATCTTAAAACAACTATATGATTACTTTTCTTTTAACAATCTCTTTTATGATAAACAATTTGGATTTAGAAAAAATCTATCTACTATAAAGGCGGTTGATTGTTTAACCAAAATAACACTAAATAATTTTGAAAATAAAATAGTAACAGGAGCTACTTTAATTGATTTAAGCAAAGCCTTTGACTGTGTGTCACACAATATACTTATTGATAAGCTGAAATATTATGGTATAAATGGTATAGAGATTAATCTAATTACATCCTACCTAAATAATAGAAAACAAATTACATTTGTAGATAATAAAAATTCAAAAATAGGAAATGTCATAGCAGGTGTCCCTCAGGGCTCGATGTTGGGGCCCTTCTTCTTTCTTGTATATATAAATGATCTACATTGTAATGTAGGCCCCTCCTGTACCCCCATTATTTATGCAGATGATACAACGTTTATAGAAGCAAATAAGGACATATTAGACTTAACTCAACAAATGACCTTATCGCTAGAACAGGCTAAAATCTGGTTCTTCTACAATAATTTAAGCATAAATCAATCAAAAACTGAAACTATAATGTTCTCTATAGATCCAAAATTTAGCAACACTACTGAGATAAAGTCTGTAAAATTATTAGGCCTATACTTGGACACAAAGCTTACCTGGCAAGACCAAATACTGTACACATGTAAAAAGCTGGCAAGAGTATGGTATTTGATGAGAAAGTTAAAACAATGTGTAAATTTTGAAATGCTCATAACAGCTTATTATGCTTTTGTTCAACCACACCTACTATATGGGGTTATGCTTTGGGGTGATTCCCATTCAGCAAACAAAATCTTCATCTGGCAGAAAAAAATTATCAGATTGATAGCAGGAATTGGAACAAGAGAATCATGTAAACAATACTTCAAAAGGTACAACATTCTTACACTTACCTCTATGTACATTTTAGCTAATATTACATATGTTAAAGAAAATAGCACTAAATTTACAACTAGATCGTCAATGCATAACTACAACACGCGAAGGAAAAATGATTTAGATAAACCACAACTTCACTTAAGTACAAATATAAAAAGTCACTGCTATCAACAGATAATTTTTTTAAATAAAATTCCATTAAAGATAAGAAATCTTGAAAAAAAACAACTGTACAATATTCTATCTATTTGGTTCAAAAGCAAAGCGATATACACCGTAGAAGAATTTTTAGAGAGTAATATACCAGAAAATATTATGGATATAAATTTGTATTCTTAGCTTTTTTGTTATTATATAAAACTATCCAAAAACTGACGAAGCCTATTGTACAAATATATTGTATTTAAAGGTGAATAAAGATTTGATTTGATTTTGATTTGATTTAGAGCAAAGATTGAGACTTGGACACCAGAGAGTACAAGAATTCTGACATAGAGATCACACAATCGGATGGGCGTTCAAAGCTTATGTTCGGCAAAGTGTGGTTGGCGAGCCAAATACGAACGTACTAAGCGTTAAACCAAAACGTGTTAAGAAACATTTAAACATGTAATTATTAAGATTGGGACCGGGACTTCCAAAAAACGACGTATTATCCGAGAAAACGTAGTAATGAGGAACGTGCTAACGAGGTTCCACTGTATTTCCGATCTCAATCTTACTACAGATATCAACACTTCACTGTAAATTTCCATCTAATATTTATATTGACTTACTAATTACTTTACGAGACTTACTGGAATACAAAGATGTGTATCAGAGGAGGGTATTATTCATTATTTTAATATTATCTGCTTTCATAGTGATAAGGACAGGGAGAGAGCGGGATCCTTCCTCTGCAATACTGTCACACAACTGATGCACTGGTGCACGAGCTAGGTAGAGGTCCCAACCCCTTCCTGCCTACAGCTGTGCGAGGCTACTCGATATTTCTAATTTCCAGATTTGCAATTAATTTACCCACTAAAAGTTCATATGAGGAGCTAATTTTTGTCATGTGTCTATCATCAATGATGACCTATCGATATCCAAAATTTGAGGATAGGTTTCGACATGATGACCCGAACGGTTCCCTTGTTAGTTAATGGTTTATATATGTAATGCAGGTAACAAAGAAATTATTGATAAGTGTAATTCTTCCTGCAATTTGTACTTTTCAATGTGTGCTGGTAAACTGTGTATTAGCTAGCAGGATTTACAGTACAAATGACACATCAGAACTTGATGATCAAGGTTTCTTAAGCTATCATAGTTAAAAATTAAAATGACAAGTTTAATTTACAGAATTTGGGATATATCTGTGATTCTTGGTTTTAATTATTTTTTAATTACATGTACAATTGTCTCAGAGCTAACTTTTGTATATGTGTAATTATAGAATATTCAATATTTTTAAAAAATATTTGTAAAAATTATATGGTACCGGCACCTCAATAGAAACAACCTAGATCGGTAGGATCACTC